>OZ012735.1:36941081-37521081 GCA_963859935.3 Lathyrus sativus
AAAATTGGCCAATGTGGAACAAAAGTGACAAATCACCAACTTTGAACACATGTATCTCTCAGCTCATAAATCACCTTGAGATGTACTTGTACTTTTTAGAAAGCCCTCACATAGTACTACAACTTTCATGTTGGCCAGAAGTCTTGATTCCATTTGAAACTAGGTGAAAAATCCCCTTGAAGTTGGCTGATTTTAGGGTTCTTTGGTGCAAAATACTTAGAATTTTCTAAGTCTTTTTCCTCCTCTTGTAATGTTTTCTTCTCTAGCTCAAAAACTAAGCATTTTCTGACCATGGACCACTAGGAGACTTTTGTAGAGCTTGTCAAGAGCTTTCAAATGAGCTTTGAACCACTTCAATCGGGTGTGCGGTTAAGGAGTTAGGGTTTAGCCCCTTTCGAAATCCTAATTTACCGATTCCTCGATTATTTCTGCATCCTTGATCCGATGATCATGAAAATTGATATGCAAGTCCATTATGTCATAAGGAACAACTTTGATTCACAACTTGAAGTCTAATTCTAAATATTTGAGGGGGTTGACTTTTCGGTCAACCGTACGATCGATCGGTGCCGATCGGGCCGCCTGTTGACATTCTGGACATCCTGAGACCCTGACACTTCTTGAATGGACTTCAATAGGTTATATAAACTTTATGGACCTCAATCCCACCTTTACAACACCTTCCAATCCCAAAGTCAAACTACAGTTGACTTTTCACTAGTTAAAAACCCTAATCGGGTGCCTGTACTGCACGGTTCTCGATTTTGGTGCGCCAACCTCAAATTGACTTGTCTCTTGACCTTATGTAATATATTTTAACCTTCTCACATCTCAAATCCATCCACAACCTTGATTAATCGCACACACCTTTCTTTGGTTTCGATCGCGCGTAACCCTGATTCATCTGTAACTTGACAAAGGAAAACTGGAACTGGGTTAATGTTAAATAACCTTATGATGCATGATTCTAATATGATAATGAGGATCTAAGGTGGTCAAAATTTGGGGTATGACACTATTGATTAACTTAACTCACAAAATAAGAGTCACCACTGCACTTTTATTTTATCCAAAGGAAAGGGAAAAGAGCGAACAAAACCTAAACAAGTTATAAAACAAGAACTAATATAAATAGAGACATGGTAAGGGGGTAGTTACACAAAGGAAAGGTGTTAGCATCCAAAAAATTTATAGTACTCTATAGGAACCTCTTGAAAATCTAGAGCTTGGCTTAAAATGGTGTTGTTTGCAAGAGATGGTGGAGGTGAGAAGAGAAGTATTTTTTTTAATAATTTTGTTTGATAAGACTTCCTGAGCCTTGTGTCTACGTATCCACAAATTGCAATGGAGGGTCAAAACCTTGTAGTTCGTGGTAAAAATAACCAAAATGGTGTGTTATGATTCATTTTAAATGAAAAGACAGGTTATCATTTTAAAGAGAAAACTTCAACTAATCACCCACAAATATGTGAAAATAGACCTTTGCATCACCATGAAAAATGCTCCAACTTGGATAAAATCAACAAGTATGCCACTAACTCTGAAAGGTGGAAAAGTGTCAAATTATTTCAAACAATACTATGGAGATAGAAGGATCACACTTCAACTATAAATGACTCATGTCTAAACTTTATGAAAAATTAAAAGGAAAAATGCACAAGGGCACAAAAATGATTTGAATGAGTTAAGTATTTTTTAAGTCTTTTGAAATGGCCTAAGTATGCTTATGATTGGTTGCCATTTATAAAGAAAATAAGTTTGAAAGTGAACTTGACAAAGTCAAGGTTTATTATGAAAGTGGTTCTAGTTTGAAAGAAGAAGATTTTGAAAAAAGGCGAAGATTTTGAAAATTGAAAAAGGGGGAGGAGATGAAGAGGCTATCTTAAAGCATAAAATAAAAGGTAGGGAAGGAACGACCTAACCAAGATACAAATCATTGACATAACAAGCCAAAACTCTCGTCCTTTAGACTCAAGCAACCAAATAAGCAATAAACAGAGAAATAACTAAGTAAAGAGATGACCAAGCATTAGATGAAAACCAAGCATCAGATGAAAACCAAGTTTCCAAGCTAAAGTCAAGAGGTCTCTCAAGATCAGAGTGTCAAATAAGATCCAAGGTCTCAATATATAACTCCAAAGCATAGGGCAAGAAACCTAATTCTAAGTCTGTCATCTATGAGCAAAGAATAGTCACCAAATACTCCAAGGAACATTAAAAGTTTTTTTAAATTTTTAGGCCTTTATTAATGTCTTGAGACCTTGGATCTTATTTTGGAACGTTAAGAAAGTCCAAATGGACAAAGAGAGAAAAAGGCATAAACATAAACAAGATGAATAATATGATATGACAATGATAAACATAAAATAAAGAGTATAAAAGTAAAAAAAAAAAGAAGAAGAAAAAAAAAGAGAATAAAGGTAAATGAACATAAAAATAAAAGGAATAAATAAAGTTAGTACAATTAAGGTTAGTGTTAATGAAGACATTTTGTCATTTAAAGTAGATCACTCAAGTAGTCAACCCAACAAGTGTGAGAACTTTGCATCATCCATTGAGAAGAGCTCCAACATGGATAAAATCAACAAGTATGCCACTAGCTCTCTTAGGTGGAAAAGAAACTATACATTATGGAGATATGAGATTTACATCTAAATTAAAGATGACTTATATCTAAATTGGACCAATAAGATCACCTTCCGTTTAGGGACAAATTTAGCTCTATGTTAAGCAATTGTATCATAATCTATAATGAATATCATATTATGAGAGACCGATCAATAAAAATTTATGTACCATACATGCTAGCGATGTGATATAAGAATCACACTCCTAAAACATGTAGCACAAGTCAAAACAAGGTTGATCAAGACTTAAGTCAAGGAAAGATGGATCCACTACATCAATCAACCTCTCATAGTACTTTGGACAAACTTATGCATCAACCCGAAGTACCTCAATCGATCAAATGATCAATCAAATGGTAGATTTTAATTGAAGAAAGTTCATCAAGCACAACTCAAAGTCTCATTAACAAAGTGGCATACAATATCTTACAATTGATCCAAGAAAGGGTGAAAAAGAAGAAAAAAAAGGGATGAAGAAGAGGGGACCAAACAAAAAGATAAAACCAAATTAGATCCAAGTAATGATTAAGTCATCATCAAAATTAATCATCTATTTTAGTGGATTAGGGTTTTCACCCCATCAACAACCAAGATCCATTGAGTTTGATGAGACCTATGATCAAACCAACTAAAATCCAAGGCTGACAACAGTCAACAAAAGTCAAACAATGTCAAAATGAAATAAAATGAATTAATATGCACTAAAATTATTTTTAAAATGAACTTAAGATGAAAATTCAAATGATGCATCAAATCAAATAAAAAATGATCAAGAAAAATCGCACAACTCAAAAACAATAAGAGAATACGATATATATATATATATATATATATATATATATATATATATATATATATATATATATATATATATATATATCAAAATCAAATGAAGAAATAAAAATATGTAAAAATGCTCAAAAAAATAGATAATATTTTTATTAAACTGTGAAAAAGTGGAGTTAAATATATTAATAGAACCATTTTTTTAATGATTTTTTGAAATTAAATGAAAAAAGAACACAGAAAAATAAAATAAATGCCGGAGAAAACAAGATCCATTAATCTGATCAGAAGGCTGAGAATAGAAACGCGCTTAGCCATTAGATATCATTTTATGAGATTAGAAGGTCCACGTCATGAGAAACACAATGGACACTAAATGAAGGAACACACATGATCCTATTTAAAAACAAGATAAACTCAGGTCACGAGGATGCTTCTCCTGTCGTCTTCTCTAGTGAGCTTTTCACTAGACTTCTACAAATGGTAAAGATAGATCATGAAACCTATATCATTGTGACCGTCTTATTGAAGTAAACTCAACCATGTCCACCATTTTCATTTATTGAAAACATACGTAGATAATTTTATGAAAATGCGGAGAAAAGCACAAATACGAAAACAAAAATTAAATGATGATCATGAACAATCAAAGCCAGCTAGGTTTGGGGAAACATTCATCAAGTAAAGGACTACATTGTGCTAACTTGTTTGAGTGAAAATAGAGCTCCAAAATTACCTTGTCTAAAAACGATAGGAGAAGATCTGAAACTGAATTTGGTTAGAGCAATTCATAGACTCTTAGAGTTTAGAATTTGTTGCTGAAACTTCAGAGGAACACGATGAAGTTTATGGGATCAAGAAATCAATGTGAGAGTGACTGGAAATTAAAACACAATAGCTCATTTTTTGCACAAAATTTAAAGGTGGAATAGAGTTTTTTCGCTCTCAAAAGCTTGGAAATGAAGGTAGAATGAACCTCTGTTTATAGCTGAAGATGATGGAATACTGAGAGGGGTGTATTGGGTGGAAATTCAGTGTAATCGTGTGCACCCTTAATCATGATAAAAGTGTGACTTAAATTGGCTCAAAACTCAGCTAAACCATGCACTTTATCACTCATTTAACTTCAGGCAACTTAGTTAATCATATTTAGATGCATATCACGTGCTAATTTAAATTGTAATTGAAGTTTAGTTGAAGCAAAAATTTAATCATGGTGCAAGATTTCAGTTCCAAGTCACCATGTTTGCATCAATGGGACACCTTGTACAAGAGGCTTTCTCATCCAATTCTTTTTGCAATTGGTCAACATCATGGAAAAGATCAAAATGTTCCAAGAAAGGTTTCATTTGAACGCTTAAGCAAAAACTTATGCCATGTCAAAGTTGGCACAAAAATATGACAAACCAAACTTGAAAATTTCTAAGTCCAAATGGTTGAAAATGATCTATAATGTATCAATAAATTTCATGGCTTTCCAAGCACAATTTGACTTTTACCTTTTAATAAATCTTGTATAGAGTATAAAAAAGAGTACTATGCAAAAAGAATGAGTTACATATGTTAAAATTTGAAGAAGTTATGATTCTTGAAAGTGGAGAAAAAGTCACTTGAAAATAGGCAAAATTTTACTAAGTCCACAAATGACCTATAATGTCTCCAAAATTTTGATGATCCTCTAAGAATAATTGGCTC
The DNA here is from genome assembly GCA_963859935.3 of Lathyrus sativus. Lineage (NCBI taxonomy): Eukaryota > Viridiplantae > Streptophyta > Magnoliopsida > Fabales > Fabaceae > Lathyrus > Lathyrus sativus. Next base: position 36,946,190 of record OZ012735.1, read on the forward strand.
TTGCCATGTAAAGAGAGTCGAAGACGGTGTTGGTATGAGTCATATGCAAAAGGAAGCATTCAAAAATATTGAGAATTGAAAGAGTGGTGTTCTTTGGAACTTTGATTTGAAAATATTGACTTTTAGGTCAAACTTCTTTGAATCAACATGTGATATTGGACTTTTCTTGTATTACAAAGCACATGGATCATCCTATTAACTCAAAATAAGGTGCCCTGAATGAGAGCTTGAGGTAACATGCTGATGAAGACATGGAAATAAACACATGAACCTTTGACTTTTCTTGAGAAACAAGCTACTAAACTTTGAGATATATTTGATTAAAATGAGATTGAATGATGCTTGAGATAAAACACTTTGAGATTAGATGTCATGACTTGATGAAATAGCCCTTAGAAACCAATGGTTGACCATACTTGACTTTGAGGGACCATAACCTTAGCTGAGGAACCATGTTGATGTTCTTGATGCAAAATCCTACATTGCAAAGAAACAAAAGGTATACAAGACATATTTTTGGGTATTTTAGTTAGTAGTTAGTGAAACACAAAGTGTATAAATATAAAGGAACGAAACACACAATGAGGTGCTTAGTGATCTTTGCAAGTCCAAACCCAAGGATGAGGGGCTATGGGAGAATCAAGTTTGTGATCTTGATGCATTATAAAGATGTAAATGATGTGGGATCTTAGCGTTAAAATTAAGGTATACAGGAAGCAAAAGGAATTTATGTGGCAAGATCAATGGTCAAGTAAGGTTTGAACTTAATAAAAATTGTTCAATAGATGTTAAATTAGTAGAGAGCATTAAAGTGGTTGATTAGTAAATTCACATCACCTCATTTTAAAGTAAATGTGGATATTGCTAAAGTATAACATAAAATATTAAGTGATGAAGAGAAAGAAAAGATGTTTTGGAATTGTAGAAATAAAAAATTAGGCATGTGGCGTGACTATAAGTCTGGGTCTGTGGGCATTTCGCTTTGTTAGAGCTCAGGTCCAGTTTTCTCAGTCCGCGTGTATTGGGTTACATTGTTTTAGTTTGTGGATCTATTTGTTAATGAATTATGTTTTAAATTGTTATAGATCCATTGGGTTTCAACACTTATAAATATGTATCTCTATTATTCATATTTGAACAACCTTTATAACTTTAGAGTTGAAGACAAAGAGATGAGTTTGGGAATCCTAATGGTAATATTAAATAAGCAATGGTAAATTCTTAAGATTGTGCTCTTGGAATTTGAGAAATCATTGGAGATATATAAGGGAATTGAGAAGCATTTATGAATCCCTTGGACTCATGTGATTCATATATACAGAGTTGAAGAAATTGAAAAACACTTGGGTAAAAAATAGATTTATTCTTAAAAACTTGAGTGACTATTTACTTGTAATATTATGTAACAACTCTTGCGAGTAAGAGTATAATTAATTGGAGATATGCTCTTTCCAGAAGAGATTTTTTGTTTGAACTGGATAAACAAGTCATTGTGTTTTTTTTTTTTCCATATTAAATTATTGTCTTAGTGTAGATAGAGTTATTTTTGTTAAATACAATTTATTTTAATTGTTATTATTCTTTATTCCACTTATTAAATTTCTTAGTGTAATTAAACCTTTTAATTTTGTAATAATTTCCTTCATTCATTAGAGAGAGAGAGAGTATGAGTTATTTTGAGTTGATTGTTTTCGTGTAAAATAAGATTGATATCTTGAGTCAAAATAAAACATTTGTGATACTTAATAGTGGGAGACTCAATAAACTTGACACATATGGCAAAACATATGTAGTACACTGAGTCATTAAATTATATATCCACTGTTAGCATGATGTCTCAATGGATGATAACCTTGCTTAAAGAATGTACGAAGAGCATAAGATATAATCAGAAAAGCCACACTGTCAAATACCAAAGAAATTTCGTACAACTACACCAGAACTCGTTCTCACATAAATTCTGAGACAACTTTCATCAACGTTTGTGATAGTGCAAAGGATTTGACGAGTTTGTCACCACCAATGTGATTTTGTTGAAGTTTAATAAAACAAGACAGAAAATATGGTCATATTGTGGGCAGTCAGGCTAAGACAATAGAGGAAATGGTTTCATTGACTATGCATGTAAAATTTTGATTCCTTCAAGCCTACCAAATTCATGATAGGTAGTAAATGGATTCTAGTTGTCTTCTGACATATGTCTTTTCTGAGCCAAATGTTTCCATCCTAAATTAAATACAAATCAACATTAGACGAGTTCAATTGATAATTATGCAGAAACATCAGACCACAGAAGTGTATATTGGAATCCACGATATATTAGTTATAAATTTAAGAGTTTATTTTATTATTTTCAATCATAAATTTTACCTATTGTAGTTCAAGGTTTTATATTTGAGAAACAGTAGTTAAATAAACTATTTTTTTTCGGATTTACCTGCGGAATTTGATAAAATTTCTGCAAGAAACGTGTTACCTGCGATTCTTCCTGCTAGTTTCTGTTCTCAGCTAAAACCTTTGTGAGTAATTAATTTAGCAAGTAAATTCGCAAGAAAATATAAATTTGCGGGTAAAACCGCAGGTATATCTGCGAATAAATTTTAAAAAAATATCTGTATTTCGTTATTTGTTTACAGAAATAATTAAATAAAAAATAAAGTGCAAATATATATATATATATATATATATATATATATATATATATATATATATATATATATATATATATATATATATATATATATATAACAGACATGAGGAACGTGTTTCATGAACTCCTGCGTCCATATTGGAGAAATAGGAGTATGCATAAACTCTTTGAAGAAAGGTGTATGCATAAATATACAAAGTTAGTTTTGATGTGGACAATTGATCTTGCATCATGTACTTGGACAGCTTTGCATTTAGTTGGCGGTTGATATTTGATTCGACCATATTAAGCCCTTTAGAAGAGAATGAGTTGGGGACTCACTTTAGAGTACATTTAAGTTATCAGTATATTGTAGAAAGAAGGTGAGAGTAACTTTATGTTTAAATTAGAGAAAATAAGTGAAAATAAGTGATGCACCGATAGTGTAACAAAATTTTATATTAACAATTAATTACGATGATGAATCATTTTAAGTTAGATTGTAACTTTTAAAAAATTTATATGATATGGAAAAATAATATATTTTTAATTTTTATTGGATGACGGTGTAAAATTTTGTTACATGATTAATAAATTTCCTTTAATTTTTTTAAATTATTAGATGTAAATTAAATTTTACATTTGTTAAATATATATTTTGGCGGTTTTTGAGAATATGTAAATTTAAAATTTGTCTCATTATTAACAAATCTTATATCAATGGAAAGAAATCGATATTGTTAAATTGAACGTCATAACGTCATTATCAAGATTTGAATCTTAGTATTCATGTTCATCTTTTTTTTTTTAATTGTCACATTTTAAACTGTAACTAATAGTTCATTATGAAATATTTGTCAGTTAAATTCTTAATAAATATAACTATTCTCGGCTAGGCCACCGTCCGGTACGGCTCAACCCAACTCTCCGTCGAGGAGGGCCCAATAAAGGCTTAATCCTTCAACGCCCACAATGAGCTCTCACACGTCTCCCGCACGCTCTCTGCGTGTTTCCCACGCAGGGACACGTCATCAAGCAACTACCCACCTTTCGAAGATCACAGGGCAGTTGACGCAAGGCGAAAACCACGTGTTGGTCTTATCTACACCACGTAAGCCCTGATAGTTACTCGTATTGGGCCTAGCGATCCAACCCAATACAAAGTAACCGTTAGCCCTGTGCTTGGGGCACATTATAAATACCCTCTTTAACTAGAGGGTCAGGTATTCAATTCTCTACACACTCTTTGTACTTGCTCTTTCTACTCCTTCTCTTACTTTGGCATCAGAGTACCTTGCAAGTTCACCCCCTCCCCTTCTCCATCACCGGCGAATTAAGGAGCTCACGACGTGTTGCTGGCTGCTGATCCATCTCTGATCCGGTAAGATCAGTGACGCCTTCTGTGGGAATCTGGCTTTCCCATTCTTCCTTCTGAAAGAAATTCAAGAACCAAAGCATACCTCAACCTCTGTTGATCATGTCCATCCCATGCAATGACGACAACATCCACAAAAATTCCTTCACCCCATTCACCAACGGCGACGATCACGATCCCAACGTGACCGTTCGTGTCGAGGAAGGCGACATCAGGGACGGGCACATTGCCTCACCCTTCCTCCCCAATGATGCGGCCTTTAACGCCACCCGACATTTTGATAGCCCGACTACCTTCCAACCAATACATGTGTCGCCCAACGCTGACCCGACCATGGTGGCTCTGTTCTCCGTAATCAATCAGACAACATTGATGATCTTCCAACAGAACAAGCAGATCATAATATTGGAAAAAGACCGACAATCACGCTCTCCCTCAAAGAGACATCGTCGCCCGGTTTCTGACAGCTCGTCCCCACGATGACGAGAGACCCATCCTTCACCTCCTCCGCAGAGGCTGCAACATAGTGTGACTCAGAGTCACTCTTCGTGATAAGTCGGACGTCATCCTCGACTGGAAAGGCCACAGCCTATGGCCGCCCAAAAGCGCAACCATTCTCCTCCCCGGAAGGAGCGATGTTCCCCAGCTCCTAAGAGAAAAAGAGCCAACAGGCAGGCTGGAGAGTCGAAGAGCCGCTTGAGGAGCCCTTCACGCTGCGGGAGCCCTCAGTACAACCCGTCCCCCTCACAATCGCCCTTCATAAGCGACAAGGACGACCTCCGCACTCTGCTTTCTAGGGCTATCAAGGAGACTCCTCTCCCCGTCGAGATGGAGAAGCCCCTATCTTGGCTACCTATGATGGTACTACCGATCCAGACGACCACATTGAAAGCATCATGCGGTGCTTGACTACAGGAATGTCAGGGGATCTATCAAGTGTAGGCTCTTTTCCATGACCTTGAGAAAATGGGCGATGGCATGGTGTAAAAGCCTCGAGCTCGAGTCCATCACCTCTTGAAGAGAGCTGAATAGGCAGTTCTCCAAGCACTTCACCGCTTCCCGACGATACCCAAAGACGGAAGCATCCCTGAAAGCCATCATCCAGAGGAAGGAGGAATCTTTCTGTAACTATAAAGAGAGATTCAACCGAGAAGTTGTGCAAGTGTCTACCTCGGAAGACATGAAGAGGTTTCTGATTGGACGAGGACTACGACCTCGCACTGAGTTTGCCAAGGCCGTCGGGATCGAAATGCCTAACACGCTAGACACACTCCTTCACAAGGCCCAATCATACATCTAGTATGAGGAAAAAGATGTCGTTCACTGTGCCCGCGACTCACAGAACTAGGAGATCGCCAAAAATTTCAAGCATGAAGACTCTGCCACAGCCCGATGAGGCGACGAGAGAAGGAATGAAGATAGGCCCCGGGACTCCCGGGAACAGAGGGAACCGATTGGCCGATTCACCGAGTACACGCTACTTACAACTCTCTGCGAGCGTATTCTATCCGAATGCATAAACTCAGAGTTCGAACAAGGTGGTGTTTGCTTCCCGAAGCCAGTGTCCCCTAAGCCTAACATCGACAAGTCTAAGTGTTGTCGGTTCCACCGGGGCCATGGACATGTCACGGAATATTGCGTTCACCTCAAGGATGCAATCAAAACCCTAATCAATGAGGGGCACCTGAAGCAATACACTAGAAGGAACGAGGCCTCTCGACATGAAGCTTATGAGGCGAAGAAGGTCGAGGAGTTGCCACCTCCCTCCGACGAGATCGAACTGCAAGTCGCCTTGTGCATCTCCCGACTATAAGACTTATGCCCCCCCTTCGAGGTTGATACAACGTTATTTGCTTGCAGCCCTTGGGAGAACTTCCCAGCCGCGGTGGTTATATCTGGCGAGGGTCCCAACAAGCTCTCAGTAGGCTCGGTCAAGAGGAAATTTGAGAAGCTGATCGAAAAGAGTTCAAAGCAGAACGTCACCCTCGAGAAATTCAAGGGGAACTCGAACCCGATCAACTTCTACCTCGAGGAGCTGCTGGAAGGCGCCCCTAACTCCAACATTCCCCTTCTGATCAGGGCTCAGATGGCTAACTTTAATGTTCGTCGCATTCTCATCGAACAAGGAAGCTCGGTGGACATCATGTACGTCCATCTCTTCACCATCCTCCAGCTCGACGAGAGCCATCTGATGTTGTATGTCGGCTTTGACCTGCAGAGCTTCAAAGATACCACCACGCGACCATTGGGGTACGTGGAGCTTCTCGTCACCTTCGGGTTCGAAGAGACTGTGAGACAGGTCAAGGTCTGCTTCCTGGTGATAGAATGTTCTTCCCTATACCAATGCATTATGGGGAGGCCAATCCTAACTGAGTTGACCGCGGTGCCTCCCATAGTGCACCTAAAGATGAAGTACTACACGACCAGGGGTCGAGTAGTCACTATCCACGAAGACATCGAAACAGCCAGAAGATGCTTCGATGAGGCCATCAAGGGACTTAACTCGATCAATATCACGCCAGAGAATGCCGACAAACTAGCCCAGACTGAGGAGCAGAAGTCGTTGTCCCGCGTCAACTCCGTTGAGCTTGACAGCCGCTTCCCCAGCAAACAAGAGCAGAGTGAAGTACCGGAAGACGCGCCTCCAGCAAAAAATGGAAAGCTACTCCATCTAATGCGCCCCATTCTAGATGGAAAGTTTGAGTTCATCATGCTCGGCGACGACCCCGACAGAAGCGTGAAGATTAGATCTGGGCTCCCCGACCTGGAGTAAAAGAAGTTGAAGGCCTGCCTCCGGGAGAATGCTGACCTCTTCACGTGGAGTGTCGCATAGATGCCCGGGCTTGACCCCAACATGGCTTGTCACCAGCTCTCCATATATCCGGCCACTAGGGTCGTAGTACAACATAGGCATAGGCAGTCTCCCGAGAAAGCGGAGGCTGCTGAAAAAGCTGTAAAAGACCTCCCAGAGGCAAATTTTATTTCAGAATCCAGGTATATAACCTGGTTGTCCAAAGTTGTATTGGTTAAAAAATCTAATGGAAAATGGAGAATGTGCATTGATTACACCGATCTTAACCGGGCGTGTTCCAAAGATGCATATACATTACCTAACATCGACAAACTGGTCGACAATTTTTGTAGGTTTTAAACTATTGCCATTCATGGACGCCTACTCGGGGTACAACCAAATCCCCATGGAAAAGGACAAAAAATAGCACACGACTTTCATGACCGAGTCAGACAATTATTACTATAACGTAATGCCCTTTGGTCTGAAAATGGTGGCGTAATCTATTAGTTAATGATGAACCAAGTCTTCTGAGACGAGATCGGAGACACGCTCGAAGTCTACATGGATGACATGATCGTAAAATCATGAGAAGAAATCAACCATACTACCCATCTCAAAAGGGTCTTCAATACGGCGAGGAGATGCAAAATGAGGTTCAACTCGGAGAAGTGCACCTTCAGCTTCCAAGCAGGAAAGTTCATCAGTTTCTACTTAACGGAACGAGGAATAGAGGCGAACCCTGACAAGTGCATAGCCTTCTCCGAGTTCCCACCGCCGAACTCAAAGAATTCGATCCAATCCCTCAACGGGATGTTCACCTCGCTATCTCGTTTTGTGGCCAGGTCTGCCCAACACACCCTCCTATTTTTCAAGCTTCTACGCAGTGAGGCCACGTATGAGTGGACCGAGAAGTGCGAAAAAGCCCTCTTCCATCTCAAACAGGTCCTCTCAGAACCCCCAATGCTATTGCAACCTAGGGACGAGAAGAATCTCTATTTGTACCTCATCGTCGCAGCCAAAGCTGTCAGCACGACCCTCATTCGCGAAACCCCTGAATGGCAGAAGCCGACCTACTTCACTAATAAATCCCTGCAGGGCCCCGAGCTCAGGTACCAGCAGATCGAAAAGGTATCTTTGGCCCTCATCATCATGGCCAAGATGCTACGACACTACTTCTTGGCCTACACGATTGTGGTCAGGACAAATCATCCTATAAAACAGTTACTCGAACGCCCCGACATGGCGGGAAAAATGCTCAGGTGGTCGCTCGAACTCTCCAATTTCGACATCCAATACAAGAGTAGAAAATCCCTTAAAGCTAAAGCTCTGACCGATTTTGTCACAGAGATGACTACCGCGTTTTCCCCAACACTAGGAGCCCACAAGTGGACCATCTTCGTCGACGGGGCCTCCAGCTTGACAGGAAGCAGAGCAGGCATCATCCTAGAGAATTAATAGGGTATTCTAATAGAGGTCTCCCTCACCTTATCCTTCCTGACATCCAACAACCAAGCCGAGTATGAGGCCTTCCTCGCAGGGCTTCGACTGGCGGAGAACCTGGGCACGAAAGAGATTAAGATATTTACAGACTCCCAGCTCGTAGCCTCTCAAGTATGGGAAGAATATTAGACCAAGAATGACAAACTCGCAGAGTACCTCGCCCCGGTTAAAGAGAGGATGAAAAAATTCAACTCTGCAGAAGTGAAACACGTTCCTCGAGAACACAACACTAGGGAAAACATCCTCTCGAAGCTGGAAAGCACGAAGAAGAAAGGCGGAAATAAGTTTGTCATCCAAGAAGTGCTTTCTAGACCAAGTATCGAGAATCCTACTTCGAGCATCAATGTGAACACCATCGGAAACAACAACGGCTGGATGACCCCGGTGTTTGCGTACCTCAACACCTCGGCAGGATACCCCTCGCCTACAAAGCTCTCCGGGTAAGATACTATTGGCCTACCATGAAATAAGCTGCTAAGGAACACGTCAAGAGGTGTAACAAGTGCCAACGAAACGGGGACATGCACCTGGAACCACCCAACAAGCTCAAAACGCTATCGTCCCAGTGGCCCTTCGCTTGGTAGGGGATAGATTATGAGGGCAAAGCCTCGTATATATGTGCTCATTTTGATGATGTCAAAACTCAGTTCCATATAAAAATATATGTTGGACGTTGTCACCATGTCATATTTGCATGTCGTGTCTCTCATAATTCAAATGCTCGCAAAAATAACGATTGCTGCATATAGAGATGGCCAAATCTGTGTATCATATAGGGTTGACTTAGTTGGTTTTGTTTTCCATACTGTAGGTTTCATCAAATGTGTCGTAAGGCATGAAAATAGGCAATTTTTCCTGTGTCAGGGTTTTGAGTCAACCCAAAACCTGCTCCGATCGACTCACACAACAAGTCAGTTTAATGAATTAGTCTCAGGAGGGCTCGCGTCGACCCTCCGGTCGACTCATACTGTGATCATTTTCATTTGGCTAAAATTGTATGTTATGTGTCAATGCATGATATACTCTGGTCAACGCATGGTCCTAATTTCTACATTATCTTGAGTTCGGGTAAGCTCAGGTTGACCCCCTCTCCTGCATAGGTTGACACTCGCTGTTTTGTGTCAAAATTCTGTTGTGTCAAAATTCTGTTGTGTCAACTGTTTTTGTGAATTGGTTTTGTTTGTTATATCAATTATGTTTGGTATATAAGTTGAGTTGCTCTTTCATTTCACAACACCTAAGAAAATAAGAAAAGTGAAATCATGTGTCGATTTGGTTCTCATCATCTTCATTCTCTTCATGGTATTTCACACAATTACACATAATCATTTTTGTTGTGCATTGTGCATGTTCCGGGTGATAACGTCCAAAGCTGAAGATTGGTTTTATCTGGTTTGGGTTGAGTAATCGACAGTTTTTTCTTGAATAAAACCGTTAGGGTTTTGTCCTCCAAGAATTTCATATTTTGGAGGGTTTTTGCACGACTCGTTCCATCACATACTCAGCCGAGTAAAGGTAATCGAAGAGCTGGAGGTTCTGTCGATTTAGTAGTGGTAAACAGAGAATTATGAGTGGAAGGTTCGGGTTCGACACGCGGGTGATTGAAATCAGTCGGGCCAGATTTTGAAAACCGAGGGTTGTTCAAAGAGAGGGTCGTAATCAGAGGTTTATTCATAGAGTTCGAAGTACTTGATTCAACTTGAATCAAGGGGCAAGAAGAAATTCTCTCTACAACAACAATTGTGTTTGTTTGTTTGATCTCTATTTTCTTATTGTATAAACATTGACCAAAGGTTATATTTATCTATATACAGGTCTCAATTCTATTGTTAGAATTGAGGGCAGACGTACCCCGAGCAAGGACGACAGGAGAACTGCCACAACAAATCATTGTGTCTTTTTCTTTACGTTTATATTGCTGAACTTTTGAGTTTTTTAGTGCAAACGATTATATCAATCAAGTTCTTATTTGAGTTGTGCTGAACTATTTTTAAGCCAAGTACAATCATTGATTGTAAGAGAAAACTTGAGCACTCAATATTTTAAAGGCATCGGAACTAGTCACACCTTATAGTGAGCATAATCAAATTGAAAGTGTGATTGACATAGTGATTTTCATATCTCGTTTATCATATTCCATAGGCTTAACGCATATTCGATTTTTTAGTAACCGTTCATTTTAGACGTGTATAGTTCCTCGGCCGCTTCCGCTATTAAACAAATTTTAAAAACCAATATTTGGTAGCGCCAACTCTGTTTTTTAAATAAGAGATCTATTCAACTCCCTTCTAAATCTGCATCATCGTCTAACAAGTGGTATCAGGAGTACCGGTTCATTCCGTGCTTCAAGTATAACTTACTAGAAAATGGCTAACGAACCTAAATGGGCTTAGCACCTATTTTTAATGGAGAACACTATAGTTACTGAAAAGACTGTATGCATGTGCATATAAATTCCATTGACATGAAGGTATGGCATGTTATTTTGAATGGTCCTATGGAAATAACCATGACCGATGAAAATAACATGATTGTGCCTAAGCCTGAAGCACAATGGGATGATGATGACGAGAAGAAGTATAATTACAATTGGAAAGCCAAAAATATTTTGATCTCCTCCTTGGGAGTTGATGAATACTATAGAGTTTCCCATTGTTTGACTGCTAAGGCTATTTGGGACTCATTGCAAGTTGCCCATGAGGGAACCAATGATATCAAACTAGGGAGAATCAATATTTTAACACAAGAACTTGATCTCTTTCACATGGAGCAAGGGGAAACCATTGCTGACATGCAAAAGAGATTTTCTCATCTTATCAATAGACTATATTCACTTGGTAGGTCAGTTGCCAATGATGTTGCTACTAATAAAATCTTAAGATGTCTTACCAGGGAATGGCAACCAAAAGTAACCGCCATAAAGGAAGCAAATGATCTTATGATTTTAGACCTTACAACACTCTTTGGAAAGCTTCAAGAACACGAGCAAGTGCTTCTTAGTCTCGAGCAATTTGAGAAAAGGGAAAAGAAGGAGAAAATGAAAAATATAGAAAAGAAGTCCATAGCTCTAAAGGCTTCTTGTTCAAAGTCCTATGCAAAAGAGCTGAGTGATTGCGATACGAGTGATGACAAAGATAACGAAAAGAATGAGGATATGGGGATGTTTGTGAAGTGATACAATCGTTATGTCAAGAAAAATGGTATCCAACATTCTGAGAAGAATCTAGTCAATTTCCAAAAACAATCAAGATATTCTAAGAATGAAGACAACAAAGGAAGTAGACCAAAAGGGTCGTGCTATAACTACGGAAAAGTCGGACACTATAATCCGGATTGTCCCTTGATGAAAAAGGACAAAGGAAAGGAAACAAATTGTTCACACAAGAAGTAAGTTAAGCCGAGAAGAGCTTGCATCACATGGGAAAGCGATAGCGAGTCATCCGAGGATGATAGTTCTAGTGACGAAGACGAATCAGTCAACCTTTGTCTCTCCGCTCATCAAAAGAAGAAAAATAAAAAGCTACGACATGCAAAATATGATAATTCTACTAGATTGTCTCATTCCGAATTGCAAGCAGCTTTTGATACCTTATATCATGAAGCCAAAGAAGCCTTTAAAAGGCTAGCCTCAAATAAAAAAATATTTACTCACCTAGAGAAAAAGATTCGTGATTCCGAAAAGAAACTAGAGGCATTAAAGGCTTCCATAGTAGAAGGTACAAAAGTGGATTGTAAGGAAATAAGAAAGAGAGTAGTTAACTTCAGGTGTGATACTTGTTACATTTGGAAAAATGAGGTTAGAAATCTCAAGACCAAACTTAACAAGACTCTAGAACCCAAAATCACACTTGCTATCAATAAAGCTCATTTTAGGAAGAGTATGGTTAATCCATATAAAAAATACACATATGTAGTAAAGAATCATGATAGCAAAAGGGATACAAAAGTTAACTTTTCTTGTTTGTATTGTTATAAGAAGGGTCACACCATTGCTAAATGTCGCTTTAGGAGATTTTTGGTTCCTAAAGGGGTTTATCAATGGTTGCCTAAATGCGACCATGTTTTCACTCACAACCTAGGACCCAATAAAAAATTGGGTACCTATTCTTTCTAACTGTGTTCATAGGTACAACGTCTTGAGACTACCGAGAGAAGATGGGTTCTCGATAGTGGCTGCTCAAGACATATGACAGGAGACATATCTATCTTCATTGACTTTGTGGCAAATAAGAAGGTATTTGTAACCTATGGAGACAACAATTGGAGTGTGATACTTGGAAAAGGTAGTGTAGGTAATCCCCCATTCACTACTATCTCTGATGTATTGCTAGTCGAGGGCCTTAAACACAATCTCATTAGCATTAGTCAATTATGCGACAAAGGATACAAAGTAACATTTTCAAAAGATTGTTGCCTAATTTAACACAATGATAAAATGAAGGATGTGTTTAATGTTCTAAGAGTAAATAATGTCTATATGCTAGATTTGAGTGAAGTATCATTAACTAGGGATAAATGTCTCATGACAATGAGTAAGGACTCATGGTTATGGAATAGGCATTTAGCACATGTCAGTTTTGACTTGCTAAATAAGATAGTTTCAAAAGATCTAGTCATAGGCTTGCCCAAAATCAAGTTCACCAAGGATCACTTATGTGATGCATGCCAAATTAGGAAGCAAACAAGGATCTCGTTTAAATCTTAAAATATTTTTTCAACTATGAGACCTTTTGAACTTCTTCATATGGATCTATTTGGGCCATCTAGAATTAAAGGTCTAGGTGGTAAATATTATGGTTTTGTGATATTCGATGATTTTTCTAGATTTTGCTGGACTATCTTCTTGGCTAGCAAGAGCGATACATTCTCCGCCTTTGAAAATTGTTCTAAGCTTTCTCAAAATAAGTTAAATGCAAACATCATATCAATTAGAAGTGATCATGGGGGTGAGTTCAAGAATTATCTGTTTGAGGAATATTGCGGTAGACACAGAATTTATCATAACTTCTCCGCTCCACGTACCCCTCAATAAAATGGAGTTGTGGAGTGCAAAGATCGGATTTTGGAAGAGTTAGGGAGAACTATGATCAGCGAAAATGGCTTCCTAAGTATTTCTGGGCTGACATCATTAGTACGGCTTGTTACGTTTTAAATAGGGTGCTCATTCGCCCTATTCTAAACAAAACACCGTATGGACATTTAAAAGGGCGAAAGCCAAATGTGTCTCACCTACATGTCTTTGGTTGTAAGTGTTTCGTGCTAAACAAAGGAAAATAAAGTCTAGGTAAATTTGATTCTAAGGCAGACGAAGGTATCTTTCTCGGATACTCTCAGTCAAGTAAAGCTTATAAAATATACAACAAGAGATTACTTACTGTCGAAGAGTCTATTCATGTAACATTTGATGAGTCTTATCCAAGAAGTGTCAGAAAAGCTAGTTTAGTTCATGGTGCAGGTGTATCTTCTGAAGACATACTAAAAGGTGCTGAGACCGGAATTGATCAACCTGACCCAGCTAAAGTTGAGGAGGAAAAAGATTACCACCTTGAGGAAACCGAGGAAGTTCATCTGTCTAACAAAGATGATCTCCCTCCAGCTTGGAAGTCTTCCAAAGACCATCCCATCAACAATATCCTCGGTGATATCTCAAAGGGAGTGACGAATCGATCAAAACTAAGTAATTTTTATTATCATTTCGCTTTCGTTTCTCAAGTAGAACCTAAAAACCCAAAAGAGGCTTTACTCGATGAACATTGCTTTCTATCAATGCATGAGGAACTTAATAAGTTTAAAAGAAATGAGGTTTTTGACCTTGTCCCTCCTTCGCGAGACCATTGAGTAATTGGCACCCGATGGGTGTTTAGGAATAAACTGGACAAAAACGAAGTAATAACACATAATAAGGTGTGTTTAGTCGTGCAGGGTATAACCAAGAGGAAGGCATCGACTATGAGGAGACTTATGCGCCGGTTGCCCGACTCGAGGCTATATGCCTACTACTTGCCTTCGCGTGTGTGAAACATTTTAAGCTATTTCAAATGGATATGGTAAGTGTGTTCCTTAATGGCTATATAAATGAAGAGGTTTATGTTGCCCAACCTCCGGGATTTGAATCCCATGAGTATCCTGATCATGTATGCAAATTAAAACATGCCTTGTATAGACCTAAGCAAGCCCCTAGGGCTTGGTATGGTCATCTAAGAAAGTTTCTCCTTGATCAAGAGTACTCAAGAGGAAAGGTTGACATAACTCTTTTCATTAAGCGTCAAGGAAAACACTTAATTTTGGTACAAATTTATGTTGATGATATCATTTTCGGGTCAACTAACATGAATCTGGTAAGGGAGTTTTCTACTTTAATGCAGGGATAATTCGAAATGAGTATGATGGGAGAACTCATATATTTCCTCGGATTACAAATCAATCAACTGCAGGAGGGTACCTTTGTGAGCCAGACGAAATACTGCCTTGAGCTTCTCAAGCTATTTGACATGGAAAACTCCAAAGCAACCGATACACCAATGCCAACATGTGTAAATCTCACCCGAGACGAAAATGGTAAGGATGTAGAGGTGAAAAAGTATCGAGGTATGATTGGATCTCTCCTCTATATTACTGCCTCTAAACCTGACATTATGTTTAGTGTCTATATGTGCGTTAGGTACCAGTCATCTCCTAAAGAATCCCATTTAAAAGCAATAAAGCGCATACTTAGATACCTCTCGGGTACCCCAAAGTATGGGCTCTGGTAATCTAAGGGAAATGATTACTCCTTGGTTGGCTTCTCCGATTCTGATTTTGTGGGATTCAAATCAGATAGGAAAAGTACGATTGGCACATGTCATCTATTTTCAAACTCTTTGGTAAATTGGCATAGCAAAAAGCAAGTCTCTGTAGCTTTGTTAATCGCCAAAGTGGAATATGTGGCTACTGGCAGTTGTTGTACTCAAGTCTTATGGCTTAAGCAACAATTGCTCGAATTTAACCTCAAACTTGAGTGTATTCCAATTTTTTGTGATAACACGAGTGCTATTAATCTAACTAAGAATCTTGTGCTACATTCACGCACCAAGCATATCGAAATTCGACGCCACTTCCTTAGGGATCATGTGGAGAAAGGCGATGTGGTTTTTGAGAATGTTGACACTAAAAATCAACTTGCTAATATCTTTACGAAACCTCTTGATACTGAGCCTTTCTTTCACATTCGACGGGAACTCGGTGTTCTTGATATTTCGGATCGTGTTTAAAAATATCTCTCGCATGTTATATACATTTATATCTATATGTGCTTTATCCATCAGTTATCTAACAAATGAAGATGTTAAGAGCCACGTGTGAGTGCATCTCGTTACATTTAGAGATGAGGTAATATCCTTCCTTAACTAGAATCTCTCAAAATTCTCATGTACATAAAATATAATGTATCAAGTTATGTGTCATCATTGTCTTGTATATCATGATTGCGCTTATTTCACTTCTTTGTATGCTTGAAATATGTTTTGGCTTGGTATTTATGTCTTATTGTATGCTAAAATGTTCAAAAATTGAAGTTTTGCTATTTTTTTTGTTTGCATGAGTCGACCTATATAGGGTAACGATCGACTCACAAAATGAATATTTTTTTCCTGAGACACGGGTATGCTCCGGTCGACCCTCCGGTCGACGCATACCCCTGCTATTTCAAACATGTTATTTTCAACACAGTATGCACCGACGCATGGACCTTCTAGTCAACGCATCGCACGGATTATGTGAAAAATGTCTGCTAAAACTGAAGCTATGAGCAACCTCCTCACTCGGATCATGACAATGACCAAGCGTGGGGCGCCTGGAAACATACAGGATGGAGATCGTTAGGTGACAACTATATGCCTCAACAACATTCGGAGTATCAAGAAACTCCGAACTGGAGCTATGAGCCTCCACTATTCCCGAATCCGCCACAACAATACTCTGATGAACTCTTCGACGTGATGAGGACTATGAAGCTTGAGCAATGCTCCTTCATGACTGCTTAGGATGAGCGATTCTCTCAACTCCAAAGTCAATTTGAAACTCACACCGAAAATTTCAATGCTTTTTCATCCGGTGTCATGAGAAGGTTCGATGGGTTTGTTGAAACAACATCTAGTCAACATATGGCTCTTGCCACTAGCTTCAACACCCTAAATAGAGCGGTCTTGGAGTTCACTAAAAGAGTCGGTGCCCAATTACCTCCAGACTATCCATCTCGATGGCGTAGCCACCATTTCAGGGGGATGAGACCTTGAAGTTTCCTTGTATACTGCATCTTGCATCTGACTATCATGTTATAAATGTTGTTATTTGTTGTTTAATGGCTTATAAACTTATGTATGTTTAATGTCATTTTCTTTCTTGACTAAGATAGCAAACTTTATTATTGTTGTATTTTGTACGTGGCTCTATTTATCATTTTGTTTATATGTTCATTAACTACATTATATATAAATGTCTATTAATGTATAGCCTGTTGCGAGTGTTTTGGAACATGCATTCTTTCTTTTTGATGTTATCAAAGGGGAAGAAAGTATCAGACACTGTAGTAGAACCAGAAACATCACAAGTGAAGACTCAGTATTAACACAGAAGAGTGTGTATGGATGATGGCATCAAGCAAGGGGGAGGATAATGTGACATATCATACATCCAGGTTCTATTTGTTTTTCCATCATCAAAAAGGGGGAGTATGTGAGGGAAAAGCCTCATATATAGATGTGTTTTTTCGATGATGTCAAAACTCAGCTCCATAGAAAAATATATGTTGGACGTTGTCACCATGTCGTATTTGCATGTCGTGTCTCTCATAATTCAAATGCTCGTAAAAATCACAATTGTTGCATATAGAGATGGCCAAATTTGTGTGTCATATATGGTTGACTTAGTTGGTGTTGTTTGCCATACTATAGGTTTCATCAAATGTGTCGTAAGGCATGAAAATAGACATTTTTTCTTGTTTTAGGGTTTTGAGTCGACCCAAAACCTGCTCCGGTCGACTCACACAGCAAGTTGGTTTAATGAATTAGTCTCATGAGGGCTCGCGTCGACCCTTCGGTCGACTCATACTGTGATTGTTTCCATTTGGCTAAAATTGCATGTCATCACTAGTGGAAAAAAGGCTTGTTAAGTCGGGTCCGAAACTGGCCTAAAAATTGCCGACATAAGAAGTTTTGACTTCTTAAGTCGGATTTGGACCTGACTTAAGAAAATTTTATTAGGTCGATTTAACTATGTCTGACTTAATAAGTCTAGGTTTTTAAAAAGCCCTTATCCAATTTGTACCCGACTTAAGAACTTCTTTTCTTAAATCAGATATATTTAACCGACCTAACAAGTTTGGTTTTTTTTAATATCAATTATTTTGGGATAGCATATATATATATATATATATATATATATATATATATATATATATATATATATATATATATTTTAAGATAGATTTATACAACCAAAAGTTCCAATAGTTTTTCATCTGAAACAACTCCAACCTGTTGCAGGTGGTACAAAAGAGCATTATTTGTTAAAGATAGATTCATACAACCAAAAGAAAAACTTATATTGAAGACAAAAAGTATTGTCAGAACTGTTACATTTCAAAGAAAAATAGTCACAGCAAACTCACAAGTTCGTTGACAAGAGAAGTGGTGATTCTTTTTCCCAGCAAGCTAAGTTGTTCTAACATTGTCTCTGCATCTCGAAGTAAACCGTCTGCATTCATGGAAATAAGGTCCAGGGCATCTGTGTCGATGTCAAGGTTCTTCTGAGTAGATAGTTTCTTTAACCTTGTCGCAATATCCCCGTCTTTAATTTTATTGAAAAGGTACATCTGACGTCGAGACTCAATTGTTCTTGGCAAATTGTCAATATCTGATGTTATAAATATGAACAAAACATGCTGAGGCGTTTCTTCTAGAAACTTGAGAAATCCAATCCATGCCTTGGAGGTTAACAAGTGACACTCATCAATAATAAAAACCGTATATCGCGAGGAGGCCACCGAAGAAGACCCAACCGACAATCTTTTCAGCAGATATCTAACTCTATCAATTCCTTTTTTATTAGACCCAACTGACAATCTTTTCAGCAGATATCCCATGAGAGGGCCAAAGTTTCAGCAAGACCAAAAACTAATTTAATATCATCCCTTTGAACTCCCAATTTCTCACAGGCATCCTCCTATGTCGCAATATCTGAATGTTGAAAATTATCAGTTCTGCATTATTGTTCAATCTTCAGGAAAGAAGACTTTCCAACACCAGGGCTACAGACTAAGCACCTATTGCACCTCGTGCTACAGCTCTCTCAAATGTTTGAGAAGCTTCAACAGCAAGATAAGGTATAGACAATATTTCTGACAGTATATAAATATCAGAAAAAATGACGACTAAAACGAAAAGCCTGCTCATAAATCATGTGCAATCCAGTAGCAGCAGTGTGCTATTCTCACCAAATAAGAAAATCCCACACGGTAGAGCAGTGCAACTTTAACCATAATCCTTATCACAATCAATATCCCTCAGTGTGGTTTCAGCAACATCACCGAAATATTGTCTTACTCAAAAAGTCAAGGACACAAGGCGACATATGAAGACCTAGACTTTTTAGCCTGACACGAACAGACCTAACCTGCATACATGGGAAAAAATAATGCTACAGTTATAAATACTTCATAAATCATCTTGGAATTGGAAACAGTAAATAAGTATAATACTTTGCTTTTGATGCACTGTGAATGTAAACTTTTTAACACCATCATCCAATGTTGTTTTGGGATTGCACTCAATGAGCTTGTTTGAATAAATTACTAAAATGAGATGCCAATTGACAAACTCATTAAATGACATGGCAAAACATTACCAGAAAATCGTTATTTGACATTGTTATTTGACCACTGCTGTCACTACATGACAGAGTCACTTTTGCAATATCAATATCAATATTGACCTTGCTTCTGCCAAGTACTTAGGTACACTAGACATGTGATTATTTAAACACAAATTGCGGTTAATGGATATCATATTTATTTTGTCATCTGAAAATTGTGTATATTTGAATAAAAATTGGATGATTGATGAATATCATGTATATACGAACACTTGAAATTTGTGGTTAGTGATGTTTAAGATTATTGTTAATTACATTCAGTGAACGGTAAATGAGTTGAAACACCTTGTTTGAATTTGTGGTGCATATTCTTTAACTATTAAAAGAAAAATAACAAACCACATATTTTAATTGTGTTAGCCATCACAAAACTATTGTCAAATTTGTGTTAAAGTATTATTTCTGATATATTTTATGGTTCCATAAAGGACATGTGTGCGTTTGAGAGAGAGGGGGGAGGGGAGAGAGAGATAACCTTTCTAATATTTAGGTACATTAAGTTTGGTGACCAATGCTCACCATTCTACTAAGGTTGTAAGTACAACCCTGCATAAAATAATAAAAGCTCGGGTGAATAAGCCAAGACCAAGATAATTGATTTATTAGGCTAATAAAAACGAACTTTTTGGCATATGATGATTGATATACATAAAAAATTTGGCAAATTAAACCAATAGAGCATGGACAATTACCTTTCACTAGGACAGAACTCCAACGTTGCAATAGTTGTACCGAGGTGTGGTCTCTTGCTATAATGGTGTATCTGCATCTTTTTTACTTCAACAACACATATGTCTCCATCTTTACTTGCCCTAAAATTATAGAAATCCGAGGTGCTCAAAATTATACAAGCAAGGTGCTCATCACATCACAAGTTTACTTTTTTTATTTAAAAAAATGAACAAATTTTATCTGATGCGTGCTATAAATATTTGACCACAACATATTTACAATTTTAAGTTTCTTTCTTTGGTAGTTTTAAACTAGCAATCAAATTCGTATTAAGTTCAATGGTCCCAAAGAGAAACCTCAGTTCTGAGACAGGACAAACAAAGCATGAGACAAAATAGCACAGCTAATTGGATATGGCATATATTAGAAATGAACATAATAAGTAGAACACAATTAGCTACACTATTTAAGAAAAGATGACTTATAGGTGCAAAGGTTGAAGGGGTTTACAGGAGAAGAAACTCAAAGAAGGAATCACTGCAAGTAAACTTTAATGCAGTGCTATAGGTTTAAAAACAGAGCGTTTAAAAAGATGGAAAATCATTATCAGTGCAAACATTCTTTTCTTCACACTTTAGTTTTGGCAATATGACCAAAATCAAAATCTCACCTCACAATTCAAATGACTTAAATGTGCTATAATATAGACAATGTGTTATCAATCAAATAAGAAAGTGATTGGCGTGTATTACTACAAGGAAAATATAGGTTCTTACAGAGAAAGGTATTTCCCATCGTGGCTAACGGACATTACTGAAGCCGGCTTTTTAAGCAGCCTCTTATGTCCAATTTTGTTCCACGAACTCATGTCCCAAACTGAAGTTAGAGACTTATCCCCTGCGTAAAATTAGAAGCAATGATGATTAAGGCCATAGTTGATCCAAAGAGATCTGACAGATATACAAATAAAAAATTAATACTCTAGAATATACTCAAAACAAGATACTCGTATACCTTTTTGAATGGCACAAAATAGAAATGGTTTGGTTCCATCCTTGGAAAATCGGCATAATTCAATTTTTTCATCCTAAAGAGACAAAAATTAAAATTCTAGATCAAGGGAGTACAAGTAACTGCACAGATTCTTGTAAAAAAATCTCCAGAGAAGGTTCTGAAATCAATCACACTGTACCGAGTTGCGAGACAAAGTAGTCACAGGAACACCATCTTCAACTTTCCAAATTCTTGCTGAACCATCAATAGAAGTTGAAGCTAGAAATTCAGAGTCTAGACTGAAGTAAGACAAAACAAAGTACAATACAATAAGTATCAATGTCATCAAAACTTTCAGGATCAAAATGTTTATAATATAAGCACGCTGTAATTGTGTAAAACATTGTATCTATCTACATAAAACTATACTGAGAGCATTTTTAGAAGGATCCAGATAGAGTTGCTCAGTAATTTTCTACCTGAAATCCATATCCCGGACAGATTTGTGTGCTTTTGGTTCATCCAAAATTATGCGCATGCTAGGCCACTCCATAATTCTGAGACATACGTCCTACACGAGTTAAGGATCAAAGTAAAACAAATAAGATTCACTTCGGAAGAAGAAGAACTCAAAAGTGCCACAGAAAATAAATGCAATTGGTTGGAATCTAGAGTGATGCTTACCAACCTACCAGCAGCAAATTTAGATCCATCAACACTAAATGTAATACATGTTTGGGAACCAATACCCTGTAGAGGGGTTAGTTCCTTGGCCAACAGCTTCATGTTTGCTTCATGACCATACAGTTCAAACAATCTGTAAGCCATAAAGAAAAACTTCAATCTACATTCGTTTGGTTTTGTCACCATTAAAGAAACAATGGTAACTCAAGACAAACTATCAGCTAGCAATGCTTAAGAAATAAATATGGCTTTGTTTGGTAAGGCCAAACTACGAGCTAATATGGTATAAGCTCATATAATCAAAGTAGAGCTTATAACTATCATGTCATACACGATCCTAGAGACGGCGTTTCTCTTTGGCATGTTGTCAAAAACAACTCGAGCAGTATCTACTTCTCCAGATTTAGAATACATGTCTATGAGACAATTAGCCACAAACAAAACATCTGAATCAATACGACTTCTTCTCAACACATAAGCATGAATTTGCCTACCAAACCTCAAAGTCGCCAAACGAGCACAAGCCATGAGCACACAATATATAGTAAAATCATTAGGAACTATACAGGTATTAATTTTAAACATTTCAGAGAAAAGCTGCAGGGCATGGTTGGCATCACCATGCTGAGCATATCCTCCAATCATCACAGTCCAAGTCACAACATCCCTATCTTCAGGACATATTTCATAAGATATTGCACGAGCCACTTCTAAACTCCGGCACTTAGCATACATATCAATTAAAGCATTAATCACCATCAAATCATCATCATCATAATCACCCCCCTTGAGAATAAATTTAACAGCATAACAGTGAGTTTCTTTTCCATGAAGCAATGCTCCAATAGGCGCACAACCAGAAAGCAACGGAACTAGAGTAACCACATTAGGACGACAACCACATCCACACATTTCCCTAAACACATCAATTGCTTCACAGCCAAACCCTTTCTGAGCATACCCAGAAATAACAAAACTCCATGTAACAATATCCAACTCAATTTTATCTTCCCTCATTTTCCCAAACAAAGAAAGTGCATCCTCAAATCTACCAGTTTGAGAATACCCGGTAACCATAGCATTCCAAGTAACAACATACTTAAACCCCATCCTCTCAAAAACCTTATTAGCATCCGCCATTTTCCCACATTTCGCATACATATCAACCAAAGCATTTCCAACAAAGACATCATCAACCAATCCAATTCTAACACCGAAACCATGAACCTGTTTCCCAAGTAACCCCAAACCAAGAAAACCACAAACAGAAAGTATATTAACAACACCAACAGCATCCGGCATCAACCCATAACTCACCGTCCTTTCACGAAAAAGCGAAACTACAAATTTTGAAACAAAACAATGCGAATAAGCTGACACAATCGAATTCCACGACACCAAATCACAAGTCCCTCTATGACACAATTCATCAAACACCTTACGCGCGTGAACAAGCACATTACATTTACCATACCTCAAAACAACCGCATTACAAACAAATACATTAGAATCAAAACCCGATCGTAATATGAAAGCATGAATCGAAGCCCCCGGATTGAACCGGAAAAAAGATACAGTGTGGTTCAACAACTTTTAGGGTTTGGCTTTAATTGAGAAAAGGGATTGATGAAGGAGAGAAGACGCAATGGAAATGAAAATGGTGATGAAGCTTTTATCGAAATCTAAAGGACAAGGAACGAAGATGAGATTAAGGATATTGAGGTTTAAATTTGGAAAAAGAGAAGACGTGAATGAGGAATGGTAAAAGGAAAAACGTGAATGAGGATATTGAGATTAAAAATATCATTTTAATTTTATAAATATTTTTCAACATAAATTATATTATAATTGTTTTATTTCACTAAAATATATTAAGTAGGAATTGAACCGGGGTCTTGTAAGAACCTCTTAGGTCAGGTAATAAATACGTGACTTAATAAATAAACTTCTTAAGTCATTTCGGTAAAAGAACTGACTTAAGGAATTCAATGTAAATTACATTTTTTTATTTAATCTTTGTTAGGCCGGTTAAACATAGACACGACATGACAAAGTTTTAAATATTTACGAATTTGCCACCGTGTGGTTTCTTAAGTCGGGTTATTGATAAACTGACTTAAAAACCTCTGCTAAGAAAGTATTTTTACACTAGTGTATGCATCGACGCATGTTATGCTCCGATCGACGCACGATCCTAATTTCTACATAATCTTGAGTTCGGGTAAGCTCAGGTCGACCCCCTCTACTGCATAGGTCGACCGCTCGCTGCTTTGTGTCAAAATTTTGTTGTATCAACTGTTTTTGTGAATTAGTTTTGTTTGTTATGTCAGTTATGTTTGGTATATAAGTTGAGTTGCTCTTTCATCTCACAACACCTAAGAAAACAAGAAAAGTGAAATTACGTGTCGATTTGGTTCTCATCATCTTCATTCTCTTCATAGCATTTCACAACAATTACACATAATCATTTTTGTTGTGCATTGTGCATGTTCGAGGTGATAACATCCAAAGCTGAAGATTGGTTTTATCTGGTTTGGGTTGAGTAATCGACAGGTTTTTCTTCAATAAAATCGTTAGGGTTTTATCCTCTAAGAATCACTGATTTTAGGGGTTTTTGCACGATTCGTTCCATCACATATTCACCCAAGTGAAGGTAATCGAAGAGCTGGAGGTTCTATAGATTTAGTAGCAGTAAATGGAGAATTGTGAGTGGGAGATTCGGGTTCGACACGCGGGTGATTGAAATCAGCCGGGACAGATTTTGAAGACAGAGGGTTGTTCAAAGAGAGTGTCGTAATCAGAGGTTTATTCACATCATTTGAAGTACTTGATTCAACTTGAATTAAGGGGCAAGAAGAAATGGTCTCTAGAATAACAATTGTGTTCGTTTGTTTGATCTTTATTTTCTTCTTGTATAAACATTGACCAATAGGTTATATCTATCTATATACAGGTCTCAATTCTATTGTTAGAATTGAGGGCAGACGTACCCCGAGCGAGGACGATAGGGGAACTGCCTCAACAAATCATTGTGTCTTTTTCTTTACGTTTATATTGCTGAATTTCTGAGTTTTTTTAGTGCAAACAATTATATCAATCAAGTTCTGATTTGAGTTGTGCTGAATTATTTTTAAGCCAAGTACAATTATTGATTATAAGAGAAAAATTGAGCACTCAACTCTCAAAACAAAGTTCACTTGCAGTGCTCTGCACTCAAAGTGTTTGACAAATTGTGTGAACTAAAAAACCCTGTGTGCCGTCTTTTCAAATTGTCAATATTTTAAAGGCATTGGAACTAGTCACACCTTATAGTGAGAATAATCAAATTGAAAGTGTGATTGACGTGGTAATTCTCATATCTCGTTTATCAGATTCCATATGCTTAACGCATATCCAGTTTTCTAGTAACCGTTCGTTTTAGACGTGTATAGTTCCTCGGCCGCTTCCTCTATTAAACAAATTTTAAAAACCAATATTTGGTAGCGTTGAATCTTTTTTTTAAACAAGTGATCTATTCAACCCCCCTTCTAGATTTGCGTCATCGTCTAACATAGATATCCTCGAACCCTTCACCATAGGGTCGTATTAGAATAAATATTTGATAGTTGGCATCGACTATTTTACAAAGTGGACTGAGGCTGAAGCCCACGCCTAAACTACGGCGCACAGCATACTCCATTTCTACAATTGAAACATCCTTGCCCAATTTGGCATACCCCAAGCAATCATCATCGACAACGGGACATAATTCACCGGCAAGAACTCTAGGACTTCGTTACTAAGTTGGGTACGAAGTAAAACTTCACATCTGTTGAGCACCCACACAAAAACGGGCAGGCGGAAGCCGCGAACAGAGTGATCCTGTGTGGCATAAAGTGAAGACTAGGCAAAGCCAAAAAGAGGTGGGTTGAGGAGCTACACAACATGCTCTGGGCCTATAGGACGACCCCGCACTCGACAACCGGAGAGACTCCATTCTGGCTGACCTACGAAACTGAGGCAGTAATTCCTATGGAAATAAGGGAACCCTCTAGGAGGAAAGAATCTCCCCTCGACGAGGAGACAAACGATGACACCCTAAGGGAGGAGCTCGACCAGGTCGAAGAAATCTGGTCAGGGAAATCCTTCCGCAAAGCCTTACCCAAGCAAAAAATAACTCTGCGACATGACAACAAAGTCATCAAACGCGAATTCCAGGTAGGCAGCCTAGTTCTACGAAGGAACCATAAAGACTCACGCGAGGGAAAACTTGCCGTGAACTAGGAAGGCCCTTATCGCGCCCGCACCTAAATAGAAAATGGAGCCTACTACCTCGAAAACCTACACGGGAAGAAACTTCCTCGACCATGGAACACTGAAAAGCTTAAATAGTGTTACAGTTAAAAACTGCCTGCGACATATCGCATTGCGACCATAGGGCGCGCTAGGGTAGAAGTGCGACTCCTAAACTCGAGAAAAAAATACGAGAGCCCACTCTTGTGTGTGTGAGCAAACTCTTGATTTGACGGGGACACGTCAATTGAGATCCACCATTGTTGTACTAATAAGGCAGAACACCCAGCTCACGATGTGAAGTTCCCTCTGTAACACCCCGTTTCCCCAAAATAGAAATAAACAATTAAAATAAGCACATATCAGAGTTTTCCCACAATGGGATGTCACAATATCCAGCAAAATTCAACAAATCATTTTTTTTAAAAATAATTTTCAGCAAAATTGTAGCGGAAAAAGATGTAGTCTGTCATAACACGTATCATATATACATCATCCATATCATCCACATCATCACATACAACAATCGCCCATCTGCCCAAAATATACATAATGTCATCACATATCCCACAAAAACCAGATACGCCACGGGGCACGCGTAATCAACAAGACACAATAAAACTCCCCAAAAGCCATGGTGTTACGTATCAGAGCAATTCTACGACGACGCCACAGTCCAAGCTAGCTAAACACTTGGATTGTCTGTACTTCCAAAGAAGCACAGACCACAACAACAACAAAGGGGTGAGAATTCACGATCAAATATTAATGGTATAAATGTACATGAAATAAACGGCAGAAACAATAAATCATTATTTCACATACAACGTATCCGGACCTACTGTCCCATCATCAACAATCGCAACACACACAACAACAATGCAACACATGCACTTGAATCGACAATATGCGGGACCGACTCAACTCAGGATAGATCGCATACACTCCATCCGAGCAACGATCTATCCCTACCACGCTTCTCCTGAGCCCATATAATCAAATCTTAGGATAGATCGCGTACACTCCATCTGAGTAACGATCTATCCCTACCAACGTTCCCCACTTGGAACACGGGTGGTCGCATACACTCCATCCGAGCAACGATCCAAATCCTGTCCACGCTCCCCACTTGGAGCACGCGAGTAAATCATACACCACGTCCACGCTCCCCACTTGGAGCACGTGAGTAAATCATACCTCACATCCACGCTCCCCACTTGGAGCACGTGAATGAATCGCATACACTCCACCGAGCAACGATTCACCATGTCCACATGCTATGCAAGACCCTATGCATAACCACACGGCACACACAGTGCACACGATCCTACTGATCCATCGCATCATATCATGCATATACACACAAGCACACAAAGTGCATCAATCCTACTGATCCAAACACCTCACAACATATCACACACTATGCGCATAAGGCATATCGATCCTACTGATCCACTCATCATAACGGTAAATAAACACAACGCATATAAAGCGTGTTGATCCTACTGATCGCAATTTATCATATATCAAAGATATCTCACTCATCAACACAGTCATCCATCACAACATACACCAATGCAATATCATAATCACATGGATATCACGGAATCACGTCCTGACGTCCTACATACACTCACCACAGCTCACTAATAAGCTCCTCACCAAAACAGGATCAACAAGATTCCAATTCCACACAGAAATCAACACAGAACAGCAGCCAAAACACAAACTGTTGTCGGGCTCGCTGGCGCATTCGCCTGGCGAAGCCCCGCAGCAAACACTCGCTGGCCATTCGCCTGGCGAAGCCCCGCAGCGAACACTCGCTGGAACTCGCCCGGCGAAACTCCTGGCGAAACCAAACAGAGGCTACTGGCAGCGTTCGTTTCCCAATTCGCCTGGCGAAGACTCGCCCCTCCCCATTCGCCCAGCGAATGCCTGCTATCACAGAAAAATAAACTCTGCTGCTCAGAAATCAGCAGCTCTCCCACTCTCCAATTTCCATCGAAACAACGCTAAAATCATCGGCTCAAGGTTCCACAACCTAGCTACAACACCCAAACTCAGTTCTACCCGATAAACTCTTACATTTGCTCAATTCATCAACTTCCGGCATTAACTTCGAATTACCCGGAAACCCCCAAATCACCAAATAATCACCCTATAGCACATGCAATGAATTCAAACACCATAAACACAACCATCACAGAATTATAAACATGCAATCAACATTATATTATCAGTATCTATGGGGATTAGGGATTTTCCCCCTTTCTACCAATATTCATGCAAATACCTATTCAACCGATCAATCCCCCCTTACCTCAAATTCGATTCTGATGATGATGAACCTTCACAAATTCACAGCCTTCACGTCTTCCTTGCCGAGCTTGTTCACTTGATCGCTTCAACCGTGCTTTCTTCGTCCTCCCTCCTTTGTTCTATCGTGTTCTTCTCTATCCCTTTTTCCAAAATGCCACAATTGCCCTTAATACCCCAAAAATCACTTTTATTTCCAAATAAATAATATCCTCCATATTTTCTTAATTCCATAATTAATAATCTTATTCCTTTTAATTCCAAAAATTCAATAATAATATTTTTGCTCATATATATTAATATTAGTAATAACAATAATAATAATTAATAGCAATATTAACATTACTACTAATTATCACATTTTATCACTATATATTAATATTATGATTTCTTGATTCTCCAATTAATTTCTCAAAATACATCCGCGAATAAAATATTTCTGAAACCAAAAATAATTAAAATGGGCGTTACAACTCTCCCCCACTTTAATTATTTTCGTCCTCGAAAATACCTGATGGAAACAGCTCTGGATACGCTTCCCGCATCTTGCTCTCCAATTCCCAGGTCACACTGCCTCCTGCAGCACCTCCCCAAGCCACTCTCACCAAATGTATCTCTTTCCCTCTGAGTCGCTTCATCCTGCGATCCTCGATCCTCAACGGCGACGTCTCCACAGTTAGATTCTCTCTAATTTGGACTTCATCCCTCTGAATCACATGAGACGAATCGGGTACATACTTCCGAAGTTGCGACACGTGGAACACGTCATGCAAGTTCGAAAGCTCTGGCGGCAACGCCACCCTATAAGCCACAACACCAATCCTCTGCAAAATCTGATACGGCCCGATAAACTTCGAATCCAACTTCTTGGACTTCAATGCACGTCCAACACCAGTCACTGGGTTAACCCTAAAAAATACATGGTCACCCTCACTGAATTCAAACTCTTTCTTGCGGTTATCATAATAACTCTTCTGCCGATCCTGAGATGCTTTCATCTTCTCACGGATCATCTGCACTGTCTCAGTAGTCTGCTGCACCAACTCTGGTCCTAACACAACATTCTCACCCGACTCATACCAACACAGAGGAGTTCTACACCTTTTACCATAAATAGCTTCAAACGGCACCATCCCGATACTGGAATGGTAACTGTTATTGTACGTGAACTCAATCAATGGCAAATGAGTGTCCCACGCACCACCTTTCTCCAATACGCATGCTCTCAACAAATCCTCAAGCGACTGAGTAGTCCTCTCTGACTGACCATCAGTTTGTGGATGATAAGTTGAACTCAACTTCAACTTAGCACACAACGTTCCTGCAAACTCTTCCAAAATTCCGATGTAAACCTCGGATCTCTATCCGACACAATACTGGACGGAACACCATGTAGCTTCACAATTACCCGAATATAAATCTCTGCTAACTTTGTCAACGGAAAACTAATATTAATCGGCACAAAATATGTAGACTTCGTAAGTCGATCCACAATCACCCATATAGCATCAAATCCTCTCGGTGTACTCGGCAAACCCGTAACGAAATCTATAGTTATACAATCCCATTTCCAAACCAGAATTTCCAACGGCTGCATCAAACCAGGAGGTCTCTAATGCTCCACTTTCGATTTCTGGCACGTCAAACAAGCATAAACAAACCGAGCTATATCCCTCTTCATACCAGACAACCAAAACATCTTCTTCAAATCATGGTACATCTTCGTAGCTCCTGGATGAACACTCAGGCTACTATGGTGTCATTCATCTAAAATTGACCTCTTCAACTCATCATTATCCGACACACAAATTCTGCCCCCAAAACCTCAACACACCCGCATCATCCAACTTGAAATCACTACCGGAGTCACTTCCGGCTCCTCGCATCAAATCTACAAGTCTCACATCTAACTTCTGATGTTCTCTTATCATATCCAAGAAATCATTCTTCACTTGCAATTTACCTAATATTACACCACTTGTAGTAAACTCACAAACCATACTCAAATCTCGAAACTGCTTAATAAGCTCCATCTCTTTCACCATCAAAGCCGACATATGAATCGTTTTCCTTCTCAAGACATCTGCAACAACGTTCGCTTTTCCTGGGTGATAACTCAAACTGAAATCATAATCTTTCAAGAATTCCAACCATCTTCTCTGCCTCATATTCAACTCTCTCTGATCAAACAGATACTTCAAACTCTTGTGATCACTGAACACCTCAAATCTTGAACCATACAAATAATGTTTCCAGATCTTCAAAACAAAAACCATCGCAGCCAATTCAAGGTCATGAGTAGGATAACTCCGTTCATGCACCCTCAATTGCCGCGAAGCATAAGCTACCACTTTTCCATTCTGCATAAGAAGTCCGCCCAATCCCATCTTGGACGCATCACAATACACCACAAAGGCTCACACGGATTCGGTAACACCAACACCAGCGCTGAAATCAATCTCTTTTTAAGCTCCACAAAGCTTTCTTCGCACGCAGCATCCCACACAAACACTTGATCTTTCCTCGTCAACTGAGTCAACGGCAAAGCCAATCTGGAAAAGCCTTCAATAAATCTTTGGTAATAACCAGCTAAACCCAAGAAGCTCCTAACCTCTGTTACCATCTTCGATGGTTCCCACTGTAACACCGCACTAACTTTCGAAGGGTCTACTGAAACACCATCACCCGAAATAACATGCCCCAGAAAACTCACAGTCTTCAACCAGAACTCACACTTCGATAACTTAGCAAACAACTTGTTATCCTTCAACACTTGCAAAGCAATCCTCAAATGCTCCATATGCTCTTCCTCAGACTTAGAATAAATCAGTATATCATCAATGAACACGACAATAAACTGATCCAAATAAGAATGGAAGATACGGTTCATATATTCCATAAACACACCCGGCGCATTAGACACTCTGAAAGGCATTACCGCATACTCGTAATGTCCATATCGAGTCCTAAACACCGTCTTCTGAATATCACCTTCTTTCACTCTGATCTGATGATAACCCGACCTCAAGTCAATCTTATTAAACACACGAGCTTCCACCAATTGATCCATCAAATCATCAATCCTTGGAAGAGGATACTTGTTCTTGATGGTCGCTTTGTTTAACGACGGTAATCAATGCACAACCGCGTGCTACTGTCCTTCTTCTTCACTAGCAACACTAGAGCTCCCCACGGTGACACACTTGGTCTGATAAACTTCCTATCCAGTAACTCTCCAATCTGAGATTTCAACTCGGCCAACTCCACTGCCGACATCCTGTACGGCGCCATAGAAATAGGCCTCGTACCAGGAATAAGATCAATGCTAAACTCAACTTCTCTCTTCGGAGGTAACTCTGTAATATCATCCGGGAACACCTCCGGAAACTCATTCACCACAGCTAACTCATCCAACAATGCCTTATTGTCAATAGACAGTGATGCAAATAAAGCAAACACCTGAGCTTCATCTTCCAACAAGGTTCTCAATTCCTTACTAGACAGGGAATCTGCCACAACTTCCTCTTCTGGAGTCAAAAACAATAACACCTTCCGGAAACAATCAATGTACACTCGGTTGAACTCCAACCAGTTCATACCAAGTATAACATCCAAACTACCAAGTGGAAAACAAATCAAATCCACGCCAAAATCTCGGCTAAAGATAGTCAGTGGACACTTCAAACACACGAGCGAAGTAGTCGCTGAACCAATCGAGGGAGTTTCAATAGTCATCCGCTGCTCAAGAGTAGTCGGCACCAAACCTAACCTCTTCACACAATCAACACAGATAAACGAGTGGGTCGCACCCGTATCAATCATAGCAGTCAAAGGAATGTTATTGATAAAACATATACCTTTGATCGAACGCTCCTCGTCCTCCGCTTGGGTTCCCACCACCGCAAACACTTTACCGCTAACCTGAGACGCTTGCGCCCTCCTTGGCTTCTCACAATGAGTGCTAATATGGCCTTTATCACCGCAGTTATAACAAGTAGGCGTATTAGTCCTACAATCCGCCATCACATGGCCCGACTTCCCACACTTGAAGCACTTCTTAGTCTCTTGAGGACAATCAATAGCACGATGCCCAACGACACTGCACCGATAATATTTCAGATCTGACGCTGCCTTCCTCTCTCGGAATCTCTTATCAGACACAGCCTTCTGCTTCCCCTTATCGGTTGGCACACTGTAAGGTGTACCACCAAACCTCTGCTTACCCTTGCGGTCATTCACCGCCTTGTAATGTGAAATCCTCGCATGATTATCATTGTCATAAATCCGACTTTTACTCACCAACTCAGGATAGCTCCTGATTTTCTGACATGCGATCCCCATCTTGATCTCCGGCCTCAGCCCATTCTCAAATTTCAAGCACTTAGAAGTCATCGCTTCCTCAGTATTGTAATGAGGATAATACTGAGCCAATTCCTCAAACTTAGCCGCGTACTCGGCCACCGACATACTGTCATGCTTCAACTCTAAAAATTCCACCTCTTTAACACTTCTGATATCTTCTGGAAAATACTTCTCCAGAAATCCAGATCGAACCACCTCCCAAGTAATCGGAGTCTCTGAAGCCTCCATCCTCTGACGACAATTGTCCCATCAAGCCTCAGCCTCTCCCTCAAGCATGTGAGTACCAAAAAAGACTCAAAACACTACACTGGCCGGACGGACCGACCTGTTCTGATACTAACTTGTAACACCCCGTTTCCCCAAAATAGAAATAAACAATTAAAATAAGCACATATCAGAGTTTTCCCACAACGGGATGTCACAATATCCAGCAAAATTCCACAAATCATTTTTTTTTATAAATAATTTTCAGCAAAATTGCAGCGGAAAAAGATGTAGTCTATCATAACACATATCATATATATATCCTCCATATCATCAACATCATCATATACAACAATCGGCCATCTGCCCAAAATATACATAATGTCATCACATATCCCACAAAAACCAGATACGCCACAGGGGCACACGTAATCAACAAGACACAATAAAACTCCCAAAAAGCCCCGGTGTTACGTATCAGAGCAATCCTACGACGATGCCACAGTCCAAGCTAGCTAAACACCTGGATTGTCTGTACTTCCGAAGAAGCACTGACCATAACAACAACAAAGGGGTGAGAATTCACGATCAAATATTAATGGTATAAATGTACATGAAATAAACGGCAGAAACAATAAATCATTATTTCACATACAACGTATCCGGACCTACTGTCCCATCATCAACAATCACAACACACACAACAACAATGCAACACATGCACTCGACTCGACAATATGTGGTACCGACTCAACTCAGGATAGATCGCATACACTCCGTCCGAGCAACGATCTATCCCTACCACGCTCCTCCTGAGCCCATATAATCAAATCTCAGGATAGATCGCATACATTCCATCCGAGCAACGATCAATCCCTACCAACGTTCCCACTTGGAACACGGGTGGTCGCATACACTCCATCCGAGCAACGATCCAAATCCCGTCCACGCTCCCCACTTGGAGCATGCGAGTAAATCATACACCGCGTCCACGCTCCCCACTTGGAGCACGTGAGTAAATCATACCTCACGTCCACGCTCTCCACTTGGAGCACGTAAGTGAATCGCATACACTCCACCAAGCAACGATTCACCATGTCCACATGATATGCAAGAACTTATGCATAACCACACGGCACACATAGTGCACACGATCCTACTGATCCATCGCATCGTATCATGCATATACACACAAGCACACAAAGTGCATCAACCCTACTGATCCAATCACCTCACAACATATCATACACTATGCACATAAGGCATATCGATCCTACTGATCCACTCATCATAACGGTAAATAAACACAACGCATATAAAGCCTGTCGATCCTACTGATCGCAATTTATCATATATCAAAGATATCTCACTCATCAACATAGTCATCCATCACAACATACACCAATGCAATATCATAATCACACGGATATCACAGAATCACGTCCCGACGTCCTAAATACACTCACCAAAGCTCACTAATAAGCTCCTCACCAAAATAGGATCAACAAGATTCCAATTCCACAAAGAAATCACCACAGAACAGCAGCCAAAACACAAACTGTTGTCGGGCTCGCTGGCGCATTCGCCTGGCGAAGCCCCACAACAAACACTCACTGGCCATTCGCCTAGCGAAGCCCCGCAGCGAACACTCGCTAGAACTCGCCCGGCAAAACTCCTAGCGAAACCAAACAGAGGCTACTGGCAGCGTTCGCTGCCCAGTTCGCCTGGAGAAGCCTGGCGAAGACTCGCCCCTCCCCATTCGCCCAGCGAATGCCTGCTATCACTGAAAAATAAACTCTGCTGCTCAGAAATTAGCAGCTCTCCCACTCTCCAATTTTCATCGAAACAACGCTAAAATCATCGGCTCAAGGTTCCACAACCTAGCTACAACACCTAAACTCAGTTCTACCCGATAAACTCTCACATTTGCTCAATTCATCAACTTCTGACATTTACTTTCAATTACCTGGAAACCCCAAAATCACCAAACAATCACCTTATAGCACATGCAATGAATTCAAACACCATAAACACAACCATCACAGAATTATAAACATGCAATCAACATCATATTATCAGTATCTATGGGGATTAGGGATTTTCCCCCTTTCTACCAATATTCATGCAAATACCTATTCAACCGATCAATCCCCCCCTTACCTCAAATTCGATTCTGATGATGATGAACCTTCACAAATTCACAGCCTTCACGTCTTCCTTGCCGAGCTTGTTCACTTGATCGCTTCAACCGTGCTTTCTTCGTCCTCCCTCCTTTGTTCTATCGTGTTCTTCTCTATCCCTTTTTCCAAAATGCCACAATTGCCCTTAATACCCCAAAAATCACTTTTATTTCCAAATAAATAATATCCTCCATATTTTCTTAATTCCATAATTAATAATCTTATTTCTTTTAATTCCAAAAATCCAATAATAATATTTTTGCTCATATATATTAATATTAGTAATAACAATAATAATAATTAATAGCAATATTAACATTACTACTAATTATCACATTTTATCACTATATATTAATATTATGATTTCTTGATTCTCCAATTAATTTCTCAAAACACATCCGCGAATAAAATATTTCTGAAACCAAAAATAATTAAAATGAGCGTTACACCCTCCATGAAGCAAAGACCCCGATCGAGTTCTTAGCTTCGTCGATGGTCAAAACCCTACTCTGACCACTTGGCTAGTTCCCTACACAGTCGAGGATCAACTACGTCAAGCAAAGGCCCTAATCACTTAGAAAAAATAAATAATTACAAAGAAAGCATATATTTAGCATACAACAACACATACATGATATGAATATATCAAATGATAAGGCACCATACATTAAGATGGGCAAAGCCCCTTGTTTAAATATTACAAATCATAGCCCATGGCACGCAGGCCAGGCAAAGTCAAACCAAAATTGCGGCACATAGGCCGAACTAAAAAAGAATTCAAATGACGCTTAGGTTAAACAGCTAAAAGAACTAAGCAGAAACTTCCTCATCGGGTCGACCCTCCTCGTCTCCCTGATCAATTTCATCCTCGGGAATCTCGAGAGCAACCACCCGACCATCCACCACCCGGTGGTACGGGCTAATCCCCTCGAGGACAAGCGGGATCTCAGGGTTCACAATCTAGAGCTACTCGAAGGCACCATTGAACCCAACCTCGAGAGCTCCCAAGCAATCTTGCTTGAGCTCCCGGATTCGGGCGACCAGGTCACCACGGGAAGCAAGGCCCTTCTCCTCAGTTTCCTTCAAAAAATGTTTGCAGCTCGGTCATTTCTTGGAGGAGACGCACATGATTTTCATACCTCGTCTGCGTTTCCAGAAGGTCGTTCTCCGCCTTATTTTTCTCCGTCTAAAGAGTAGCGTTTTCGACCTGTAGCTTTTTGAGCTCGGAGTTCGGGCTGGTTTCATCATTGATGACCAATTTTTAGAACACAGATTGGTTTTTAATATATCTCTATGTTTTGATGATAACATTAATGAAATTTTGTATAAAGGAAATATATACTCTAATTTTGTTCAAGTGTTTTTTGTTTCAGATATCAAATTTAATATTCCTCTGGAAGCAAAAACTCCTCTGAAAGTTAAGTAACGCAAGGCTCTTAGCGTCAGAAGCAAAGCTACAGAAGACTCTGAGCGAAACTACAGAAGACTCTGAAGCGTAGCTGCAGAAGACTCTGAGCGAAGAGCACAAGTAAAGTTTCAGAAGACTCTGAATGTACTCAACGCTGCAAGTACAGAGACTCTGATAAACAAGTTTGCTCTGATAAAGATATTCACACTAAGCACTAGCTGCACACTCTGGAATAGAGTGACTCTAATTAGAAGAACAAGGAACATCATCAGAGGATCTGATGAAAGAATTATTTCCATAACTGTTCATTTGAAAAGATATTGTTCAAAGAAAGATATGTTGCCAAGCCAAATGTCTACCAACGGCATTATTCCTTATTCGTGTATGGCACATGAATTCAGACAAAAAGGATATGTCTGAACATTCCTCTTCTGAGAAAGGAAAAGTCAATAGAAGACAAAAGGAAATAGCTACACAGTTGCGCACATTCTTTGAGAAATTAAGTGAAGGCCTATTTAAGCAAGTCTTCAACATCATTTCAAAGTTGACGAAATATTGAACAAACAAATCTTGAACAACTCCAACAATCATTCTTGTAAACTGAATAGTTTATTTGTTCTTCATTTTGTGTAAAAATCACAGTTTGTGATAATAGATTTTTAGAAGCACTTAAACACATTGTATTTCATTCTTGTAAAAGTTTCTTAAGAGACCAAGTTGTGGTCAGATTTCTTGAGAAGACTAAGACTGTTTGTCTTAGTGGTATCACTGTAATCATTTTGATTTAGTGGATTAAGTCCTTGCTGAGAAAGGCAAATCACCTTGGCCGGGTGGACTGGAGTAGTTTGAGTTCAAACGAACCAGGATAAATATACCTTGGTATTTTTCTATCGTCATAGTTGTTTTTAAAACCCTTATTCAACCCCCACCCCCCTTCTAAGTGTTTTTCCTACCTTCAATTGGTATCAGAGCTCCAGCTCTGTAGTGCTATCACTTAACAGTGACAGAGAAAGATCTAGTTGGGAACACTCTTGATTTATTATCTTTGATATATTATGGCTGAACAGTCAAACAACACTGGGTTGAACAAATATGAAGATAGAGATAGAATCAGCACCATGTTAGAACACAGATTGGTTCTTAAATATATCTCTATGTTTTGATGATAACACTAATGAAATTTTGTATGAAGTAAATATATACTCTAATTTTGTTCAAGTGTTTTTGTTTCAGATATTAAATTAAATATTCCTCTGGAAGCAAAAATGCATTTGAACACTATTCAATGCAAGGCTCTGAGCGTCAGAAGCAACACATCAAAAGACTTTAAGCGCTTCTTTAAGAGACTTTGATCTGCTACAGTTGACTCTGAGCGAAGCTGCAGAAGAATCTGTGTGAAGAGTTTATAGTAAAGTTTCAGAAGACTCTGGAAGTACTTAACGTTGCACGTACAAAGGCTCTAATATGCATGTTTGCTCTGATCAAGATATTCACGTTAAAGCACTGTTGCTGCAAAACTATGATGACATCAACTCTGATGTAGATACTCTGATAAGAGTAACTTTAATAAAGAAACTTGTTGAAGAAGATGATGTTCAAATAAAGATTCGTTGGCATATTCCTTGTCCTTATCCAAACGACTCTTTCCTCTTTTGTGTATGGCACAGGAAATCAGACAAAAGGGATTTGTCTGAACATTCCTCTTCTGGGAAAGAAAAGTCAAATAAGACAAAAGGCTACAGCTACACAGCAGTGCACAGTATTCAAGTAATGGACTTCTAGTACTATAAAAGCAAGTCTTCAACACCTTTTCAAAGTTGACAAAATAATGAACAACTACTCTTGAACTACTCAAACGTTCTTACTCAAAGCTGAATTGTTTATATTTTGTTCTTCATATTGTGTAAAAACCACAGTTGTGATAATAGTTTTTTAGAAGCATCCAAACACACATTTGTATTACCTTTGTAAGTGTTCCTTAAGAAGACCAAGTTGTGGTTAGAATTTCTTGAGAAGACTAAGACTGTTTGTCTTAGTGGTTAACACTGTAATTAGTTTGATTTAGTGGATTAAGTCCTTATTGAGAAAGGCAAATCAACTTGGTAGGATGGACTGGAGTAGTTTGAGTTCAAACGAACCAGGATAAGAATAACTTGTTAATTTTTTCTATTATCATAGTTGTTTTAAAACCCTTATTCAACCCCCCCCCCCATTCTAAGTGTTTTTCCCACCTTCAGTTGGTATCAGAGCTCCGGCTCTGTAGTGCTATCACCTAACAGTGAAAGAGAAAGATCCAGTTGGGAAAACTCTTGACATATTATTTTTTGATATATTATGCCTGAACAATCTAACAACACTGGGTTGAACAAATATGATTATAAAGATAGAATCAGCACCAAACCTCCCATGTTTGATGGAGAGAAATTTGATTATTGGAAAGATAGAATAGAAAGTTTCTTTCTAGGCTATGATGTTAATCTATGGGATTTGGTCATTGATGGTTACATTCATCCTACAAATGATGAAGGCAAAAATATTGACAGAAAGTCAATGACTGACCAGCAGAAGAAAGATTTCAGAAATCATCACAAAGCTAGAACCATTCTGTTAAATGCTATATCTCATACTGAGTATGAGAAGATCACAAATAGAGAAACAACATTTGACATGTTTGAGTCATTAAATATGACACATGAAGGAAACTCTCAAGTGAATGAGACAAAGGCTCTGGCGCTTAATCAGAAATATGAAACCTTCAAGATGGAGGAATCTAAATCTGTGGAAGCTATGTCCTCAAGGTTTCAGATTCTAAATGCTGGTCTGAAGGTTCTTGACAAAGGTTACTCCACTGCTGATGATGTGAAAAAGATCATCAGAAGCTTGCCAATAAAGTGGAGACCAATGGTCACAGTGCTGAAGCTATCAAATGATCTAAATAAGATCACTCTGGAGGAACTTATTTAGTTCCTTAAGAAGCCACGAGATTGAGCTGGAAGAAGACGAGCCTCAGAAGAAAGGTAAGTTTATTGTGTTAAAATCTAACAAATATGCTAAAGCTTTGTAGGTTGTTGAAGAAAGCTCTGAAAAATCTTCCTCAGAAGAAGATGAACTGTCTCTGCTGTCCAGAAGGATAAACCAACTCTGGAAGCATAAACAAAAGAAGTTCAGAAAATTCAAGAGATCAGATCAACGTGGTGAATCTTTTGAACACAAAAGATCTGGCAAGAAAGAAGTTGTATGCTATGAGTGCAAGGAGCCAGGGCACTATAAAAATGAATGTCCCACATTTAAAAAGGAGAAACCCAGAAGGAAGTTTGAAAAGAAGAAGAAAGTTCTAATGGCCACGTGGGATGATTCAGATGCATCTGAATCCTCATCAGAGTCAGAGGAAGAATGTGAAAATATGGCACTGATGGCTGATGTAGAAGACCACGAAGAAACATCTGAATCTGAATCAGATTCAAAAGAGGTATTTTTTGAACTTACTAGAGCTGAACTTATTGAAAGTTTATCTGAAATGCGTGAAAACTATAGCAAGATCAAACTCAAATACAAGAAGCTTCAGAGTTATCTTACATCTGAGACTGATCAGCTGAGATCAGAAGTTACTGAGCTAAAAGCAAATAATTTTCAAATGAAAACTGATTTAGAAGAAACTCAAAAAAAATCTGACACAGACACTATGTCTTGCTCTGAAAACATTTTAGAAGAGTATGATTATAGTTTTCAGAGGTTCCTGTCTAGAGGCCTAGATAGAAGCAAAATGGCTTCTATGATATATGGTGTTAGCAGGAACAACAAGAAAGGAGTTAGATATGAATCACCCTATGGGAAGGAATTAAATCCAAAACCTGTTGATAAACTGGTCATTAAGCATTCTCCTTTGTACACTCGTTTTAAATATGGTCACCTGAATGACATAAAACACACACGTACGGATCTGAACACTAAAGTTTTTGTGAAACCAAAAATTCATCAGAACAAAGATGCTTTTAAGGGAAAGAAGTTCAGACAGAACTTCAAACCTACTAACCCCAGAGGACCCAAGAAAATATGGGTACCTAAGGACAAAATAATTTTTTTTGCAGATGTCCTTAGCAGCAAAGTTGAGACACCAATCATGGTACCTGTACTCTGGCTGCTCACGACATATGACGGGAAGAAGTTCTATCTTCCAAAGCCTGGAACTTAGATCTGGAGGAGACGTGAAGTTTGAAGGGAACCAGAAGGGCAAGATAATTGGCTCTAAACTATTGGTAATGGTAACCTTCCTTCCATATCTAATGTTTTACTTGTTGAAGGATTAACACATAACCTATTGTCCATAAGTCAATTAAGTGACAATGGTTATGATATAATCTTTAATCAAAAATGTTGTAAAGCTGTGAGTCAAAAAGATGGTTCAATCCTCTTTAATGGGAAAAGGAAGAACAACATTTACAAAATTAATCTTTTAGAACTAAAATTTCAAAATGTAAAATCCCTTATGTTTGTTAATGAGGAGCAATGGGTCTGGCATAGAAGATTGGGTCATATTAGTATGAGACGTATATCTCAGATTAATAAGCTCAATCTGGTCAGAGGACTTCCTAAGTTGAAGTTCAACTCAGATGCTCTTTGTGAAGCATGTCAGAAAGGAAAATTTTCAAAATCTTCTTTCAAAGCTAAAAATGTTGTTTCTACCTTTAGACCATTAGACCTGCTTCATATTGATCTGTTTGGACCAGTGAAAACTGCATCCATCAGAGGCAAGAAGTATGGATTAGTCATAGTTGATGACTACAGCAGATGGACATGGGTAAAATTCCTGAAACACAAGGATGAGTCTCATTCTGTATTCTTTGACTTCTGCAATCAAGTCCAAAACGAAAAAGAATTTAAAATTGTTAAAGTCAGAAGTGATCATGGTGGAGAATTTGAAGATAAATTTTTTGATAAATATTTTAAAGAAAATGGCATTGCACATGATTTTTCTTGTCCTAGAACTCCTCAACAGAATGGAGTTGTAGAAAGGAAAAATAGAACATTGCAAGAAATAGCCAGAACCATGATCAATGAGACTAATATGGAAAAACATTTAAGGGCAGAAGCAATTAATACAACATGTTATATTCATAACAGAGTGTCTGTAAGACCTCTTTTGGAAAAGACTCCTTATGAATTATGGAGGAATAGAAATCCCAAAATTTCTTATTTCCATCCTTTTGGATGTGTTTGTTTTATCTTGAATACTAAAGACGATCTGAACAAGTTTGATTCTAAAGCACATAAGTGTTTTATGATTGGATATTCTGAACGCTCAAAAGGCTACAGAGTATAAAATACTAAGACACGGATTGTGGAGGAATCAATTCATGTTATATTTGATGATAAGCTTGGCAATCAAAAGCCAAAGCATCTTGAAATTTCTGCAGATAGAGAAGTTCTTCTCACAGACTCTGAAGATTCAGAGGCAGACAAAGCTCAAGTAAAAGAACCACAAGCAACGTCATATGCTAATCTACTGGCTGCTCAGATGGACAACTTGACCATTTCTGAAGAACTCAATCTAAAAGGATCCTCCAGAATCAAAGCCTCTCATCCAGAGGAAATGATTATTGGAAAGAAGGATGATCCAATCAGAATAAGATCATTTCTCAGATAATCTAGAACGTCATTATTTGGTTTGGTGTCAGTTATTGAACCTAACTCTGTGGATGAAGCTCTGCAAGATAATGATTGGATACTTGCTATGCAAGAGGAGCTTAACCAATTCACAAGGAATGATGTTTGGGAACTGGTTCCAAGACCAAAAGGATTTAATATCATTGGAACGAAATGGGTCTACAGAAACAAGTTGAATGAGCAAGGAGAAGTTATCAGAAACAAAGCTAGGCTGGTTGCTTAAGGATATAGTCAGCAAGAAAGTATTGATTACACAGAGACTTATGCTCATGTGGCAAGGTTAGAATTTATTCACTTATTAATTTCTTTTGCTGCATAGAATAGCATCACTCTATCGCTACTGCGAAAATGAGGTCGTCAATGACAGAAGAGTCGCCACCGTGTGTTATTTATCCCAAAGGAGGGAAAGGAGACGCTCAGAGAAAACCTAAGAAAAAGCGAA
The DNA here is from genome assembly GCA_963859935.3 of Lathyrus sativus. Lineage (NCBI taxonomy): Eukaryota > Viridiplantae > Streptophyta > Magnoliopsida > Fabales > Fabaceae > Lathyrus > Lathyrus sativus. The sequence goes on from OZ012735.1 coordinate 36,988,593, forward strand.
AGGAATGGTCATCGCAACCAAGTCCTAGATTCGGGAGTCACTTACGCAAGGGGAAGGTATTAGCACCCCTCACGTCCGTCGTACTCGACGGGATCCATGCTTAAATGTTTATCTCGAAGGGTTGATTAATACTATCTAGCTAAAGGCTTAAGGACAAAAGAAAAGAAAAATGACTCGGCAGAACACAACAGTTTTATGCCTACGTATTCCCGTCTAGAACGAGAAATCAGAGTCAACATAGTTCGCCTAACTACAGGAAAAAAGGGGGGAAGGTTGCTTGCCGAGATATCGCATCTCGTGCCTACCTACTTTCACACGGCATGAAAGATCAGAGCAAACGTAGTTTGGGCTAAGAAGACCACAGGTTGGTTCATTTTGTTTTAACCCGAGTAGGGTTAACAAATGGTTCTAGCAGTTTAGGCGTTTACCATTTGCGGTAGAACCGAGAGTTAATGAAAATTTCCTTATGAAAATGGTTTCTAAGGATTAAAGGTCCAAGAGGACAAAAGGAAGTTGAATGTTTGTTTTTGTGTCTTTTAAAGAAGAAATGTTTTGAGTTTTGTTTGTAACTCATGTTGCACTAAAGACTTGGACTTAAGAGTGATTGTGTCGCATGTCACCCAAAGGGTACCACACTAAACATTCAATCTACGGAAGAGATACCCTCCAATAACTCTTTCTCAAGTGCTTAAGGCTCGTAATGTATAACACGTGTTATCCTTTATTAAGTGTTTTAAGAGTGTTTGAAGATGAGAAGAGAAAGAACACAACTAAGGGGAACTAAATCCAATCCTAAAGTTGTCATGCAAAGTTCATCCTATGGACAAGGTTAGGAGGGAACTATCTAGTGTTATCATGAATGGTTAAAGGCCTAATATCTATGACATTCTATCTTGAACAAGAAAGAATGGAAATTCTAAGGGAAGGAAGACAAAAGAAGAAGAAAACAATTGTAAGAATGCATACATGAAATGCCAACATATAAAGCAAAGATGCAATGCAAGTGAGGGAGGAAAATAGTGTGGGGTAGGAGCCTCCACAAGCCCATCTCAACCTCAAGCCAAGTATGAAATAATGCAAGAGATTAGGAGAAGGAAATGCAACAAGATCAAGTTATAAAAAGCATTCAAAAGGAAGTCCTCAAAGATTCACCATTTTAGGCATGCCTTAGAGACCTCCAAAGGAGGGACCTAAAACTTCCTTAAATGGAACACAAAGGTCATTGGACAGAGGGTGGAATATTATAATCATACAACCTAAGCCACAAATGAATATCAAGGGGAAAATGGTAAAGGATCAAGAGAAACAAGTAAAGAAGGTACATAAACCACCATATGGAATCACAATGTAGAAGCAGGAAAGTAAAGCATCAAATGAGCAAGCTATGTAAAATATAAACATCCACCAATTGGTCCACAATACCTATAATGAGTCCAAAACATGAAGCAGTCACTATAATGTCCATCACACAAGCAATACAAGGCTTTTGGAGCCAAAAAAATACAAGTGTCCAAGTGAAAGTGCCAAATTATGAGTCAACTTGCAAAATAAGGAAAAAATAGTAAAGTGCATCTAAAAATTCCAAATAAATTCTACAAGCACCTACAAAGTGTTAGTAACTAGAGGTTAAAATGTATAGCAAAATAATCCAAAGGAAAGTGCCTAAACAGAGGGAAAACATTCAAGGGTACCCCAAAAATAGGGCAATCTACTGCATGACCAAAGTGCTATTCAAAACCCCTGAAAATGGTACTATAAAATCCAGAGAAAAAATATATTTGGAACCCTCAAGATGTGTACAAATATCTTACAAAATATTAGGCAAAAATATTTTGTTTTGATACCTCAATGAAAATCAACAAGAATAAGGTATAATTATCACAATTTTAATGCCAATTAAAATGGGAAAAATCACAACTAAATGAAAATAAATCCTAAAACGGTGTGCTTTGGGAGTGTGGTGTCGTGGCAGCTTCATGTGAATGAGATCTGTGGACTTTGTCAATGTTCTTCACCTAATCCAAGGGCTATACCATCGTCTTCTGCGTTTGAATATGTGAAAGGAGGGAACACACATCCCCGTCGTGGAGGGTGGCCGGTGATATTCTGGTGGCTTCTCTAAACCTTATCTCCCTCAAAAATGCACCAAACGTAATACTTTCTGAACCAAACTCGTACCAAATTTCATGTAGATCACAAATATCACATTGAATTGAGCTATAACCCTCTAAATCTCCGAACCCAAGCTCATCTAAGAAAATGTCAAGATCCCAAAAACTCCAATAAAGTGCCCAAAAAGATACCAGAATCCAAATTGACCTCAAGGGGATTGTAATGGTGCAAAAATGGTGCAAGAAAGATGCATAATTAGGGAGTTATCTTGAATTGAAGATACCTCTGAAAATGGTGATGAACAACTTCAATTGTCCATGAATTCTTCAGGAAAATGGCTCATAATCCTTCACTGATTATTGATGAAGGTGTTTGGATAGTTGAGAATGCTTGAATTGATGGGAAATGGAGGATTCGTATTTCACTTGATGCTTACTTTGATCAATTGCTATATCTCTATTTTCTCACCAAAATTAACCAAAAAAATGATGAATGTACTCCATAATACTTATAGAAGATGTTTGATACAAATTGGGGGCCCAATTGTGAGAGAATGATCAACTTGGATTTTCAAATTTCATGCCTATGGAAGCCCATGGAAGTGGATGAATTCATGACCAATTCTCCTTGTTTATGATCCCAATCCATTCCTTGTAGTGTAAGAAAGATCAAGGGCTCAAAATCTCTCCTTGTTTGGATCTCAATGGTCATGATTTAAAATGTTGCTTAAACATGAAGAAAGCTTGAAATTCACCTTGAAAAATGTCTTAACTTGAAATTGTAATAATGCCAATGTTCTTAAAATATGTTTTCCCTTCAAAATGAGCACAAATATGACCATATTTGATTAAATTTTGGCAAGATCACAAACTTGGCTTTTCACATGCTTTTACCAAAAATTCCTTTCACCAATATTCAACTACAAGCTAGCCCATTGACAACTTGAGGTTTAGTTGACCAAATGACCCCATTTTTAGCAACTTTCATGTTGGAAAAAATTCCATTTGAGTTATGCAAAGTGGTGAACTTGACCTGTAATTTTATGACCTGTAATCAAAGTTTCCCAAAATACCCCTGCCTTGCAAAGCTTATAACTTGAGCTCTACAAATCAGATAGAGGACTTCTAGGACTTTTTGGAAAGCTAAGATCATGAGGAACAACTTTCATGTTTATCAAAAGGTCATGTGAAACCTCCTTCTAGGGCAAAAGTGTCATGAAATTTGGTTGACTTTTGCAGACAAATTTCACATTCATCTGATGACTTGTAACTTGTCTGGCTTATAACTTGAGTTCTATAAATCCAATGGATGACTTCTAGTACTCAAATTAAAGCTACAAACATCCTCTACAACATTCATGTGGATGTCAAAGTCATATGAGACTTCTATCTTGACTTGTGTGGTCTTGAAGTTAGGCACTAAACAAGGGTTTTTACACTGAGAACCCTAATTTAACAACTCCTTACACCTTGATTCTTCTTAAATTGGCCTTGGAACAACACCTCAAATGCTTCAACATAACATTCCATGACAACCATGACCTAGAAATGAGCTTTGAACTCCTTCAATTGCACAGTTAACTTAGGGTTGACCAGATGAAAACCCTAGCTGCACCACCTTCAACTGTGGCTGCTTGCACTTGGCAAAATGGTTTGACTGAGCTCCACTATGACCCTCAAGGCACTCCATGAGCTCTATCCATATAATCTATCCATAATCAAGGCTTCATAACCCACTGATGGTCTTCAATTGGCCCCCAAGTTAGGAGATGAACCTCATACAAGCATCTGAACTTCTCAAGAGTATGAACTACCTCCTGATGACTTTGGTGACTTCTCAAGCTTGAATAAAACCTCTAGCTAGGCTCCTCTTGATATATATCATACTTGATCCCCTGCACAAATGCTAATGCAATACTATGATAATGCTATGATGATGATATGCTAATGCAATGAAACGTAAATTCAAGTAAGAAAAGGTTAGGAAAATTTTGGGGTGCAACAGCTGCCCCTATTCAAGCGGCTTGGACCCGACTGGGTGAAAAGCGAACGGCTTTCGAACAATCAAGGTAAAGGACGGTTGAATACCAAAGAACCCGGAAATTTTCTAACCGAAGAAATAAACTGCTTGGGGAAAAATATTCAGAAAATCGAATCTGGTTGTCACGGCAACAACTGATCCATCATCTGACAAAGTACACTTGATTTCACCATCAACCACCTGTGTGACACTGTTGCACCCCAAAATTTGCCCTCACAATACAAGACTTTGTGTTCTAAGAAGGTTCACAAGGTTCACAAACTTCTCAACATCTACAAGACCTTTCATGAGGTTCATGAAGTCCATAGGTTGCTTCTTGAAGGTTCACAAGGTTCACAAGATTCACAATGTTTACAAAGCTTTCCTAAGGGTCATGAGGTCTACAAAGCCACTTCATGATGTTCACAAGGTTCACAAAATTCACAATTGGTCAGAAGAGTTGACAATTCCCTCAGACAATGCACCTCCTAAGCAGTGCATCCAAAACTAGGGTTTTGACTTTAATCAGGCTAAATGGACTTCCAAGACTTCAAGTGAGCTTCATAACATCTTATATGTGTATAAGAACCCCCATGTCAAGTTTCAAGACTTTTCTCAAAAGTTTGCTCAGTCAGATGATCAGATAAGTCAAAAGCAGTCAATGCAGTTAAAAGGTAAATATCATATGGCATGCATTTTCTTTCTAAAAAGTAAAAATGGCACAATTGGCAGGAGGACATGTGTAAGGAGTTATGAGTGTGAGAGGTTGAGAGTTCGAATCTCACCTTTGTCATTTTTTTTTGTTTTTTTATTATTTTTACTCTAAATTTTTCTATCTTTCATTAAAAAAATAACAAAAATAGTTTTTTATTATTATTTAATTATTATTTTCGTATTTTAATTAAATCATTTTTTAAAATATTATTTTTTTCACTTTTTTCTAAATTATTCATAAAAATATCCAAAAAAATCATAAAATAAAAAAATATTGAAAAAAATTTTGTTCTTTTTATAATATTTTTTTATTTTAGGAATCAATAGGATTATTAGTTTTTATTTTAAGTTTATTTTAATTATTTTAAATTATTTAAATTTTATTTTTTCTTAACTAATTATTTAGTTTGGGCTTTAAAATGGGCTTTAGGGACATTATTGACAATTTGGTGTTAACCCTAATTTATTCCCTATATATACATGTGTTGCCTTGTTGGAAAAAGGGGGAGAATGAAAAAAAACCTAAGAGGAGTGAGTGTCGTTTGCCGTTATTTAGTTTTCTTCTTCATCCATTACTATTGTTTCTTTTTCTTCATCGTTTACCGTTATTTCTTTTCCTTCATCTATTACTGTTGTTTCTTTTTCTTCATCTTTTACCGTTATTTCTTTTTCTTCATCTATTATCGTTATTCTTTATCTATTACTGTTACGTTTATATATATATAATTTTTAAATTGTTAGAGTTTATATATATAAGATTTTTGATCGAATTATGTCGATACGATGTTTGCACATTTGTGTGCATGACGCGTGACATTTGTGTTAGTTCGATCTGGTTGCGATGATCGCATTTTTGTGTGAGCAATAATACTATTTTTTGCTTAATTTCTTTTTCTTTGCGATAAATTTTGTTTCGTCCGATTTAGATCTGGTTGCGATGAGCGCATTTCTGCGTTAACAACATTGTTGGGTTATTTGGCACATTTAAAATTCATTATTGCTTTATTATTATTATTATTATTATTATTATTATTATTATTATTATTATTATTATTATTATTATTATCATTGTTTATTATTATTATCATTATTATCATTATTATTACCATTATTATTATTATTGTTATCACTAATTTATTAAAATTTGTTGTAATATAAAAATCTGTTTTTTTAAAATAAATAACATTAACATCTTTTTTCCAAATTAATATGAAAACCTAATTTTAATTTTCTATATGATTCTATGTATATATTTATTATAATTCTTGTAAATTTTTGTAAATAAAATTAAACCTTATAAATACTTAATGTAAAATTTTGGTGAATGTGATTATTGATTAGTTAAAATTTGTTTTCATCATAATGTGTAAATATTTTTCTTAATAATTGTTAATATATAATTAGAGATAATTAAATTTTTGTAAATGATTAAGAAATTTATAATTATGTTATATTTAGAACTTTATATTATAGTAATTATTTAATCATTTATGTTTCTAAATAAAAATCAAATCTTATGATATTTAGAACTTTATATTATAGTAATTATTTAATCATTTATGTTTCTAAATAAAAATCAAATCTTATGTTCAATCACGTTATTAATTAATTATTATTGCTAATCATATTTTGTTGCTTATTATTATTTTGAAATTTCTATCTTATTATTTTTTCTAACTTTGTCTATTTTTCTCATTATTATTGTTTCAACTAATTATTTTCACTAACTTTATATTTATACTAACCTTATTTAATTTTTCTTATTATTTACTAACCCCAATATTTTATTTACTTATTTGTTATTTTTTTTTATTATATTTATTTTGATCATATTTTACTATTTATTTTATTTATTATAATTTTGTAATTGCCTCTTAGATGTAAATTGTAATCATTTAATTATTATTATCATTATGGTTAGTAATTAAGGAGTGCCAATATGTATGATATTTAAAAAAATAAATTAGATCATTTTAATATAAGATAATTAAATTAAACATTTCACACACGTAAGTCGATTTTAATCGCCGTCTCACTTCTTAAGGATATCCCTCAAGTTGCCTATGAATATTGGTTAAGTGGGGTGTATAAAGCAAGTCCCTCAAAAAGAAAATCATCAAAGTCCCTTATGGTTGCCTTTACGAATCGAGTCCCTTTCGAAAAATGATGATAGTCCCTCCAGTTTGCTTATTACACCCCACAATGGCCTTCAAAAATCCAATTGTCCCTCACATGTCCCTTAACATCCAAAGTAAGGACTACCTACTCCATTATAGTAGGGATAGTCTTACTAAGGAAAGGATAAAGAATAAGAAAGACCTTTAAACATTAGGGTAGGTTACTCCTAGATACTTGCTCACTTCAAAACTTTTTCACACTTAAACAAATTTCCAACAAAATTTTCAAACAAGTTTTTTTTCACATCCATACACGGATTATTATTAAACTATTCTGAAATTTTTTGCTATTCACACACTACACTTTCAAAGCAATTCAAAAGTGAGCTTAAGTACCTAAGAGCCCATGGATAACCATGGATGAAAAGGGTGCTAACACCTTCCCTTTTCATAACCTACCCCCCGGACCCAAAATATTCTCTAAGGTCTTTCCTGTTCTTTTATAACCTTTCCTTATGGATAAAATAAAAGTCGGTGGCGACTCTTGCTATCCGCAACATTGTTTAAAGTCAGTTCTCCCACCGTGTTACAGAACTGGCGACTCTGCTGGGGACTTATTTAAGAGGGGTACCCTTAGGAATTAAGATCACTTTAAATTGTTTGCCTTGTTTGCTTTATTATTATATTGTTGGGGTGCTCTTATGTGTGAAAGGTCCTAACCCGGATCTAGTGTACCTTAGGTAAATGGCAATAGACCAAGGAAACTGTACGACGTATATCGATACGGTTGATCTGGTGGCCATAGTTAGTGCGACTTCTTGGTTGGTGCTTATATTCCTTAAGTCAAGTTGAGGATAATATTGAGGCTGCCATATGTTGTCAATGCACTAACTGACTTTTAGAACCCTAGTTAACTCATCTTGGCCTTTAGAAAGTAGTGAGGTAACCGGCTTTGGTGCAGACTGAAGTTGGTTGACACTCGATACTACGCTCATTGAGATCTTAAACTTGGAGGGTTTTGGTTGGCAAGTAAGTTGCCTTCTGAACAACCACCCTTGTGAAGGATCAATGATATTGAGATCCCTTAGAACCTGGTTACTTTTGTAGGACAGGATGAACCATCTAACTTCAGGGGAGGGTACTTGCCTTTGAACCTCATGCAAGCCTTTAAACCTAGGGCTATGGTGTGACTTGTTTGTGTGTGCCACATGTTTGTGATTGAGCATGACATCATGACATCATCATGCATCATAAGCATATCATTTTCCCTAACCATTTCAAGGACCAAAGGATTTATCTTTGTTCTCTGTTGCAGGTCATGGCTTCTGCTCGTAGAAACACCATCAGGATCAACTTTGTAGGGATACCTGCTAAGCTCAAGGAGTTGGTTTCCCTAGTGCCTGATCATTCCCAGTTCAACAAGAGACATGGTCACTTATTGGATCTAGTTACTTCAGGGTTCAGTGAAGACATGATGAGTGTGCTGTTTCAGTTCTTTGACCCTAAGCACCATTGCTTTACATTTCCTGATTATCAGCTGGTTCCAACCATGGAGGAGTTCTCTAAACTTCTGGGTATACCTGTTCTTGATCAGAAGCCATTCACAGGCTTAGAGAAGGAGCTTAAACCAGAAGTTATTGCTGCAGCTCTACATCTGAAGAAGTCTGGCATTGTTCTAGAGACGAGAAGTGGAGTTAAAGGTATTCTTGCCAAGGTATTAGTGGATAAAGCTCAAATGTTCTTGAAGGCTATGAGCTACGATGCTTTTGAGGAGATCTTAGCCTTATTGATTTATGGCTTAGTGTTGTTCCCCAATCCTGATCAGTTCATAGACGTTCATGCCATCAACATATTCCTGAGTCACAATCCAGTGCCTACCTTACTTGGAGACATCCTACATTCTCTTCACACCCGTACTACAAGGGCAAGAGGAACTTTGATGTGCTGCATACCTTTACTTTCTAGGTGGTTTATTTCTCACCTTCCTCGCTCAGTAATGAGGAATGAGCAAGGGTTCAGATGGTCCAAGAGGATCATGTCACTTTCTCACTCAGACATCCATTGGTGCTCCAGATCTATGGAGAATGTCACCATCATTGACTGTTGTGGGGAGTTTCCTAATGTGCCACTTCTAGGCATAAGAGGAGGCATCACCTACAACCCATCTCTAGCTTTACGACAGTTTGGTTACGCCCGGAGCGATGGTCCACATGACATGTTGATTCAGGGCATCGTGTTTGACTACGACAACGATCTTCAGGGTTACCGTCAGAGATTCATACGAGCTTGGGGAAAGGTAAACAGGATTGACAGCAAGACACTGGAGCCTAAGTACACCATTCCTATGGAGGCTTATCTCAGATGGGTACGATTTCGTGCTCAGACACTCATGATGCCATATCCTGCCATCCTACCAGTTACCATGGAACCCGTTGCTGAAGGAGACACAGCTTATACCATCCTTCACCCAGACATGCCTACTGATATGGAAGACTTGCAGAGATCATGGATCCAACTGAAAGAGAAAAGGGATACTTTCGAGGCTCATTACAAAGCAAGTCAAGCAAGGATCCTAGAGCTAACAAAGCTACTTCATGAGGAACGAAACCTCAACTCATACCTCAACACCAAGAGGAAACGTCCATGGGAGACTTAAAACCCCATCTTTTGTACTTATTTCGTTTTCATTTTTTGTAAGCCTAAAAGGCAAAACAAGTTATTACTAATAAAAAGTTACTTTCTTGTTTGTTTAAGCAAATTTAAATCCTGCGGTCCTTGAAAACATTGCATATGCATTCCCATATCATTGCATCACAGGTTTATAATTGTGCACAGGTTTCTCATCTTCTCGCTGTTTATGGAGTTGAGCACACCATTGTCTGTTATCAAAAAGAGGTTAGTACAAGCTGGGATCTTTCCAGGTTGTCATGAAGATTGTCTATATTGTACCTATAAGCCGGATAGTTGCTTCATTTTGAGAGATGGGATTCAACGTCTCATGGATAAATATACTATAGTGTTTGAAAGAAGACCAGCATCTGTGGAAAGTATGGTGGATCATCTGCCTCAGGGTAAGAAGATTGAAGAGGTTGACATGGTTGACAAAGTACCACTAAGAATCACTTCAAAGGGTCCCATTAAAATCACTCATCAGGGCCCAGTCAAGATTACTGCTGAAGGTCCTGTGAAAGTTGTTGCTGAAGCCAGAGTAGCTCCTTTGATCATTACCACTCCTGGTCCTATTCCTTATACATCTGACAAAGCTGTGCCTTGGCAGTATGGGTCTGATGTTTACATCCATGGTGTCAAGCAGGAGCCTTTACCTGATATGCCTGTTGACATTGATAATATTGCTGGATCTAGCAAGATCACTCGTAGTGGAAGAGTCTTCTCTCCTCCAGTTGCTTCTAAGAGTGCAGTTACTCCTGCTGTTACTTCCACCACTGATGCTCGGGGCAAGGGTCCTGTTATTGAGCCTGTATCTACTGATGTGCCAGCTGCGGATGACCTCTCTAAGCAGATGGAAGAAGTATTGAAAATCATTCGCAAGAGTGATTATGATATTGTTGATCAGCTGGGGCATACTCCCTCAAAGATTTCTATGCTCTCCCTGTTATTATGTTCTGAGGCTCATGCCAAGTCATTGATCAAGTTTCTAAAGATGGCTCATGTACCCAGTGCAATTTCTGTGGACCAGTTTGAGAATTGTGTTGCTCACCTGACCTACGACAACGGGTTAGGATTTTCTGATGCTGACTTGACCCCTGCCAAGAGGGATCATAACAGGGCCTTGCATATTTCAATTGAATGCAGGGGCACTACCCTGTCTCATGTGCTGATAGACAATGGTTCCTCTCTGAATGTGTTGCCTAAGGAAGTCCTGAACAAGCTGAGTCCTAAAGATACGGTATTGAAGCCCAGTAATATTGTGGTAAAGGCTTTTGATGGTTCTAGAAGAGCAGTGCATGGGGAAATTGATCTTCCAATCAAGGCTGGCTCTCAGGTGTTTACCGCTACATTCTATGTGATGGATATTCGTCCTTCGTACTCATGTCTGCTTGGTCGTCCCTGGATCCATGGGGCAGGTGCTGTGACCTCCACATTACATCAAAAGTTGAGATATCCGGTGAATGGAAAAGTTGTTACTGTCTTTGGAGAGGAAGAATACTTTGTCAGCCATGTAAACACTTTCAAGTATCTGGAAGTAGAAGGTGAATACATTGAAACTCCATGTCAGTCATTTGAAGTGGTTCCCTGGGCTGTTAAGGATTGTGTGACTCCTCCTGCTGTGAAGAAGGTTCCTGTGGTCATCAGAAACCCTCCAACAATGGCAATGGCCTCCCTCAATGATGCAAAAGCTGTGATGGAAGAAGGTGGTTGTACTATTTGGGGTCAGCTTCCTGATATTCCATACAAGTCTGACAAGTTTGGTTTGGGTTTCACTGCAGAGTCCCAGAAGGCTGTTCGTCGTGCTCGTGCTGTTCGTATCACCAATCAAGGGGTTATCAATGCTGTGGGAGATCAAGATGAAGACTACAACTTGGAGGCATGGATTTTTCCTACTGTGGGTGCTGGACTCAATAATTGGACAGCTGAAGATGTTATCCCTATCTCCTTTAGTCAGGAGTAAATACTATTACTGTGTTATGTTTTTAAATTTATAATTTCTGGAACAATTAAGACTTTCAAGCCATGTGCCTTACCCGGGGCACAATGGTGTGCTTGTTACGGGTTGTCATTTCATTTGCATACTTCATTCAATAAAATCAGTGGACGTTTCGTTTTCATAAATATTGTGTTCCTTGTCTTTCTTTTTCTTTTATTTTTGCTTTATCAGCTATGTGTTCTTACACACACCCACGTCACTAAAATGCAGATCCTCATCCACTCTGGATCCAGTTGATAACAGTTCTACTATTGCCAATTACAATTTCGAGAATCCGATCTATCAAACTGAAGACGGAAACGAGGACGATTGTGAAATACCTGTAGAGCTTGCTAGGTTGTTACAACAAGAAGAGAAAGCTATACAGCCACATGAAGAGCCAGTCGAAGTTGTGAATCTGGGAACTGAAGAAAACAGAAAAGAGGTCAAGATAGGGGCTGATTTAGAGGACAGTGTCAAGAGCAGGTTGATTCAGATGCTACGTGACTATGTGGAGATCTTTGCTTGGTCTTATGAAGATATGCCAGGGTTGGATACAGACATTGTGGTTCACCGTTTGCCAGTGAAAGAAGATTGTTGTCCAAAGAAGCAGAAGGTCCGTCGTATGCGTCCTGAAATGTCAGAAAAAATCAAAGCAGAGGTAATGAAACAATTCAATGCAGGGTTCTTGGCCGTAACTTCTTATCCTCAGTGGGTTGCAAATGTGGTACCAGTTCCTAAGAAAGACGGTAAGGTACGTATGTGTGTAGACTACAGAGATCTGAACAAGGCTAGCCCTAAAGATGACTTTCCACTTCCTCATATTGATATTCTGGTAGACAACACTGCTCAGCATAAGGTATTCTCTTTTATGGATGGTTTCTCTGGTTACAATCAAATCAAGATGGCACCTGAAGATATGGAGAAGACTACATTTGTGACACAGTGGGGCACCTTTTGCTATAAGGTAATGCCATTTGGTTTGAAGAATGCAGGGGCAACATATCAGCGTGCTATGGTGGCTTTGTTTCATGATATGATTCATCATGAGATAGAGGTATATGTGGATGATATGATAGCCAGGTCTCAGAATGAAGAACAACATCTTGATCATCTGCACAAGTTGTTTGAGAGGTTGAAGAAATACAAGTTGAGATTGAACCCAAACAAGCGTACTTTTGGAGTTAGATCTGGAAAACTCTTGGGTTTCATTGTCAGTGGAAAAGGTATTGAAGTGGATCCTGCAAAAGTGAAAGCTATACGAGAGATGCCAGCTCCCCGTACTGAGAAGGAGGTTAGAGGTTTCTTGGGACGATTGAACTACATTGCAAGATTTATTTCCCAATTAACTACCATCTGTGAGCCAATCTTCAAGTTGTTGAAGAAAGATCAGGTGATGGAATGGAATGATGAGTGCCAGACTGCCTTTGATGAAATCAAGAGATATTTGCTAGAACCTCCAATTTTAATGCCACCAATTGATGGAAGACCCTTGATTATGTATTTAACAGTATTAGACAACTCAATGGGGTGTGTATTGGGGCAACATGACGAGTCTGGTCGAAAAGAGCAGGCAATATACTACCTTAGCAAAAAGTTTACCGACTGTGAAACAAGATACTCACTGCTCGAGAAAACTTGCTGCGCTTTGGCATGGGCTGCTCGCCGACTAAGACAGTATATGTTGACCCATACTACCTTGTTGATTTCGAAGATGGATCCAATCAAGTACATATTTGAGAAACCTGCTCTCTCCGGAAGAATTGCAAGATGGCAAATGATCTTGACGGAATATGATATACAGTATACTACTCAGAAGGCCATTAAGGGGAGTGTTGTTGCTGATCATTTGGCTCATCAAGCAGTAGATGATTACCAGTCAATGAATTTTGAGTTCCCTGATGAAGACATTATGTCTGTTACCAAAGAACCTGGACAATATGACAGACCGGAACAAGGATCCCGATGGACTATGGTTTTTGATGGTGCCTCCAATGCACATGGTAATGGTGTTGGTGTTGTGATTAGCTCCCCTGAAGGTTGTCATACCCCGATTACTGCCAGACTTTGTTTCTATTGTACCAATAACATGGCTGAGTATGAGGCATGTATCATGGGTATGCAAGTTGCTATTGATATGAAGATTCAGTTCCTTGAGGTGTATGGAGATTCAGCTCTGGTAGTAAGTCAGATTAAAGGAGATTGGGATACAAAGCATGATAATCTCATTCCTTACAGAGAACATGTGTTGTCTTTGATCCCACATTTCAAAGAGATTACTTTTGGACATATTCCACGAAGAGAGAATCAGTTGGCAGACGCATTGGCCACCATGGCATCTATGTGTGAGATCAGCTGGGATGGTGAAGACTTCCCACAACCTGTAAACGCAGACATAGTTAAAAAATACTACGCATAAAAAGAGACCCGCTAGGTTGACAGGCCTAGGCAAAAATAAGGGCATCCCGGCAAACCAAAAGGGTTTGGGCAAAAATTAGGGATATATATATAAAAAGATGTACACCCGGCAAGTCGAAAACCTGAAAAGGCGGCTTGGGCAAAAAAGGGTATCCCGGTGGATTGAAAACCTGAAAGGGCAATCCAGGCAAAAGTTAGGGATTAAAGTGTATGACTATGTCTCGTTTGGATCACTCATGAAACTGCAACCAGTTGTACTACTTACTCAAGCTCAAACAGATAAAGCTCAATCCAATCGTTTCCGTCTCAACAGCAAGAAGATGAGATACTTGAGTGGCAATAGTAGAATTGAAACTCAATAGGATTATTTCCCACATAGCTGATTCTTTTTGTAAAACTTCATGACAAAATTCTCTTACTAGGGTTTATGTCTCCTCGTACAAACTTACCCGTGTATGGGTCACTTTTGATATAAATAAATTCCATCTTTTGAATCCAGATTTACTTTTACCCTATTTACGTAAGCGAAACGTCCATTGGTTGTGTTTGAATGTATGTATGCCTTTGAATATGATTGATGTTTACCAGAAACGCATGTATGCTTTTAATATGATTGATGTTTACCAGAAATGCATGAAAATGCAGTAATAGTATTTACTAAGGACGAACGAGGGCAGGATTTCAACGAAGCTTCGCCGGTTCATCTTTACAAGACAGTTACAAACCATCAGTAGGACTAATCCGTTTTCACAAAGTCTAATCTCCCCTGGAATTTATATCCATTTCTTTTATCCTCATACGGATATACGGGAAATTACTTTCCAATAAGGGCACGATGAACGAAGACGGGATGTTATACTTATCCTACTATCAAACGAAAACGAAGGTTATCTATACCCTACTATCCCCAACAACGGGAGGTTATCTATACCTTGTTATCCCCGCAGACGGAGGGTTATATATTCTTCAACAACGAATCGGGATTTATTTTCCTTGGCCAGCAGTTGTTATACAAGGATATCCAGACACTTCCAGCAGTGTCATAGCATACATACATCATTTACATCATACCATAACATATATGTCTATAGTACATTACCTAAGTGCATCATGTCATACATGCATACATAAAGCATAAACTAATGTTGTTATACGAAATGCTACCTTGTTTTCAGGTTAATTATCCAACAAACAATCTTATGATCTTTGGGACTGCTTTATTGTAACCTCAGGGTTACTTTATCCTCCTGATGAGCTTCTTATTACTTTGGGACTGCTTTATTGTAACCTCAGGGTTATTTTATCCTCCTGATAGCCTCTCATGACTTCAAGACTGCTTTAGAGCTACTGATTGCTCTATCCTCCTGAAATCATCCTATTACTTCAAGACTGCTTTAGAGCTATTCATTGCTCTATCCTCATGAGGTCATATTACTACTTCAAGACTGCTTTAGAGCTATTCATTGCTCTATCCTCCTGAAGCCATCTAATTATTTCAAGACTGCTTTAGAGTTATCCATTGCTCTATCCTCCTGAAATTACATTATTATTTCAAGACTGCTTTAGAGCTATCCATCGCTCTATCCTCCTGAAATCATTACTTCAAGACTGCTTTAGAGCTATTGATTGCTCTATCCTCCTGAAGACATATCACATTATTATTTCAAGACTGCTTTAGAGCTATTCATTGCTCCATCCTCCTGAAGCCATCTAATTATTTCAAGACTGCTTTAGAGTTATCCATTGCTCTATCCTCCTGAAATTACATTATTATTTCAAGACTGCTTTAGAGCTATCCATTGCTCTATCCTCCTGAAATCATTACTTCAAGACTGCTTTAGAGCTATTGATTGCTCTATCCTCCTGAAGACATATCACATTATTATTTCAAGACTGCTTTAGAGTTATCCATTGCTCTATCCTCCTGAAATTACATTATTATTTCAAGACTGCTTTAGAGCTATCCATTGCTCTATCCTCCTGAAATCATTACTTCAAGACTGCTTTAGAGCTATTGATTGCTCTATCCTCCCGAAGACATATCACATTATTATTTCAAGACTGCTTTAGAGCTATTGATTGCTCTATCCTCCTGAAGCCATTATTACTTCAAGACTGCTTTAGAGCTATTGATTGCTCTATCCTCCTGAGGTCAGATTTATCACTTCAAGACTGCTTTAGGGTTATCATTATTGATTGCTCTATCCTCATGAAGACATGCTGTTACATCAGTATTACTCCAGACTCCTGACAGTTCTCATTATACTACTGAAGAACTTTCCCCTAGTGGCATCTTTAAGCCCACTCAATCATGTTCAACCAACCATCAATATCACTCCATGCACTGGTGAGTGCAAATTTTTGGGCTTTTGTGTTCAATCCCCTTCAACCTTCCAGGTTACGACTGGCAAATATACCAATCTAACCCCTCAGGTTTCAGAAAATTGAACAGGGGCAGCTGTTGCACCCCAAAATTTGCCCTCACAATACAAGACTTTGTGTTCTAAGAAGGTTCACAAGGTTCACAAACTTCTCAACATCTACAAGACCTTTCATGAGGTTCATGAAGTCCATAGGTTGCTTCTTGAAGGTTCACAAGGTTCACAAGATTCACAATGTTTACAAAGCTTTCCTAAGGGTCATGAGGTCTACAAAGCCACTTCATGATGTTCACAAGGTTCACAAGGTTCACAAAATTCACAATTGGTCAGAAGAGTTGACAATTCCCTCAGACAATGCACCTCCTAAGCAGTGCATCCAAAACTAGGGTTTTGACTTTAATCAGGCTAAATGGACTTCCAAGACTTCAAGTGAGCTTCATAACATCTTATATGTGTATAAGAACCCCCATGTCAAGTTTCAAGACTTTTCTCAAAAGTTTGCTCAGTCAGATGATCAGATAAGTCAAAAGCAGTCAATGCAGTTAAAAGGTAAATATCATATGGCATGCATTTTCTTTCTAAAAAGTAAAAATGGCACAATTGGCAGGAGGACATGTGTAAGGAGTTATGAGTGTGAGAGGTTGAGAGTTCGAATCTCACCTTTGTCATTTTTTTTTGTTTTTTTATTATTTTTACTCTAAATTTTTCTATCTTTCATTAAAAAAATAACAAAAATAGTTTTTTATTATTATTTAATTATTATTTTCGTATTTTAATTAAATCATTTTTTAAAATATTATTTTTTTCACTTTTTTCTAAATTATTCATAAAAATATCCAAAAAAATCATAAAATAAAAAAATATTGAAAAAAATTTTGTTCTTTTTATAATATTTTTTTATTTTAGGAATCAATAGGATTATTAGTTTTTATTTTAAGTTTATTTTAATTATTTTAAATTATTTAAATTTTATTTTTTCTTAACTAATTATTTAGTTTGGGCTTTAAAATGGGCTTTAGGGACATTATTGACAATTTGGTGTTAACCCTAATTTATTCCCTATATATACATGTGTTGCCTTGTTGGAAAAAGGGGGAGAATGAAAAAAAACCTAAGAGGAGTGAGTGTCGTTTGCCGTTATTTAGTTTTCTTCTTCATCCATTACTATTGTTTCTTTTTCTTCATCGTTTACCGTTATTTCTTTTCTTTCATCTATTACTGTTGTTTCTTTTTCTTCATCTTTTACCGTTATTTCTTTTTCTTCATCTATTATCGTTATTCTTTATCTATTACTGTTACGTTTATATATATATAATTTTTAAATTGTTAGAGTT
This sequence comes from Lathyrus sativus, assembly GCA_963859935.3. Lineage (NCBI taxonomy): Eukaryota > Viridiplantae > Streptophyta > Magnoliopsida > Fabales > Fabaceae > Lathyrus > Lathyrus sativus. The sequence goes on from OZ012735.1 coordinate 37,006,333, forward strand.
TATATATATAAGATTTTTGATCGAATTATGTCGATACGATGTTTGCACATTTGTGTGCATGACGCGTGACATTTGTGTTAGTTCGATCTGGTTGCGATGATCGCATTTTTGTGTGAGCAATAATACTATTTTTTGCTTAATTTCTTTTTCTTTGCGATAAATTTTGTTTCGTCCGATTTAGATCTGGTTGCGATGAGCGCATTTCTGCGTTAGCAACATTGTTGGGTTATTTGGCACATTTAAAATTCATTATTGCTTTATTATTATTATTATTATTATTATTATTATTATTATTATTATTATTATTATTATTATTATTATTATTATCATTGTTTATTATTATTATCATTATTATCATTATTATTACCATTATTATTATTATTGTTATCACTAATTTATTAAAATTTGTTGTAATATAAAAATCTGTTTTTTTAAAATAAATAACATTAACATCTTTTTTCCAAATTAATATGAAAACCTAATTTTAATTTTCTATATGATTCTATGTATATATTTATTATAATTCTTGTAAATTTTTGTAAATAAAATTAAACCTTATAAATACTTAATGTAAAATTTTGGTGAATGTGATTATTGATTAGTTAAAATTTGTTTTCATCATAATGTGTAAATATTTTTCTTAATAATTGTTAATATATAATTAGAGATAATTAAATTTTTGTAAATGATTAAGAAATTTATAATTATGTTATATTTAGAACTTTATATTATAGTAATTATTTAATCATTTATGTTTCTAAATAAAAATCAAATCTTATGATATTTAGAACTTTATATTATAGTAATTATTTAATCATTTATGTTTCTAAATAAAAATCAAATCTTATGTTCAATCACGTTATTAATTAATTATTATTGCTAATCATATTTTGTTGCTTATTATTATTTTGAAATTTCTATCTTATTATTTTTTCTAACTTTGTCTATTTTTCTCATTATTATTGTTTCAACTAATTATTTTCACTAACTTTATATTTATACTAACCTTATTTAATTTTTCTTATTATTTACTAACCCCAATATTTTATTTACTTATTTGTTATTTTTTTTTATTATATTTATTTTGATCATATTTTACTATTTATTTTATTTATTATAATTTTGTAATTGCCTCTTAGATGTAAATTGTAATCATTTAATTATTATTATCATTATGGTTAGTAATTAGGGAGTGCCAATATGTATGATATTTAAAAAAATAAATTAGATCATTTTAATATAAGATAATTAAATTAAACATTTCACACACGTAAGTCGATTTTAATCGCCGTCTCACTTCTTAAGGATATCCCTCAAGTTGCCTATGAATATTGGTTAAGTGGGGTGTATAAAGCAAGTCCCTCAAAAAGAAAATCATCAAAGTCCCTTATGGTTGCCTTTACGAATCGAGTCCCTTTCGAAAAATGATGATAGTCCCTCCAGTTTGCTTATTACACCCCACAATGGCCTTCAAAAATCCAATTGTCCCTCACATGTCCCTTAACATCCAAAGTAAGGACTACCTACTCCATTATAGTAGGGATAGTCTTACTAAGGAAAGGATAAAGAATAAGAAAGACCTTTAAACATTAGGGTAGGTTACTCCTAGATACTTGCTCACTTCAAAACTTTTTCACACTTAAACAAATTTCCAACAAAATTTTCAAACAAGTTTTTTTTCACATCCATACACGGATTATTATTAAACTATTCTGAAATTTTTTGCTATTCACACACTACACTTTCAAAGCAATTCAAAAGTGAGCTTAAGTACCTAAGAGCCCATGGATAACCATGGATGAAAAGGGTGCTAACACCTTCCCTTTTCATAACCTACCCCCCGGACCCAAAATATTCTCTAAGGTCTTTCCTGTTCTTTTATAACCTTTCCTTATGGATAAAATAAAAGTCGGTGGCGACTCTTGCTATCCGCAACATTGTTTAAAGTCAGTTCTCCCACCGTGTTACAGACACCACAGGCGTTGAATCTACACACTGGATCAACAATAATCAATCTTCAAAAATACGCTACAATAAGCGGGAACCGCCATAGGACCATATCAAAATATTATCCTTGAACTTCAATTTCTGAAGAAACGGGCAAAGCATTACTAAAGCGCGAATTGTCAATGTACTATCTCTTGACCTTTCATTTACGAGGAAACGAGCTTGAATCGTCAATGTACTATCTCTTGACCTTTCGTTTACGAGGAAGCGAGCTTGAATTGTCAATGTACTATCTCTTGACCTTTCGTTTACGAGGAAATAAGCATACGCTAAATAAAAACGAGTATTGTCAATGTAATATCTCTTGACCTTTCGTTTACGAGGAAACGAGCATACGCTAAATAAAAGAGAGTACTGTCAATGTACTATCTCTTGAACTTTCGTTTATGAGGAAATGAGCATACGCTAAATAAAAGCGAGTACTGTCAATGTACTATCTCTTGACCTTTCGTTTACGAGGAAATGAGCATACGCTAAATAAAAGCGAGTACTGTCAATGTACTATTTCTTGACCTTTAGTTTACGAGGAAACGAGCATACGCTAAATAAAAGCGAGTATTGTCAATGTACTATCTTTTGACCTTTCGTTTACGAGGAAACGAGCATACGCTAAATAAAAGCGAGTACTGTCAATGTACTATTTCTTGACCTTTCGTTTACGAGGAAACGAGCATACGCTAGATAAAAGCGAGTATTGTCAATATACTATCTTTTGACCTTTCGTTTACGAGGAAAACGAGCATGAATCGTCAATGTACTATCTTTTGACCTTTCATTTACGAGGAAACAAGCATACGCTAAATAAAAGCGAGTACTGTCAATGTATTATCTCTTGACCTTTCGTTTACGAGGAAACGAGCTTGAATTGTCAATGTACTATCTTTTGACCTTTCGTTTACGAGGAAACGAGCATACGCTAAATAAAAGCGAGAACTGTCAATGTACTATCTTTTGACCTTTCATTTACGAGGAAACGAGCATACGCTAAATAAAAGCGAGTATCGGGCATCCGAAGACTTGAACAAACAACTCTGCGGGGAAATTCTGACGTCAACTGCCAGACATCCATCTTAAGCGAAAAAATGGGTAACAACTTCAAAGGTATAATCATGAAAACATTTCTTCTTTTTTTAAACGCTGACGTAACAGCAATCTGAGGGAAACTCCGCTGGGGAAGAAGAGAAACTTAACCAAGCAACTCTGATAAGGGAACACACGATAGGATGAACGTTATCATCACATATCTTATGCCAAAAATTTGAATATCCGAAAGCCATCCTGAACAAGAATTCCAATTACCTGCAGGGAAAAGCACCTGAAAACAAAGAGGTAACCGACCTGGCTTACGTTTCAAAATGCATATGTTTGAAAATGGCGTAATGCTCCACACGGCATGGAAATGCTACGCGTTTGGGCAGATGCAAATATGATGATATATGCAAAATGCAGGCTCGGGCTGCCGGAGAAAACTGGATACGGAACCGCTTCAGCAAAATAAATGCTGAAGACAAAGCCAACTCCGCTGGGGATTGAACCGGGTATCACGGAATTATTCAGCAAAATAAATGTTGGAAAGGTGAAACCAACTTCCGCTAGGGGAAGAAACAATCCTGCTAGGGGACAGCTCGCAACATTCGGAGTTACGAACTCTGCTAAGGATGAATAACCTATTGGAGGAAAGAAAACCTGCTGGAGAATAGAAAGGACGGTCTTGTGTGGGGATGATCCTTACAAACCACTGATAACCTGCTTGTCTTCTGTGAGGACTTCATTGGGGACTGAATGTGCACATTGCTGGAAATGCACACTCCGTTGGGGATATCAATCTTGACCCGCTCGCATCCAACTCTTCTAGGGATAAAATGCGACTTCCATCTGTTGGGGAGAAATAAGTTTCACATAGAGCCTGCTCCTGCGTTAAGGGACTCCATCTGAGGAAACACGATCCCTTGGCTGTTTGCTTCAAAGGTAACGACCCTGCAAACCTGAACAAAAACAAGACATTCTACACAAAAGGAACTATCTTGGTCAGTATCCGTGACAATTGTTCAGTCAATTCAAAGTTTTAACAATTATTGTCTGAGGCCTGCAAGTTTATGCACGTGCAAGTTTATCAAAAACATCGGCGTTTTTCACAAACAAAACAGCAAAAATTAAAACAAAAAACAAACATCAGATACTGAATAGTATATGTTTTATTGATAAGGGGCCTGTAAAATAGGCAAAGTTTTTACAATGGATGCAACTCTTGAAAAGAGAAAGTTACGCAAAAGCAAATACGTACAGAGGTGCAAAGAAATTTGTATACATGTCAGCAACGTGGTACAGACAAACACCATGAGTTGATCCTTCTATGACTCGCCTGACTCCGACGCTTTCCCGATGCTCCGTCCTCGGAAGAAATTGACTTGGATAGTCGAACCTCAGGTACTCCTAAACCACTAAGCAATGCAGTATCAAACTCGGACCGCAGTCATTTACTTTTTCAATCCCTAACTTTTTCCTGAATCGCCCTTTGCGGGTTTTTAATTCACCGGGATACCCTTTTTTGTCGAAGTCGCCTTTTCAGATTTTCGACTTCGCAGGTGTACATCTTTTCAATTTTTATCCCTAATTTTTTCCCGAATCTTTTCTCCTTTTTTATTGGTTCGCCGGGATGCCCCATTTTTGCATGGACTTTCTTTTTTTGTCCAGCGGGTCTCTTTAAGAAAAGTATTTTTTAACTGCGTTTGAGTTCACAGGGGATGTAAAATTCTCGCCATCCATGGTGGATAACAATAAGGCTCCTCCAGAGAAGACCTTTCGAACGACGTATGGACCTTCATAGTTGGTAGTCCATTTGCCCCTGTGATCTGATTGTGGTAGGAGAATCTTTTTCAGCACAAGATCGCCCGTCTGAAAGCTTCGAGGGCGCACCTTCTTGTCAAAATCTTTCTTCATCCGACGCTGATAGAGCCGACCATGTGCAATAGATGCCAGTCTCTTCTCGTCTATCAAGCTGAGCTGATTCAGTCTATTCTTTACCCACTCTGCCTCGTCGAGTTTGACGTTGACCAACACTCTCAGAGAAGGAATCTCAACTTCCAATGGTAGGACAACTTCTATACCATACACCAGTGAGAAAAGAGTTGCCCCGGTTGAAGTGCGTACTGTCGTACGATAACCGTGCAAAGCAAAGGGCAACATCTCATGCCAATCCTTGTACGTTACAACCATCTTCTGTACAATCTTCTTGATGTTCTTATTGGCCGCTTCGACAACGCCATTCATCTTGGGCTGATAGGGAGATGAATTGTGATGCTCAATCTTGAAATTCTGGCACAATTCCTTCATCATCTTATTATTCAAGTTCGAACCATTGTCAGTGATGATCCGCTCAGGGATTCCGTATCTGCAAATGATGTCCTTCTTGATAAACCAGGCTACGACTTGCTTGGTAACATTGGCGTATGACGCTGCTTCCACCCACTTGGTGAAGTAATCAATAGCTACCAAGATGAAACAATGTCCATTAGACGCGGTGGGCTCAATCTTGCCAATCATATCGATGCCCCACATGGAGAAAGGCCACGGGGACGCCATAACATTCAAAGGGCTCGGCGACACATGAATCTTGTCTGCATAAATCTGGCATTTATGACATCTCTTCGCAAACTTGAAACAATTTGTTTCCATCGTCAGCCAATAGTACCCTGCTCGCAATAACTTTCGAGTCATAGCATGTCCGCCGGCATGCGTACCGAAGGTACCTTCGTGGACCTCTTCCATAAGCAGACTAGCTTCTTTCTCATCCACACATCGCAAAAGCACCAAATCATGGTTTCTCCTGTACAAAACGCCATCTGGATTCAAATAGAAGTTGCCAGCCAATCTCCTAAGAGTCTTCTTATCGCGGCTGGATGCCCCAGTCGGATACTCCTGGTTCTTTAGGAAATTCTGGATATCAAAATACCACGGCTTGCCATCGGAAGCTTCCTCAATGGCGAATATGAAAGCGGGCCTATCAAGGCGAGAGATAACTACTCTGGGAGCCTCATTCCAGTAGTTAACTTTGTACATCAAAGACAATATCGCGAGAGCGTCTGCCATCTGATTTTCTGCCCGCAGCACATGGTGAAACTCTACCCTGTCAAAGAAAGGTAACAACCTCCTTGCATAATTCATGTAAGGTATCAGATTAGGCTGACGAGTCTCCCATTCCCCCTTGATCTGGTTTACGACTAACGCGGAGTCTCCATACACATCAAGATTTTTGATCCTCAAGTCAATAGCCTCCTCGAGACCCATGATACACGCCTCATATTCAGCTTCATTGTTGGTAACTGGAAATGTCAATCTGGCGGTGAATGGGATGTGCGACCCATGGGGAGTAGTAATGATTGCCCCAATTCCACCTCCATATGAATTAACAGCACCGTCAAATATCAACTGCCACTGGGAACCCGGCTCAGGACCTTCATCGTGCAACGACTCCTCACAATCTTTCATCTTCAGATACATGATATCCTCGTTAGGAAAATCATACCTCATCGGTTGGTAATCATCAATTGTCTGCTCAGCAAGGTATTCTGACAGAACGCTACCTTTGATAGCCTTTTGAGAAACATATTGGATGTCGTACTCTGTCAGTACCATCTGCCATCGGGAAATTCTTCCAGAAAGCGCCTGCTTTTCGAAAACATATTTGATCGGATCCATCTTCAAAATCAGCATGGTTGTATGATTTAGCATGTATTGTCTCAAAGGTTTGGCAGCCCAAGCAAGTGCACAACACGTTTTTTTGAGCATTGAGTAACGGGATTCACAATCTGTGAACTTTTTACTCAAATAATAGATCTCATGCTCTTTCCGTCCAGTCTCGTCCTGTTGACCGAGAACACAACCCATGTTGTTCTCAAGAACCGTCAAATACATGATTAGTGGTCTTCCGGCTACTAGGGGTATCAATATCGGAGGTTCCTGCAAGTATTCTTTTATTTTCTCAAACGCCTTTTGACAATCTTCATTCCAGGCCACTGCCTGATCTTTTTTCAACAATTTGAATAATGGTTCACACGTGGTTGTAAGGTGAGATATGAACCAAGCTATGTAGTTCAATCTCCCCAAAAAGCCACGAACCTCTTTCTCCGTTTTTGGCACTGGCATTTCTTGTATAGCTTTTATTTTTGCAGGATCAACCTCAATTCCTTTTTCGCTAACAACAAACCCCAATAGATTTCCATATCTCACCCTGAAGGTGCACTTATTAGGATTCAGCCTCAACCTGAATTTCCTAAGCCTCTCGAACAATTTCAGAAGATTCACCAGATGCTCCTCCTCTGTCTGGGATTTGGCAATCATATCGTCAACATAGACCTCAATCTCTTTACGCATCATGTCATGAAAGAGTGTCGTCATGGCACGCTGATATGTTGCCCCATCGTTCTTCAAACCAGAGGCCATCACTTTGTAGCAGAACGTTCCCCACGGGGTAATAAATGTTGTTTTCTCCATATCCTCCGGCACCATTTTTATCTGATTATAGCCTGAAAAACCGTCTATGAAGGAAAACACAGAGAATTGAGCAGTATTGTCGACCAATACGTCAATATGAGGAAGCGGGAAGTCATCCTTAGGGCTTGCCCTGTTCAAGTCCCGATAGTCTACACACATTCGCACCTTACCGTATTTCTTCGGTACAGGTACTATATTGGCGACCCAAGGAGGGTAAGTTGTAACAGCTAGAAAACCGGCGTCCCACTGTTTCTGAACTTCCTCTTTAATCTTCACATCCATATCTGGTCTCGTTCTTCTGAGCTTCTGCTTGACCGGCAGACATTCTTCACGCAATGGAAAGCGGTGGACCACGATATCAGTGCCTAATCCAGGCATATCTTTGTAAGACCAAGCAAACATTTCACTATACTCTCGAAGCATCTCGATCAGTCTTTGCTTGATATCGCTTTGCAGCGCAGCCCCTATTCGAAAATTTCTGACAACTTCTTCGGAACCCAAGTTAATGACCTCAATTTCCTCCTGATGAGGCAGAATAATCTTCTCTTCTTGCTTCAAAAGTCGAGTCATCTCTTCTGGTAAGTCGTCATCCTCAACAATCTCTTCTTCGGCTTGAAATATCGGGTGCTCAAAGTCGAAGCGAGTCATAGGGAGTTCTTGATCGGTGTCATTTGAAATATGGATCCTACAAGGGAAATGGTTAAATGCTTCAAATGATATGCAAACAAAGCATACAACCACGTTGCCATTTTATTGTTAAAAATAAAAATAGAAAGACAAGGATCACAATATTTGCATGAGAAATGCGCCTTTATTTGATGATTAAAACAAAGTACAGACATAAACAAGTAGGCCCTGAAATAAAATCACTATGCCCCGGGTAGGACATAGGATTGTACAATAATCGAAAAAACAAAGCATTACTGTTTCGTCGTCACTTGAATAAATTCCTAGATAGACCAATTGCATAGAGCTTGTCCTGGCACACTGGGCTTTATCCATGAATCCATGTCGCAGTCGCTGTCTCCATCTTCGCTATCGGACATAACATTAATCCTTTCAAAATGGACTCCTCCTGGAGTGAACACAATCGGCCCTTTGAATCTTGGCGCGCTCTATGTTGAAGATGAAGACGATGGGCGATATCCCACACCAAATTTGTCCTGCTTAACAGGAACCTCCAGAACTTTGCCCCATCCTTTAGCTTCCCCGGCCTGAACTACCGCTTGAGCTTCTCTGTATGAAGACATAGCTGCTTCTGGCCCCTTGCTTACGACTGGAGATTTGTCTTTGATCTGCACCTCTTCAAAAGCTTGGCACAATGTCTCGTGGATCTCACCATCCACCTCGACATATTTGAACGACGACAGGTGACTTACCAGGATATCTTCCTCCCCACATACGGTGACAATACTACCACCGACCATATAATTGAGCTTTTGGTGCAGCATGGACGTTACAGCCCTTGCAGAGTGAATCCACGGTCGTCCGAGCAAGCAGTTATATGCTGGCTGAATATCCATGATGTAAAACACAGTGTCAAACACCTCTGGACCAACCTGGATTGGCAAAGTCAGTTCCCCAAATACGGACCTTCGAGTTCCGTCAAAAGCTCTCACCACCAAATCACTTGGTGTGCATATGATACCTCGAGTATCCAGCTTCAATAATTCCTTCTTGGGCAAAACATTCAGAGACGAACCGGTATCCACAAGAACATGCGACATAACAGTGCCTCTACACTCAACTGAGATATGCAACGCACTATTGTGGTTGCGACCCCTGGGCGTCAAATCAAAACCAGTGAATCCAAGGCCATGCCCTGCGTTCACGTGCGCGATCACCCCTTCAAGCTGATTGATGGATATCTCTTGGGGTACATAGGAAGTGTCAAGGACTTTCAGCAGAGCGTTCCGGTGAACTTCGAAACAAAGCAACAAGGAAAAGATAGAGATCTTGGAAGGCGTTTGCTGCAGATGATCCACGATCTTGTAATCACTCTTGCGGATCAGTCTCATAAATTCCTCCATATCCTTGGTCGATGCTTCTTTCTCCTTCTCCTGAGAAGATCCTCCTTCGTTGACTTTGCTTTTCCCTTTGGTAACTCTCTCAGCTTCTACCTCAGGCGACACAAAAATTCTACCGCTGCGGGTCATGCCTCCCGCTCCCACCAGATTATCAACTGACTCCATTGACGGGTTTATCAATTTGATCTTCTCTCCGTTGCAGTAGGCCTCTGCTCCATAATTCCAAGGGATGGCTTTAGTACTTTCGTACGGAATGGGTCCAGCTTTAGTTATGGTGATAGTCGGCCGCTTGGGGGCGCCGATATCGTGACAGACTTAAACGGAATCGTAACCGTTGCAATTTCGCCCTGCTCTTCAACTATCGCCTCAACATGCTTCTCTTCAGCAGTGCGGTCAAATTGCAGCGTTCCTTCATTAATCAGTCTCTGGATACCTCTCCTTAAACTATCACAACCCTCAGGCCGGGCCAAACAATCAATACAATTCACACCACACCCAGGGAAGACTCCCCCTTCTAGCAACCTGCTCTTTACATAGCCCAACGGCGTCTTCAGCTCATCCACGTTCATGATCAAATTCAGACTGATATCTTCTAAGACAGCACCCACCTTTGCAGATCCATGTGTCGGCATCAGATTCTTCTCAACATTGGGTGCCTCATGACCAAAGTTTATAGCTATACTGTCTAGCAGATCCTGCACTTTGTATTTGAAGACATGACAATTCTCTATGCTATGTCCGAGTGCCCCAGAGTGGAATTCACAATGTGCATTGGCATCATAACCAAAAGGCGGCGTGCCTTTTGGTGGAGCTAATATCCTCTTCTCAACCAGCTCCAGTTGTAATAAAGTTTGCAAAAGCTGAGCATACGGCACTGAAGGTGTATCAAATACTCTTTTTACTGCCCTATCACGACCTTGGAACCTTTGTGGAGCAGAACCCTGTTGTCTCTGTTGCTGTTGCGACTGTTGTTGTTGAGGTACGGGAATTGTCACGCTGGCAATCTATTGATAATTTTGGCTTCTATTCTTCTTCCGAGCACCGTATACTGAATTAGCGTCTCCCTGCTTTCTACCTCCAAACACCTTTTTCCCACCTCCAGTTGAGGCTGATTCTCCCGCCTGTATTTTACCGATCTTAATGCCATTCTCGATATGCTCACCCATAAGTATCATATCCGAAAAACTACCCATTATACAGTTGAGAAGTTTTTCGTAATACATACCCGAAAAAGTACACACAAAAAGATCCATCAACTCCCGCTCTACCATGGGCAGCTGCACCCTCGCTGCGAGCTCACGCCACCTCTGGGCGTACTCTTTAAAACTCTCACCGTTCTTTTGAGAAAGACTCTGAAGCTGGACCCTGGTCGGAGCAAGGTCACTATTATACTGGTAATGTCTCACAAAAGCTTTTGCCAGCTCTTTCTAGCTACCGATTTGAGCGGGCTCTAACCCCATATACCATTCCAGTGATGGTCCAGACAAGCTATCTTGGAAGAAATGCATGAGCATCTTCTCATCGTTCGAATAAGCAAACATTCTCCGATAATAAGACCGTACATGAGCTCGAGGACAGGTATCCCCCTTATATTTATCAAAAGCAGGCGCTTTGAACTTGAGCGGCACCCTCAAACCGGGAACTAACCCCAAATTAGCCATGTTTAACCCCAAGGAATTCTGATTGGCCAGACCTCTCACCTGTTCCTCTAACATCTTGAACCTCCGGTCGTTGTCAGTGGGCATCTCGTGACCCAAGCCCGACATAGAGAAAGCATCCTCTTGACGATCTTCTCCCCAATAAGGATCCCCGTTATCATACCCAATGTAAGCAGCATTGTGACCAAAACCATTCTGATTGAATTTAGGACCGTATCCCGCATTACCAAAGTCCTGATTAGCCACACCTGGACCAAAGCCAGCGTTATACGCATCCATCCTAAAATCGTTATTGCTCACGTTGCCAAAACCTGCATTGCCGTAGCCTGCATTGCCATAGCCCTGATTGGCATAACCCTGATTGGCACCACCAATACGTACACCAGTATTTCCAGCACCAGCACCGAAATCAGCATTTTCATTGCCACCACCAACATTCACGTTGGTTTCAACATATCTGTTACCATTACCAGCTATATTCTGATTCCCAACCCTATTACCGTTCTCACCAGCATTGAGAACATCCACTGGTATAGCATCACCCGCTCGGGGAGTCTCGACCTGAGAAGGGTTGGCAGCAGTCCCACCATGTAGCACACCAGTACCGTCGACCCGTGCAATCAGAGGCTGCACCAAGGTCTGAAGTTGTTCCTGGCCCTTGGCCACAGTTTCCATCACTTGCATGAACTGCGTCATCCTGTCGCACATCTCCTGCATCTCAGTCTGTATTTGATCCATGGATTTCTTGCAATTACCTCTTGTGGAGTATCGGTGAATTTGCGGATCGGCAATCCTGAAACAACTGCACAGAGATACAGGAGATAAGATACAGAGTTCAAAGATACCTGCGATGCAAAATGAGTATGCAAAATGCTAACATGTAAATATGCCACAGGATAATTCCCCCCCCCCCAATTCTAGTTCCGGAGAGAAGCCATAAAGACAATGGAGCCCAAAGATAAGCATGGAATCGGAAATCCTCGTATATAAGCGAAAGCCAACAGGAAGTGTACAAACTACAACTGAGTGCAAAAATAGAGAAGACCTCGACCAACAAGCCTGGAGATGGTCAAATATAAGCAAGATAACCAAATACAAAGGAGAACAACAAACATAATCAAGACGGGTGACGCCCCGGAAATCCTCCATCAATCTCAGCGTCTCAGGATGGCCTGGTCTGGAGAGTAACCCCTGTATAAGCAGCTCATGCTGGACAATAGTGGACCGCAAATTCCTAGCATCCTCTTCACAAGTCCCCTCACTGAAACATGCGTCGAGATTACACCTCTTGAAATTAGCCTGCAGCTTACAACTCTTCAGCTCTTTGACAATATCGCTCAATCGGTACTCAGCATCCCGCCTAAGTGATGACTCCTCTGCAATCTTCGCTTCTTTGGTGTTGAGTTGCGTCTTCAATTTGGAAATCTGTAGCTTCAGCTTGTCTTCACGCTCCTTGCGGCTAGTAAGCGTGGCATTCCACGTTGATTCCCACTTAGAGTTTTGGAAATAAGTTATGTCTAGACTCTCCTTTTTAGTAGCAAGCACACTACTAACGGCCTTCATATCCTCACCCAGTCGCTTTCTTTTTTTAGTCTCCTCAGTCAACTCTATACTCAACCTGGTTACCACCTCAATTTGCTTCTTCAAAGCATAGGTTGCTTCAGTCTTCTCACGTCGGAGCTGAAAGATCTCTTTTTCCAGTTCTTCGTTTGCCTTTCGCAACTCTTCCTTTTCGGCCAGCAGCTTATTATGCTTCTCGATCTCCACGGTAGCAGGTTCCTCAATCACAGGAGGGTATAATGGCTCTACTTCCGGAAATGGCATCAAACACTTCCTAGCTCCCTCAAGGATCCAGGTCAAATAAGGATCATAAGCTCGACTGTTGCTCTTGCCAAACAATGTTTTCCCTCTTCTATGGATGTTACCCCATTCATGCTCCAACCTGAGTAGGGTATCTACTTCCAATAAGCCCGTGAGATACAGAGATTCCTGTATCTCGTCTTCAATAGGGAGACTCTTTAACGCGTATCCAAACTGTCTTATGAGTAAAGAAGGGTTATAGTTAATACAATCTTTCCGACCAACCAGCGGGACATTCGGAAATCCACTGCAACTATATACAATATCAACTCCAAGCACATTCCAATCAAACCATACAATATTCTCCGCCGACAACCCCATCAACCTGGAAGACCACTCTAAAGTGCTGGCAGTAGCAACAAATGGTCCTGTCTTCGGAAGGTGACTGTGGAACCATTTGTACAACAGGGGTACACAGCAGGAAACGTTCTTACCCCTTCGCTTCTCATTCTTATAGTGGATAGAATGATAGACGTCTCCTAATAGTGTAGGCACCGGATTCTTCGAAGCGAGAATGAAGAAAGCGTCTGAATCCACAAAGTCAGGCTGGTTGGGAAATAAGATGATACCATAAATGCACACGGCCAAAATAGCACTGAATACGATCCAACACCCGTCCTTTGCACATTGCGCAGCCTTGTCAACCAAGAAGGATAAATGAAACACGTACGCTCCGTTCAGCTTAACCAAATGTCCTGAGAACTCAGAAGCATCCAGACAAACAACCTCAGCAAGCCTAGCCAGACTAGGCTCAACATCATCATGAATATATGGCATCTGATCTAACAGTCGGACTCCTAGCAAAGCAGAGAATTCCTCCAAAGTTGGGGCCAATACGTAATCAGGAAACAGAAAGCACCTCAGCTGAGGGTCATAAAACTGCATCAAGGCATAAAGTCCATTCAACTCAAACACAGATGGCTTGCACACCAGACTGAGCAGTCTCCCATACGATTCTCTAAATTCGGCCCTCACTTTCTGGTCAGCTAAAGCAACTAACTTCAACAAAGAAGTGATGTCGGGAGAAGGAAGCTTGTAAGAAATGGTCTTCTTCAAGGACTCCATGTCAGGCAATAAGAAGAGAACACTAGAATCCGAGGGGAAAAGCACACCTACAGCATAAGTACATGTTAATGAAATGCGCAAATGAAAAATGCGAATGCATATCCAAAACAAGGGATCAAGCTGATGTGCAGTAGCTTGAGAATAATCAGAAATTTTCTATGTTGTAGCTTGAGAAGTTGACTGTGCTGTAGCTTGAGAATAATCAGTGCTTCGCCTTAATAAGAACCAACCACAATAGGAACCCTTGCATCAAATTCACACTTGTACGAAACCGGGTAATCTGAAGTTTAGACTTTCTTGCATAACCCCAGCCCACTCGCAGGTATGGACTTAATTCGCCGACGAGGTATGGCATCCTATGCGGTCATCAGCGTCACAGACTTTCAAGAAACGATGATATAATACCCAGAAGGTGTGGCATCATCATCTCTTGAAGTGGCCTCACTTAGCTGAATCCCAAATGATTGGTTCCCAGAGTCGACAATCCTCAGATCCAACAACTCGTCGAGCCCAAAGGGCCAGGCAAGAGGTCACCAAAGAGAATCTCGTCTGAGCGCGGATTTCATGTCAAGCTGGTGCATGCAAAGCATATAGGCTTACCACTAATCTCCACTTCTAAGTCTAAGTCTATGCTCAAGCCCAGGTCCGGCTTATCTCTCAAAGTAACACCCCTCCCCAAGCACAACAGTAATAATATAGTGCGGAAAGTAAAATGTGAAAGATAAAAGCACAAATATAAACCCAAAAGATAAACAGGCAAGTGCTAGGAATGACTCGCATAGGGAACCGTTGGAGTCCCCAGCAGAGTCGCCAGCTGTCGCTACTGCGAAAAACGAGGCTGGCAATGACAGAAGAGTCGCCACTGTGCGTTATTTATTCCAAAGGAGGGAAAGGAAACGCTCAGAGAAAACCTAACGAAAAAGGGAAAGGAATGGTATCGCAACCAAGTCCTGGATTCGGGAGTCGGTTACGTAAGGGGAAGGTATTAGCACCCCTCACGTTCGTCGTACTCGACGAGATCCACGCTTAAATGTTTATCTCGAAGGGTTTATTAATACTATCTAGCAAAAGGCTTAAGGACAAAAGAAAAGAAAAATGACTCGGCAGAACACAGCAGTTCTATGCCTACGTATTCCCGTCTGGAACGAGAAATCAGAGTCAACGTAGTTCGCCTAAATACGGGAAAAAAGGGGGAGAAGGTTGCTCGCCGAGATATCGCATCTCGTGCCTACGTACTTTCACATGGCATGAAAGATTAGAGCAAACTTAGTTCGGGCTAACAAGACCACAAGTTGGTTCATTATGTTTTAACCCGAGTAGGGTTAACAAACAGTTCTAGCAGTTTAGTGTATGCAGCTCGACCTTCAGAGACTTAGGCGTTTACCGTTTGCAGTAGAACCGAGAGTTAACGAAAATTTCCTTATGAAAATGGTTTCTAAGGATTAAAGGTCCAAGAGGACAAAAGGAAGTTGAATGTTTGTTTTTGTGTCTTTTAAAGAAGAAATGTTTTGAGTTTTGTTTGTAACTCATGTTGCACTAAAGACTTGGACTTTAGAGTGAATGCGTCGCATGTCACCCAAAGGGTACCACACTAAACATTCAATCTACGGAAGAGAGACCCTCCAATAACTCTTTCTCAAGTGCTTAAGGCTCGTAACGCATAACACGTGTTATCCTTTATTAAGTGTTTTAAGAGTGTTTGAAGATGAGAAGAGAAAGAACACAACTAAGGGGAACTAAATCCAATCCTAAAGTTGTCATGAAAAGTTCATCCTATGGTCAAGGTTAGGAGGGAACTATCTAGTGTTATCATGCATGGTTAAAGGCCTAATGTCTATCACATTCTATATTGAACAAGAAAGAATGGAAATCCTAAGGGAAGGAAGACAAAAGAAGAAGAAAACAATTGTAAGAATGCATACATGAAATGCCAACATATAAAGCAAAGATGCAATGCAAGTGAGGGAGGAAAATAGTGTGGGGCAGGAGCCTCCACAAGCCCATCTCAACCTCAAGCCAAGTATGAAATAATGCAAGAGATTAGGAGAAGGAAATGCAACAAGAGCAAGTCATAAAAAGCATTCAAAAGGAAGTCCTCAAAGATTCACCATTTTAGGCATGCCTTAGAGACCTCCAAAGGAGGGACCTAAAACTTCCTTAAATGGCACACCAAGGTCATTGGACAGAGGATGGAATATTCAAATCATACAATCTAATCCACAAATGAATATCAAGGGGAAAATGGTAAAGGATCAAGAGAAACAAGCAAAGAAGGTACATAAACCACCATATGGAATCACAATGTAGAAGCAGGGAAGTAAAACATCAAATGAGCAAGCTATGTAAAATATAAACATCCACCAATTGGTCCACAATACCTATAATGAGTCCACAACATGAAGCAGTCACTATAATGTCCATCACACAAGCAATACAAGGCTTTTGGAGGCAAAACAATACAAGTGTCCAAGTGAAAGTGCCAAATTATGAGTCAACTTGCAAAATAAGGAAAAAATAGTAAAGTGCATCTAAAAATGCCAAATAAATTCTCCAAGCACCTACAAAGTGTTAGTAACCAGAGGTTAAAATTTATAGCAAAATAATCCAAAGGAAAGTGCCTAAACACAAGGCAAACATTCAAGGGTACCCCAAAAATAGGGCAATCTAGAGCATGACCAAAGTGCTATTCAAAACCCCTGAAAATGGTACTATAAAATCCATAGAAATATATATTTGGAACCTTCAATATGTGTAAGAAGATCTTACAAAATATTAGGCAAAAATATTTTGTTTTGATACCTCAATGAAAATCAACAAGAATAAGGCACAATTATCACAATTTTAATGGCAATTAAAATGGGGAAAATCACAACTAAATGAAAATAAATCCTAAAAATGAAATTTCAATTTCTAAAAATCCCTAACATGTCTAATAATATCAGGTAAAAATCTCAAGAATTAATGAGCCAATTTGCTATTTTTCATGTAATTAAAACTAACAAGCAAGAAAATAAAGAAATAAAAAAAACAATTGAAAAATACTCAAACCCATGTGGCAAATAGTAAAAGAAATTAGTGCAAAGTTGGACTGGGCTCATTTGTGGGGTGTGGATAGAAAGTCACTTAAGCCCACACTGAATTTCATTAAGTAAAACGGTGTGCTTTGGGAGTGTGGTGTCGTGGCAGCTTCATGTGCATGAGATCTGTGGACTTTGTCAATGTTCTTCACCTGATCTAAGGGCTATACCATCGTCTTCTCCGTTTGAATATGTGAAAGGAGGGAACACACAGTCCCTTCGTGGAGGGTGGCCGGTGATATTCCGGTGGCTTCTCCAAACCTTATCTCCCTCAAAAATGCACCAAACGTAATACTTTCTGAACCAAACTCGTCCCAAATTTCATGTAGATCACAAATATCACATTGAATTGAGCTATAACCCTCTAAATCTCCGAACCCGAGATCATCCAAGAAAATGTCATGATCCCAAAAACTCCAAGAAAGTGCCCAAAAATATACCATAATCCAAATTGACCTCAAGGGGATTGTAATGGTGCAAAAATGGTGCAAGAAAGATGCATAATAAGGGAGTTATCTTGAATTGAAGATACCTCTGAAAATGGTGATGAACAGCTTCAATTGTCCACGAATTCTTCAGGAAAATGGCTCAGAATCCTTCACTGATTATTGATGAAGGTATTTGGATAGTTGAGAATGCTTGAATTGATGGGAAATGGAGGATTCGTATTTCACTTGATGCTTACTTTGATCAATTGCTATATCTCTGTTTTCTCACCAAAATTAACCAAAAAAATGATGAATGTACTCCATAATACTTATAGAAGATGTTTGATACAAATTGGGGGCTCAATTGTGAGAGAATGATCAACTTGGATTTTCAAATTTCATGTCTATGGAAGCCCATGGAAGTGGATGAATTCATGACCAATTCTCCTTGTTTCTGATCCCAATCCATTCCTTGTAGTGTAAGAAAGATCAAGGGCTCAAAATCTCTCCTGGTTTGGATCTCAATGGTCATTATTCAAAATGTTTCTTAAACATGAAGAAAGCTTGAAATTTACCTTGAAACATGTCTTAACTTGAAATTTTAATAATGCCAATGTTCTTAAAATATGTTTTCCCTTCAAAATGAGCACAAATATGACCATATTTGATTAAATTTTGGCAAGATAACAAACTTGGCTTTTCACATGCTTTTACCAAAATTCTTTTCACCAATATTCAACTACAAGCTAGCCTATTGACAAATTGAGGTTTAGGTAACCAAATGACCCCATTTGGAGCAACTTTCATGTTGGAAAAAATTCCATTTGAGTTATGCAAAGTGGTGAACTTGACCAGGAATTTTATGACCTGTAATCAAAGTTTCCCAAAATACCCCTGCCTTGCAAAGCTTATAACTTGAGCTCTACAAATCAGATAGAGGAGTTCTAGGACTTTTTGGAAATCTAAGATCATGAGGAACAACTTTCATGTTTATCAAAAGGTCATGTGAAACCTCCTTCTAGGGCAAAAGTGTCATGCAAGTTGGTTGACTTTTGCAGACAAATTTCATATTCATCTGATGACATGTAACTTGTCTGGCTTGTAACTTGAGTTCTATAAATCCAATGGATGACTTCTAGTACTTAAATTAAAGCTATGAACATACTCTACAACATTCATGTGGATGTCAAAGTCATATGAGACTTGTATCTTGACTTGTGTGGTCTTGAAGTTAGGCACTAAACAGGTGTTTTTACACTGAGAACCCTAATTTAACAACTCCTCACACCTTGATTATTCTTGAATTGGCCTTGGAAAAACAACTCCAATGCTTCAACATAACATTCCATGACCACCATGACCTAGAAATGAGCTTTGAACTCCTTCAATTGCACAGTTGACTTAGGGTTGACCAGATGAAAACCCTAGCTGCACCACCTTCAACTGTGGCTGCTTGCACTTGGCAAAATGGTTTGACTGAGCTCCACCATGACCCTCAAGGCACTCCATGAGCTCTATCCACATACTCTATCCATAATAAAGGCTTCACAACCCACTGATGGTCTTCGATTGGCCCCTAAGTTAGGAGATGAACCTCATACAAGCATTTGAACTTCTCAAGAGTATGAACCACCTCCTTATGACTTTGGTGACTTCTCAAGCTTGAATAAAACCTCTAGCTAGGCTCCTCTTGATATATATCATACTTGATCCCCTGAACAAATGCTAATTCAATGCTATGATAATGCTATGATGATGATATGCTAATGCAATGAAACGTAAAGCCAAGTAAGAAAAGGTTAGGCATATTTTGGGGTGCAACACACTCTATATCAGATGGATGTTAAAAGTGCTTTCTTAAATGGCTTAATTGAAGAAGAAGTTTATGCTCATCAACCTCCTGGGTTTGAAAATGAAAAGTTTCCAGAACATGTTTTTAAACTAAAGAAATCACTCTATGGTTTAAAACAAGCTCCCAGAGCTTGGTATGAGAGGTTGAATGATTTTCTTCTGGAAAATAATGTTATCAGAGGAAAGGTGGACACTACTCTTTTGTGTAAATCAATTAAGAAAGACATTTTAATCTGTCAAAATTATGTAGATGATATTATTTTTGGAACAACAAATATTATGCTTGGAAAGGAGTTTGCTCAATCTATGCAGGCAGAATTTGAAATGAGCATGATGGGAGAACTCAGATTCTTTCTGGGAATTCAAGTTAACCAAACTCCAGAAGGAACCTACATACATCAGACAAAGTATGTGAAGGAGCTTCTGAAGAAGTTTAACATGACAGAAAGTAAGTTGGCTAAGACTCCAATGCATCCAACTAGCACTCTTGGAAAAGAAGAGGTAAGTAAGAAGGTTGATCAAAAGCTCTACAGAGGTATGATTGGTTCTCTTCTATACTTGACTGCTTCTAGACCTAATATTCTCTTCAGTGTTTGTCTTTGTGCTAGATTCTAATCAGATCCTAGAGAATCTCACTTAACAGCTGTTAAGAGAATTCTGAGGTATCTGAAAGGTACTACTAACGTGGGTTTGTGTTACAGAAGATCTGATGATTTTAAATTAGTTGGCTTCTGTGATGCTGATTATGCTGGAGACAGAGTTGAACATAAAAGCACCTCTGGAAGCTGTAAGTTTCTGGGAGGGAATCTAATCTCTTGGTATAGCAAGAAGCAACCCACAATAGCACAATCAACTACAGAGGCAGAATATATTGTTGTTGCTGGTTGTAGTACACATATGCTATGGATGAAGAGTCAGCTAGAAGACTATCAGATATATGAAAGTAACATTTCTATCTTCTGTGACAACACTTCTGCTATTTTCCTCTCTAAAAATCCTATTTTACATTCTAAGGCAAAGCATATAGAAATTAAAAATCATTTTATCAGAGACTATATTCAGAAGGGAATTTTAGGTTTAAATTTTGTTGATACAGACCATCAATGGGCTGATATTTTTACAAAACCCCTTGCTGAAGATAGATTTAAATTTATTCTGAAAAATTTTAGTATGGATTTTTGTCCAGAATAAAATTTTTCCAGAAGCAAATTTACTCAGATGAAAATTGTTTAAAATCTATACTCTGAAGTGTTGCATCTGTAATTTCTATTGTTACCTTATTTCTTTTATGAAACTCTGAGCTAACAAGCTTCAGAGGATCTGAACGCTACCTAACGTCTCATTTCCTAAAGAGTTTCAGAGACACCTTAATATCAAACACGTGTCACATGAAATCTGAAGAGGTGGAGAGTACAAAGTGAGGTGCCGTTTGAGGTACTGTTTGAATTATGACTATTCTCTTTTTCCCCACTTTTGTCAAATCACATTAAATTCTTATAATCATTATTTTTTTAATTGATTTAATTTTTAATTGTTGAATGTGTGTTTGCGTTTTGTGTGCCCTAATTTTTGTCTCTATATATTCCACAACACAACACATTTCACACTTTCACTCTCTCTCTCACCTTTATGCTTTTTGGCTTGCTACATTGTTTTTTTTTTCTTCCAAACCCAAACAAAACCCTAAGCTTCTCTCAAGATCATCAATGGAAACTTCATCATCCTCATCTCAAGATTTAGCTTCAACAATGGCTGGAGTATCTTCATCTCAAAGGGGTAATACTATTTTCAAGAAACCTGAAAGAACCATTCTCATGCCTGTGAATGATCTGGAAGTTATATGTGAGTTTATGGTAGATTTTGAGTGTATGGATAAGAATGGTCTTGACATGCGTCCAACTGTAACTTCTCAAGGATGGGTGAAGTACTTTGACAGATTGACAGGTCTAGTTTATCCTTGTCTGGTTAAAGAATTATGAATACATGCAAAGGTGTACCCAAAGTTCATCTACTCATATGTTCTGAGCAAAGAAATCATAATCTCTGAAGATATGATTCGTAAATTGATTGGGAATGAAGAAACATATGGTGTTACTCATCTTTCTACTGGTCGTGTTAACATGGCTGATGTGTACACTGAAGTTTTCACTGCTGGGTTGTCTTCAAGCAAGATCAAAGACTTGAAAATGCACTACAAGATCTGGGCAAAGATCTTTCTGGGCTGCATTCATCACAGGTGTCGCGGTGAAATTTGGATACCAAACTATTGATTAGTTTGAATCGTTATTCATTTTGCCACCGAACTTTGATTTGTCCAAAGGAAGGGATAAAGATCGAAATTCCCACTATGCAATGCAAATGCGAGGTTTAGATTGTTTAGGTTCGGGGGTTGGTTAAACTTAGGGAAGGTACTAGCATCCTAAGTTTCTGTAGTACTCTACAGGAACCTCTTGTTTTATGTTTTGTTTATTGCTAAGTGTTTATCTACTTAAGGGATTAAAGACCCCAGTGGTTTATTTCTAAGTATACTCGATAAGATGTCGCATCTTATGCCTACATATCCTTACGGGGAATGGAATCAGAGTATTTTGTAGTTCACCCTAAAGGGTTTGAGGAGTTCTTTGACTGTGGTCAAAGTTCCTACGGGTTTAGGGTAGTTGTTTTGATTGGGTTTAGGAGAAGAGACGAGTCTTCATCTTAAGGGAGAGATAACCACCACAAAATGTAAAAGGGGGGTTATAGGAAATGGTCTTTGCATCGTCTTAAGAAAAGGGCTTAAGTACTCGGATGGTCGCCAAGTATGCCTTTATCGCTCTTAAGGCAAAGTTCCTACATGTTTGATTGTATTGTTGTGGGGTGGAGGTTATATCTCACTTAAGATGATTAACATCTATTCTCTAAATGTGTTTGAAAAAGTTTGTATTGTAGTTTGTGTTTTTTGTCTAAGTTGTAAAGATTAAGACAAGGTCCTTCCTATGGGATGGGTCCTAAACTTAAATGATCAACTTGAGGAATCAAGGATCGAGGGGGGAATGATGCAAATGATGTGCACTACGCACAAGGGTTGACTTATGTGTAGGGTTTTCCTTTGGACGGAATGCAGTAATGCGATGCAACGAGATATAATGACTTGCGGTAATTATAAATTGCTGAAAGTAAATTGCAAGAATAAAACCATACACATACGCATGAAAGCGCTAGGTGAGTGTGTGCATTGTGAATAAAATAACAGCAGATAAAGGTAAACAGAATACGCATGAAAGCACTAAGGTATATGTGAGTGGATGTGTCGTGAAGTGCACGAGTTTTACGATGTTGATTGATTTGACTTGATTTGAATTTTAGGGAGGTTGAATTATTTTGATAAAAGTTGATTTAAAAGTTAGATTTTGTGCTAGGTGAATTGAGTTTGTGAGAAAGGATTGACTTATTTTTATCTTATGGCTATTAATATGATTATGGAATAAAAAGGGTTTTACCATTTATTTCTGAAAAGTTAATTAAACACTAAGGATTTATTACTAATAAAATAAATTGATAAATAGGTGTAATTTATTTATGAAAGGTTTTTTTTTTTTATTATTAGTGAATATATGCTTATTTAAAGGTTATTAAATTTGAAAGGAGTTTAAAAATCAAATTACCAAAATACTTAATAGAAATTAATAGGATTTAAAAAAAGTGTTTTAGTTATTAGTATAAAGAGAAATATAAGGTTGATTAAATTGAAAATAAAAGATAACCAAATAAATATTTAAAGACCAAATAGCTAAATAGTTAAAAAGATAAACTAAGTTTAATTACAGAGCTATTAATTTAATAAGAAAAAAGATTAGTTAATTAAAAAGAAAAGAAGATTAAATGGTTGATTAGAAAAACTGTTAGTTAATAAAAATAAAAGAAATTGATTAAAATAAAAAACAAAAGGGAGATTAACTGATTAACTAGGATTTAGGGATGGTTAGCGGGTGATTTCATGTGGTGTGCGTGTGAGATTAGTGTGAGTGGCGAGTGATTAATGGGTGATAAACAAAGGGGTAAACATCAAAACAAAGGGAAAAAACAGAACGGAACCCTAGCCCCAAATGGATTTCGCTTTCCCCTTTCTCGCGATTCCGATTCATCCCATCTTCTTCCAGTTCTGTACCTGCAATCACATCGAAAAAATAAATAGATCGAAAAAAAGATAAGAGTGAGAGATTCACCGAAGGTTGGTGGCGGTGTTTGATATGGCGAACGCGGGTTCGTGGTGGTCTCCGGTGCGGTATCGGCGACGACGGGAGGATTTGTGGCGATGGTGGCTCCAAGCAGATAAGTTCTCCTTCTTCTCTTTATGGTAGCGATTTTCGTAAGGTTTTTGAAGTTCTTCCCCTTTTCGATCTGTTAAGGCCTTCGGTCTATGAAATTGGATTCTCTGTGATGATGCTTGATCCACCCTCTTCTCCGTTCATTCCCTTCCCTCTTATAGGCTTCAATTATTGAATTAGGTTAAAATCAAATTAATTGTGGATTTGGACCTTCTGTTTTCGTTTAGCTGAAATTGGCAATCTTTCCTTTTCCATTTTATTGAGTTAATGTTGATGAGAATTGAGATTGGATTTGATTTAGTCTGAATAGAATCTTCCATTGTTTCAAGGAATATCCTCTAACGGTCATATTTGATTTTGTGATTGTAGGACAGCTGGCAATAACCGAAGAATTTTGGGTCGTAACCTTCTGCACACCATGGCGACCCCGGAGTTCTAAACGGTATCTTTGAAAAACATCCCACGATTATAAGGAACCAGGCTCTTGGTGAAGATTTCGACGGAATTGCCTGGAGATAAGTAACATTCTGCAGCTCTCATGAATTGTTTCAAATGTCAATACTCTCAATATTTGTTAATTGGAGAAGGCTTTACGTCCGTTATCTCCTAGTTGTGGATGTAATGGAATCGTAAATCCAAGGGCTTCCCATTCTGTTAGTAATATGCTTAATGGCTCATTGGTCCCAATTGTTTTCTTAATAGGTTGTTCTTGTTGTTGGTGCAGGTTAGCTCAAAGCATGTGTGTAAATTCAACTCCTTCCTGTTACGGCTCTAATTTCGTGGTGTAAGCCTCATTTCACCGAAACTCAAATGACATAACCTCTGTTTTGGCTTTTACAATTGCGCCGTCGTCGGACACGCTTTGACTCTCCTACGTTGTAGCTGGGTTTTGGTTTGGGTTCTTTTCTTTATTATCCATGAAGCCTTGAATGTTGATCATTTTATTACATGCTCTAATTACTTGTGGTGAATTTAATGTTTGTAGCAGATTTAGCGTAGCATGGATTGGTAAAGGCTCCGCTTTTGTGTTAACCGATCGCACTGTCTCCTATTTCAGGTAGTACTGATACGCAAGCAACGCCCCGTGTTAGCTCGTGTTTCCAACTTCTAGAAACTTCATCGTAAGTGGCCTTAATTGGAGACTGAGGAAATAGAGTCGGCGGTATTTCAGGTTGTTTGTGATTCTTACTGTCATAACCAGTCTGAATTTAGAGAGTCGCTTCTTGTTGCTTAATTATAGTCACTCACTTTCTACAACTAGTTTCTTGTGGCGTGCAGGTGCTTCTTGAATGTATGACCTTATCTTAGCATTATTCAGAACAATAGGCAAAGCTTCCAATAAAGTTAGCGCACATAGCAGATTCCTGATTAATACCGAAAAGGGTGTATCGTTGGATAGAGGCTGAAAGGTACGTAAGCATACACTAGCAAAAGCCTCAAATAACCTTGTCCATAATTTGATTTAGTACATTATTGATTTTTCTTCATGCACAGCAATAGCACCTTCATCAGTAGACACGCTCAACAACTCATTAGACAGTGCTCTGAGATTCTTCAAAATATCAGGCAATCCTTTCTCCGAATCATAATTCTGGTGCAAGGTACTTTTCCTTAATATGCTCTCGATTATATTTCAACTGCATTGTCGTGCTTCAGATTTCATATTGACTGCAGGTAACCAGTTTTGCTTATCTCCGCAACAGGCAGCCATTGTGGTGGAAGGAAAAGATATCCTATGTCAACAACCACCTTGAGATACCAACTGACATGAGGGTATGGTGAAATAAATAGGTAAAGAATACACCCGTAGTATGAAAGTCAAGTACTAGGTAGCATCTGTCATTGTTTTAATTTAAATATGTTGGATTTCTTTTGTATTATTCCCAGGCTTACATTGGAGGAAATTACGGGAACGTGCTGGTACCGACTTGTTCTGATTCGCTGACAAATTAACTGTATCACCATTGCGGAGTTCGCCACAAACCATGATTAATTACCTCTGGCGGCGATTAGCTTAACGAAGTGAATCGGTCTTGGAGACCCTTCTCCGCGTGCAGCATATGTACTCAGTTACTTCGTTTTAGAGGTACTATGTTTCTTGCCTTCTCACGTAATTTCGACAATCTTCTTCTTTGTTTCCTTCTGAACTCAAGCCACAGATTCCATAACGTATCGACGGGGCCGAATACTTCTTTTTAGGGATTTGTTGTGGAGATATGAGTTGGCTGTGGCTGTTAGTACCTTTTTATTTCCACTGTCCTCAATCCTTACAAGTTTGGTGAATGGTGTTGCTTTAGCATTCTGACCTGAGTGTATTCAAAATGTACTAATATGTCACCTGTGTTATTGCAGGAATTCCACTGATTGCTCTTAAATTCTTGTAGGTTTAATTAAGGTGTGAAGCTCAAAGGAGAGAGCCCTGGCTTACTCATCTCGGCCATATCAGCCATTGATGTTGGGCTCACCATTCATGGAGATTGCGATCTATTATGTTGAGAATGAAGGTAGTCCACTACTGCCACTAACAGAATCGCTGTAAGATAGTAGTTGCGACGGTAGCTGCCTGTTCAGTTCTCGCAGGAGAAAACATCATTGTATGCCAACTATAGCTTCTTCTTTGATGAAAGTTTTAAGTTTTTCAATTTTCGGCATGCCGGCTTCCGGAACTTTATCCATTCTGACTCTGCATTTTCCTTCTTCTCAGATTCCAACTTCTCACAGAAGTTCTTTCGCCGCACGTTGTAGATTCCTAAAAGCGTGGCCTCCGTTCCAAAATGACGCGATCTCACCGGACTCTGCCACCAGGATCTCCCAATGGAGGGACACCATGTCCACCAACAACCGTACGAAGAACACTTGTTATAGCAGGATTAATAGATGCACGTTGACTCCTTCGAATTTCATCTATACCTTCAAATGGAATAACCACCTTCATTTGCTTCGAGAACACATTGGAATGGAAACAAATGTGCCATGCTGACACATACCTTCAAGAGTAACTATGACCAACAACCTCATCTGGATGGAGTTCAAATATCGTTTGAAGAGGTCCTGGCCTTTGGAAATCAGAGCGGATTCTTCGAAGTGTTATGCTCCGTTGCGGCTTATACCCATGTTCTCTGATTACTCTTTCTTCCCTTCTTATGCAGGTTGTAGATGCCGACAATAGGGCGTAAGCTGCGGCGTTTCCGCTGATGTTTAGGTTGAAGCGAACTATTGGCTCCTAACGATTCAAACAACTGCTGCCTAACAGGTTTGAAACTTGTCTTGAAGCTGCCGTAACCGTCTTTCTAATTCAGTTAAATAGGCTCGGTTACGTTTGATAGCGTTTGGTGGGTTGAGTTTCTTATATCTTATGTCCAAACATTGCCAAGAATAGCTTTGTGAAGTCCTGATAGCTTTATTTGATCTGTGAGTTGTTTTACGCAGGGAAACCGAGACATGTGTGGGCGGGAGCTGCAATTGAGGATATTTAAGAGAAAGCAACATCAACCTGAGATCTGGTTGGACTTCCATTACTGTAGTGAGCAAGTTTGAAGCAAATTGTTCAAATAAAGTTGAAGTTATAACGTTTAACTGTTGCGATGACGGCGCACAAGTCTCGTAAAGCTTTAATGTTGATGTCATGAATTTTGTATCCCCTCCTGAGTTTAGAATGAATTTGAATTTGGGGTTTTTCATATCATTTGAATTTTGAGGTAGCATGTAGTATTATCAGTGAACTTGTGTTATTGAGTAGTGAACTTTGAACTTCAGTTGAATTTTGACTTATTTTCAAGTTTTCAATGTAAATCTCTAGATATAGTATTATGCTTTTGACGTTTATTGTAAATCTTGTCCCATACAGTAGCAGCGCCGCAGTTTAAATGTCTGAGCTTTCTTTTAATATGCGCACTTCTAAATTTCCAATCTTAAAGCCTGAACAAACTTGGACCTTTCTAATGTGATGATGAATTAACCTTCCATATTGAGTAACTTTGAATGTAATGTCCTGAATTGGTGTTTGAATTGGGGAAGAAAATAATTTATTCGTGAACCAATGTCTGGGCCTGGATTTTAGAACTAAGGCGGAGAGCTTCGTGTCATAAATCCCTTCTTGAATTCAAACGTATTCTTAATTCACACCGGTTCTCAAATTAATATTTTTGAAACTCAATGGACGAGAGGCCCTAATCCTTCTTGGGAAGTCTCTGAGAAATCTTGGAGTGATAGACCTTGTGTTGGTCAATGGACTAGAAGAGTAGGGACATATCCTTCTTTTGTATCCACATAATTTGCAGAGGGATAAAATCTGGTGGGAATACAAATAACCTTCATGACTTTTAAACCTCCGGTAGTAATCCTAACTTCACAAAACAAAACGAACGAATGGTTAACATGGTTAGTTATGCACGGATGACTGATATGCAAAGGGAATGCTCAGGGAGATGGGATCTTGTGGTCAAAAATTAGGGTGCAACAACAGGAAATCCTCTAATTCTCCGATTACATAAATGCAGAGTAGCTGTATTTTATGTATTGTATGGGTAAGAACATCAAGGTGGATCTACCATATTTGCTATTTTCACATTTGTGGAACCACATCAACATGTCCAGAGAAGTTGTCAAAACAAAACATCAGAAGATCAGGAATTGGATCCCAATGGGAAGACTGATATCTGATGTACTTACTGAGAATAGATTAGTTGCTCATCTGACAGAGGCTGGTCAAACAGCAGAATTAGCTTCAATTATTGGAAAGCCTCTGGATGGAAAGAGTCTACAGAGGATGAAGTTAGTGGAAGAACTTGTCTCTGCTCCAGTGAAGATAAACTCTACTGGTGTTACCAGAAGGAGAGTTCCAGTGGATGACTTTCCTAAAGAAGCTCTGCTTCACTATATTGCTCTGTGTTTGGAAGATGGAACTCCCATGCCTCCAGATCTTCTGCTACGTGCTAATGAACCAGCTCCAGAAATAATCATGAACAAGAGAAGAAAGAAGAAGGTTTCAGAAGAAGAATCTACAAGGAAAAAAAGGAAAGCTTCTGGAGAAGCTTCTTCTGTGAAGACCAAGCGTCACAAGCATTCAGAGACTTCTGCAAAGTTATCTCCAATTCTGGAGCAGGTAATAGAAACTCTAACATTTAATCCTCCTCCTCCTTATGACCCTATACCTACTCCCTCTCCTACACACATATCCTCTGAACATATTTCATCTGAAAATGTTCATGAATCTGTTCCCTCTCCTCAACCTTAACCTCAAACATCTGAACCTCACCTTCAAGCCTCACCTGAACGTACAACATCTGTCCCATCCACACCTTCCTTCACCATCCAACCACAATCTGTTTTTGCTAAAAACCTCTCTAACCAACAACCAGAAACTCCAAAACCCTCTGAACCAAAATCATCTGATCCAAACCCTTCTGTAAACCAAGCTGATTTTTCTGAACATGAAATTCTTAATCTCGAACCTCTGAAGACCGTGTTTCCAATTTCATCTGGATCATGTGAATCATCTGATCATCTGATTCCTCTGATTCTGACAAATCAGATGCTACCTCACCCACTCACAACTCCCCAAACAAACCACTTGTTTTAATCTCGTCTGCACCTAAGGCTGCTACCATTCCATCTAAACCAATCCCATCCAAACCAATTCCCTCTGCACCTAAATTTGCCACCATCACATCTAAACCAATCACATCTGAACCTACTCCATCTAAACCACTTCCTCCTGTCATCTATATTCCCTCCTTTTCTATACCTTCAACCTCTGCTACTCCTAAAACATCTACCTTAGAAGCCTATCTGAAACCCAAACCTAGGCTAGATGTTGGAACTCTGTTATCTGGGTTTGAAAAAAAGATGCAGAGTTGGTTATCTACTGTTAAGGAGAAATGCCTCACAAGCATGAATCCTGATGACTCTGAAGCAATATGGAAGGCCTTCAGAAACAGATTTAACTATGTGTCTTCAAACATTCAAGATATTTGTTATGATGATGCGCAGGTGAGATTTTCTGAAGCTGTGAGACTTACGCTTCTGAGTGTTAGCAGAACCCCAACCCTGTATCTGGAAAATAAACCTCCAACAGTTGTGTGCTCCTTTTCTGAAGAAGCTGCTACACTTCAGATCACTACAGTTCCTCAGCCTGAAGCAATAATCACAGAGGCTTCTGCTCCTGAAGAAACCCTTACCTCTGATCAACCTTCTGCAATGGTTATTGTCACTGCTTCTGATTCAATGGTTATTGAGCATGCATATGTGTCAGTGGCTGTTAAGGATTCATCTGAGCTAAAGACGGAAGAAGTTGAAGATCTGAAAGCTAAGCTTGAGAAGCAAGAGGCTACAAACTCTGAGATAAAAGAATGGATAATAAAACAAGAGAAGACCACAGAAGAGATTAAGGACTGGATGGCAAAGAAAGAAGAATCAACATCTGAGATCAAGACTTGGATGGCAAAGCAAGAGAGCTCCACTTCTGAGATCACAAATCTGCTTAAGATTTTAGCCTCTCGTCCCTCTTAGATGCTTGTTTGTGCACTTCTGTGTTTTTTGCTTGTTTTTTTGTTATCTTATGAGTTTTTAATGAATTCATCTGATTGTTTGTCTTCTGCTTATCTGTTACTTATTTTCTTACTCTGATATTTTTTGTCTTAAATGATTATCTGAAAATCACTTTTTGATATGACAAAAAGGGGGAGAAAATTGAAATTTTGATAATTCACATAAACAGATACTAAATGGCAACTCAGACATTTTAAAATATATCTAATCATATATTTAGTGTTTCAGAGCTATAACTATTCATCTGACAAATTTCATAGAAGTAACTCTGAATAAACCCTGAGTCTACAAGATTGCTCTGACTCTGGAAAGAATACAATGCTGAAAGGGAAGTATTTATTTTTCTAACAGTATTCAATTCAGGGGGAGATTCATAATCTCAGGGGGGGTTTTTTTTTTGTCTTGAACAAAATTTCTTATAGTTTTTGTCATCATAAAAAAGGGGGATATTGTTAGAACACATATTGGTTTTTAATATATCTCTATGTTTTGATGATAACATTAATGAAATTTTGTATAAAGGAAATATATACTCTAATTTTCTTCAAGTGCTTTTTGTTTCAGATATCAAATTTAATATTCCTCTTAAAGCAAAAACTCCTCTAAACATTAAGTAACGCAAGGCTCTGAGCGTCAGAAGCAAAGCTACAGAAGACTCTGAGCGAAGCTACAGAAGACTTTGAAGCATAGCTGCAGAAGACTCTGAGCGAAGAGCACAAGTAAAGTTTCAGAAGACTCTGGATGTACTCAACGCTGCAAGTACAGAGGCTCTGATAAACAAGTTTGCTCTGATAAAGATATTCACGCTAAGCACTAGCTGCACACTCTGGAATAGAGTGACTCTGATTAGAAGAACAAGAAACATCATCAAAGGATCTGATGAAAGAATTATTTCCATAACTGTTCATTTGAAAAGATGTTGTTCAAAGAAAGATAAGTTGCCAAGCCAAATGTCTACCAACGACACTATTCCTTATTCGTGTATGGCACAGGAATTCAGACAAAAAGGATATGTCTGAACATTCCTCTTCTGAGAAAGGAAAAGTAAATAGAAGACAAAAGGAAACAGCTGCACAGTTGTGCACATTCTTTGAGAAATTAAGTGAAGGCCTATTTAAGCAAGTCTTCAACATCATTTCAAAGTTGACGAAATATTGAACAAACAAATCTTGAACAACTCCAACAATCATTCTTGTAAACTGAATAGTTTATTTGTTCTTCATTTTGTGTAAAAATCACAGTTTATGATAATAGATTTTTAGAAGCACTTAAACACATTGTATTTCATTCTTGTAAAAGTTCCTTAAGAGACCAAGTTGTGGTCAGATTTCTTGAGAAGACTAAGACTGTTTGTCTTAATGGTATCACTGTAATCAGTTTGATTTAGTGGATTAAGTCCTTGCTGAGAAAGACAAATCACCTTGGCCGGGTGGACTGGAGTAGTTTGAGTTCAAACGAACCAGGATAAAAATACCTTGGTATTTTTCTATTGTCATAGTTGTTTTTAAAACCCTTATTCAACCCCCCCCCCCTCTAAGTGTTTTTTCTACCTTCACCAATGACATCTCAAAGATCCTCATCATAGCAACCATGTTCTCCGACAAAGCTATCCTCCTAGTCGCCCTGTCGAGCCCCATGATCACCTTGCTCTCTGCCTCAACCACAATCGGAGAATTGTCCCCGCATAAGTAACCCGATTGAGGTAGCAAGGTGGAAGCACGAACTTCTCCCCAGGCACGTCCTCAGAAGGGCCGATAGGTACAGGGTCTTCAGTATGCCGCATTTTGGATGAAGTCTCCTATGAGGGAGGAGACTAGCTGTATTGTAGGGAGGAGGAACCGCCAGCTGGTTGGTCGGGCTTCAACATCTGCTGGACCTGAGAGACTCTTCCCTTAGCAGCTTTCTTCGCGCCCTTGGTTGCGGCGAGCTTCAGCATGCACTCCTGGATGTTTGACATCTGACCTACAATTGAAAAAAGGAAAACAAGTCAATACGATGAAGGAAAATTAACAAGAGAAAGCGAAGAAAATGCCCAGTGCCTAGGAACCTCAAGGTTGACTCGTCGAACCCGCACTCGAGGAAGGCCTTGGTATTAATCAATCGAGACTCATGGCAAACCTCCCCGCGCTCATCTAGAAATAAAGTTTCGTCCTTGTTGACGCATTTGACAGGAATAAAGTCAAAAACAAACTCGACGATCTTTTCATAAGAAAGTCGATCATCGGAATCTAAGTCGGCATGCTTGACGATGTAATTGTCTGTGCCCTCTTCTCACTCAAGGGGAAAATTCGACTCCAAAGTCTCCTCTCGCTGCCCGTCTTCCTCTTTGACCAAGAGGTCATATAAGAAGTTGATGGCCACGTGCATCACGGGGTACCCAATGAAGTACATGTCCTTAAAAGAACGGACTGAATTCTTATAGGCTCGAAACAACTTCCTTAACTGCTTTAGAGACACCCAGTTATGTCAGCCTTGTAAAGTTTGTCGTTGCAGATGAAAAGTACGAAATAATAAGAGGGCGTGACTCCAATACAAAGGTGTTGACACACAAGTTTGAATGCTCGTACGAACGTGATCATATTAGGATAGAGCTACGAAGGAGACAGATGCAGCCAATGAAACACTCCTTTTTGAAAGTCACTGAAGGAAAGACAGAGACCCGCTTCCCAAAACACGAACTCATACATATGGAACCTCATCCCCTTAAAATTTGAATAGATGTGGTGCTTCTATTTGGGCTTATAGACCACCCAATTTAGGGGAGAGCCCACAACACGGTCCTTGACAGTGGAAAACACGTCAGTCTCGTCGACGGCGAAGCGTGACGAGGTGCCGAGGGGCTCCTGCCCAGCCCAATCTTCGGGTGTGCGAGTTTGCTCAGCTCCAACTTGCTTGAATGAGGCATCGGACTCGAATCCATCATTGATCACGATAACACCCTCAATTCTCATGGCCATTTCATCTGAAAAGTAGAGGGAAATGGTGAATTCTACATCTAAGATCAAATCCACCCTTCCACTGCAAATCAAGTGAAAGGGCGAGGAGCCGCTTGACAAACTCTCCCCTAAGCAAAACAGCGGGCCTCCCTCGTCAACAGAAAGACTCGTCTGCGAGGAGAATATTCCCGACACGAGACAACGAGCCTCCCTTCTCGACAGGAAAGCTCATCTACAAAGAGCATCTCCTCGATACAAGAGGGTGAGCCTCTCTTCTCGACGGAAAGGCTCGCCGACGTGTGAGCTCTCTCAAATGGAACGCAGAGAGCCTCCTTAAACCTCCATAACACGAGGTCTCCGGGAAGCAAGGCTCCTCGGGACCTCCATCACAGGTCCCCAAGACCTTCATCGAAAACTTCATGGAGTTTCCCATAATCCTCATGGACTTCCCAAAAAATTCAATAGAAACTTCATAAGAGCGTCAAAAACTTCATGAGCTCACTAGAAACTTCATGAATGTCGTCGTAATCTTCATGCATTCCCTGGGAACTTCATGAGCTCCCCAGAGGAACCGCCTGAAAATGCATAAAATTGCCGGAAAATTCATAAAATCTGAAGAAAAGACCGGAGACTTACTTGATGAATTAAGATTTTGTACGGCGGAGAAAGATTGACAGCGACGGTGATAGGGGATGTTCTTCAGAGAGTGGAGAGATCTTGGAGGGAGTTAGGAGAATTATTGAGAAAAATTAAGGGGAGCATGCAAATGAAGCAGACTTCCCCCTATTTATAACCCTAGCACCAGAAGCGAAGCATCACTAGGCACTCAAGTGCCTCTACTCATAGCCACCCTGGGCATATATTGTTGCTGACACGTGGCCCTAGAAGACACCACACATGTCCTTTTGACTCCCTCTCCTTCTCGTGACAAGAGATACCCAGACTACATCTGATGGATGAGCCTCCCCAGGAGTTCCTCACTTGTCTAGCAGTTCTCACTCCCAGCCACGCGCTTCGTTACCAAGTTTAGTGTTTCTAATACAAACAACACTCCTCTGGACAGGTCATTGACATTTGACATGACTCTTAAGTCATTACTCCTCTGCTTCGGTACAACGACTTAGGGGCTCATGTTCTGGACTGGTCTTGCATGACCCAACCCAGCTTCTCGTTGGGGAGGGCCCAATGAAGGCCAAATCCTTCAACGCCCATAGTGACCTCTCACACGTCTCCCCCACAGTCTCCATGTGGTTCCCACGTGAGGACACGTCATCAGGCAACTAGCCACCTTCCGAAGATCACGAGGAAGTTGACTCAGGGCGAAGTCCACGTGCTGGTCTTTCCTACGCCATGTAAGTCCTAGTAATTACTCGTATTAGGCCTAGTGATCCAACCCAATGCAAAGTAATCGTTTGCCCTGCGTCGGGGGCATATTATAAATACTTTCTTTTGCTAGAGGGCCAGGTATTCAATTCTCTACACACTCTCTGTACTTACTCTTTCTACTCCGTCTCTTACTTTGGCATCGAAATACCTTGCAGGTACACCCCCTTCTCTTTTCCACCACTAGCAAATTAAGGAGCTCACGACGTGTTGCTGGCTGTTGATCCATCTCTGATCCGGTAAGATCAATAATCCTATTTATTTTGCCACGATTTAAATGTAACTAATGTACACAAAATGTTAAAACTTAAGAGTATCATAGATAGAACATCGAGAAAATTTATAAAAAAATGGTACATTTTTTAAAATTAATTTTGTAAGAATGCACTGGGACTAACTCCAATTCTAACAAATATTAAATTCAAGATTTTCAAAATCCAATCTTAAGCTTAAGAAAATCATAGTTCCTAAAAAAAATTAAAATAATAACCGATGGAAATTAAGACACAATAATAAATTAATATATATCAGATATAAATTTTTTTTAATTTATAAGAATTTTGAGGATCAATAACAAATATAAGACGACAAATCAAACAAATAAAGACACAAAAGAATACTAATATTTTTAATGTAGAATACTCTTCAATAGCTGCTCTTGCAATTCTACATGTGTAATTGTTTCAATATTTTCCACGCCTACTTATTTTTACAACATTGTGATCTTGCTTAACTTCCATTTTATTCCTAGATAAATAATCAAGCGTAGGTCTGCAGAGAAGAATTTAGATTTTTGTCTATGGTTAAAGTTTTGTTCATTTAACATGATATTTTTGGAGATGAAGATGTTTTCGACTTTCACTAAGAAATAATACATTTTATTCTATGATAAAGTTTCTACTGCAATTGTACGAGAGACTGTTGTGCAATCTTTAAATTTTGATCTATAAAAAGGAGTTTTTGAAGTTTGTTCAAAAAGCTTTGAGAGATATCGAGATTGAAGAGATGAGTGATTTTGTGATTAAATAGAAGTTAAAGCAGCTGAAAGTTTTTCTCAAGAATTAAACTTTTTATGTTTTTGGGAGTAAGAATTTGGAGGTGGAGGAGAGTCTGTTTGTTTTTTTAAAATAAATAACATATTAAAATATTTGTTAAGTTGAAATATTAAAAAATATTTTAAAAGAAAAACATGAACTGGAAGACTTGCAAAAAGTTTTTCGGTGAACAAACGAAAAAAATATGAACCGGATGACTTGCAAAAAGACTTCCGGTGAACAAACAAAAGAAAATATAAACCGGAAGACTTGTAAAAAGACTTTCGGTGAACAAACGAAAAAAAATATAAACCGCAAGACTTGCAAAAAGACTTCCAGTAAACAAACGAAAAAAATATAAACCGGAAGGCTTGCAAAAATACTTTCGGTGAACAAACGAAAAAATATATATAAACCGGAAGACTTGCAAAAAGACTTCTGGTGAACAAACGAAAAAAATACAAACCGGAAGACATACTTAAAGTCTTCCGATAAATAAACAAAAAAAAATTATAATTATTTATACGAGGGTATTTTGGTCCAAAAAATTTTAGTGCAGGAGTATGGATATAATTGTAGGAATGTGGGTATAATTTTAGGAGTATGGGATAAAATTTCCTATAAATAAAGTTATAAATATTTTATGATCCATTAAAATATCATTAAACTAATGATCCAATTTTATAAATCAATGGAAGAAATTAAAACAAATTTTTCTTACAAGAAAAGTACAACTATGGAATAATTATCCGCTAGTTTTCTATTAAATGTTTTAATTGATATTTTTCCTAACATTTACTATTTGATAAAGATTACTGGAAATTGAAGATAAGACACAAAATTGAAGTAGATTTTTCAAAATTAAGATAGGGATGGCTACTCCAGCATGATTTGCAACGACTGCACAAAGCTAGGGCACATTTTTAAAATACGAATAGATATGACGGCCACACTGCCCATACGTAAATAATACCATGACAGTTAGTTACAACCAAACCATTTCAATATCATATCCTCTTTTGTAATATAAACAGGTAATTGCCTAGCCAATTGTATAACATATACTCACACATTTAGAAAATATAACTATTATAAACTATTCTTTTAATAAATGTTAGACTACTAAACATGAACACAATTTTCATAATCCAATCAATATCTTATCTTAATATAATTATTATGTATTGACATCGATGCTAATTAGATTTACAACCGTTGATTAGTGAGACTAGAAAGGGTTTGGCACATGTCACTAGGGATGTTTGTAACGCAGTTTTGGTTGGTTTTGAAGTAATATATTATCTGATTTAAAGGTAAATTTATTTATAATTTAATTTGATTTTAGATGATTAATTAAAAAAATTATAACTGATCTGATTCAATTACAATTTTTTATTATATTATAAAGTATTAATTAATAATAAGTTTGATATAATATATAGTTTATGTTATATTAAAAGATAATATTGTAAAATAAATGATCGCTTATAATTGTCATAAATGAAATAATAAAAATAAATAGATTAAATTAAATTAATAAATAGAATTTTAAAAAATAAAATTTTTTAATAATAAATTAACACAACATATGATACTAATTAAAATAAATAAGTATATAAATATATACGTACAATTTGATTTTATTTGGATCTGTTTTAGAAAATCAATTTGAAATTTGATTCAGATAAAATGATTTTTGCAAAATAAATTCGAAACACGTGATTTTATTTTTTTATTATTTTTGGTTTTTTTTTATTAATTTATTATTTTTATTTGAATTGATTTAGATTAAAACAACCATAATTTACTTTTTCCCACGTTAATTATTATATTCAAAATTACACTTGTAAGGTATGATTAAAATGAAATAGTTAGACTTGAGGATATATAGATTAATAGATAATGAGGATTGTCATATGTAAGTTGATGACCTTTTTTGTGATGAAATAAAGTTGCGTGTTTATAATATTGCACCATATTTTTATGGCAATATTATAGTTAAAGCACAAATGAACATGATTAATTCTATTACTCACAAGACTTTCACAAATGGACATGATTAATATATCTTAATAGTATTACTTGTCCAAATCAACTAATATTGTCAGTTTAGGTTGGAGTCATTTTAAACGAGAATTTAACTTGTAATTGAAAAGCTGAAGAGATTATTTTTATAGGTAAGAAAGGGTCTTTAACATGTTGTTAGTCATTCGGAATGTGACTCATTCATCGGTCGTTGATAGGTGGTGGTGTGGTGGCACCATTTTTGTGGATCCGTGTGTTCGGAGCTCCTTGAGAAGGATATGTCATTAGTTTCTCATGACAACTCGGTAGACCTAATCCTTCCCCTTATGTGTGATAGTTGATCCCCCTCCTCCTCTTTAAAGTGATGATTTTCTTTTGAAAACTTTTTCAAAAATATTGTCCCTACTAGAGTTAGCCTCTTTAGGCACAGTGATTGTAGACCCTGATTGTATTTCTTGTTCTTTTTTTAAAGAGCTCTTATATTCGACTTCGCATTTGTTTGTGAGTCGTAATTTGAAATCATTTGTATAGAATATAATTTTTAGATCGTTGGGGTTGTGTTTTGTTATTCTTAGGAACCTTACTTCAACTTTTCTTTTGCTTAGATTGTTCGGAGGTAAATTTCTATAATGTGTAGTCTCTTTTTCACCAATAGAGCTAGTGGCATACTTGTCGATTTTATTCAAGTTGAAGCTCTTCTTGAAGGATGATGCAAAGATGTAACATATTGTTAGGTTGATTAATTGAGTAATCTACTTAAAATGGCAAAATATTTTCACTACTACTAACATTAGCCTTTTAATTGTACTAACTTTTACCTTATGCCTTTATTTTTATGCTCAGTTACCTTTATGTTTCTTGTAATACCCCAAATTTTACCCTAAGATTAGTCGAATCATCTCGCATTCTGTTGCATTTTTGCATTTAACCAGTCACTAACAAGTTCGTGAAGTTGTTTGATTTTTACAGGAAAATATCATGTGACACGTTTTTTGGTTCATATTTCATTCATCATGTTTCATTTTTTAAATTAATTTCATTGCATTTTTAAATCAATCATTGTCTCATTGTTTAAAAAAAAATCAATTTCATTTTTAATTTTAGTCTCATTTCATTTTTAAATAATTTCATTTCATTTCTATTTTTCATTTTAAATTAATTTCATTTTTCTTTAATATTATTTTCATTCTATACATTTTTATTTTTATTATAATTTGCATATAAAAATAAAATAAAATAATAATAATAATAATGTTTTAAGAAAAAATAAAGGATTTTTATTAGAAATAATAAGAATTCTTTAAAAAAAAATAATAAATGAATAAATAGAATTAGTAATTTCAATTTTATTTAAAATTTTTTTATTTAAAATTTGTAATTATAACTAATATTAATTTAAGTTGGGCTTTAAGATGGGCATTAGGTTAGAGTTAACCCTAATTTGATACCTATATAAACATAAGTTATATTTGAGAAAAGGGAGAAGGAAAAAAAAGAAAAAAAATGGCGATCGTTCTCACGACTTATCAGAAGAGGGGATTTTTTTAGAAGAACCCTAAAAGGCTGGAATTCATCATCGGCTACCGGCGAGCAAAAAGTCCCAACGGCGGAGGCTCAGTTCATTCAACATCATCGTCGTTACCGTAACCTTTCTCTTTCCTTTGATTTACGGTATTTTACGATTTTTGTGTGTTGTTTTGTTCATTGATTGTAGATTAATGGGAAGAATAAATAGAAGAATGAATCATTGACATGCAAGGACTAAAGGAGAGGAAAAGCTTCGATAGCCATCCATGGAGAACGGCATAAGCCTTTTTATTTACGTTTCATTTATTTTATTTTTTTATTATTCAATTGTTTATTTTTTTTTTCATTTATATTAACTATGTAGTTTGTAATTAATAATGCAATTAAGTTTAGGTAAGCTATTTCAACAAAAAAATATATAACGTAATTAGTTTTTTTAAAATTAAGATCTTTCTAAAAAGTTTTTTTCAAAATTAAATCATTTTTTATTTAAAAACATATTTCTAAATAAAGCAGATTTTCTTAATTAAAGCTTCTTTTTTTTTTTTCAATTAAAACCATTTTTCATTAAGTTAAAACAAAAATTAAAAAATGACCTTTCTTTCACTAAAACAAAAATTAAAACCTTTTTCGTTGAATTTAAATCAAATTTTTTTCATTAAAATTTAAAAATTTTTTATATATAAAATTAAAACATTTTTACAATAAAATTAAAACAAATTTCTTTAATAAAAGTAAAACAAATTTTT
Source organism: Lathyrus sativus (assembly GCA_963859935.3). Taxonomy (NCBI): domain Eukaryota; kingdom Viridiplantae; phylum Streptophyta; class Magnoliopsida; order Fabales; family Fabaceae; genus Lathyrus; species Lathyrus sativus. The sequence continues at coordinate 37,046,309 of OZ012735.1, forward strand.
TTTATAAACAATTAGAATAATTTCTCCATTAAAATATAAAATTAATTCTTCCCTTTAAATAAAATTCAAAAAAATAAAGTTCTTGATTTATCCGTTTCATTTTCGTCTAACCCTCGTTGATTTGTCTGTTTCAGCTTATTATTATTTCATTTATTCATTTTTGTTCCATGGATGTAATTTACGCGAGGTCATGGTCGCGGTTTATTTTATTTTTCTTTTTTGGGGATTTGTAATTTACGCGAGTGATCGTCGCGACGCTTTATTTACTTTCCGCATTTTGATTTCTGCCATATAATATTTTGCTATGTTTGCATGTTTTACCGTTATTTTCCTTCCGAAGGAATTAGGTCTAGCCGTTTGACCGCCGAGTCAATAACCCTAAATTTTGACCGTTTCAAACCCTAATAGCCTAGGTGTCCCACCATGGACGAAAACGCCATTTATCCTAGCTTTTAGGTCAAGGAGCCGTCATGCTCTGTTTAGGGTTTCTCGCCGTAGAATCCCTAATTTAACCCTAATTTCAATTCAAACTTCTTTAACGTAGAAATAGGAGTTTTAAGACTTCACGTAAGCGTGTCCTTAAGATACGTTTACTCCCCTTGAAACCTTGACCACAGTCAAGACGTTTCTAACCTCCCTTTCGAGGGGAACTACAATTACTCTGATTCCATTCCCGTCAGGATATGTAGGCACAAGATGCGACGTCTTGCCGAGTAAACTTAGGACTAACCCTTAGGTCTCTTTAGGTCACTCTATCCCTTAGCTCAACAATATATTTCAAGCAGATAATAAAATAAAATAAAAAAGCATACATTAAACAAAAGGTTCATGTAGAGTACTGCAGAGGTTTAGGATGCTAATATCTTTCCTAAGCTTAACCAACCCCTTACCTAGGTCTCTCCCCGCATTGTGTTTACGATGCAAAAATAGGTTTTTTCTCTTTTGACCTTTTCCTTCGGATAAATCAAAGAGCGGTTGTGAATTAAGAATTGTGATTCAAATTAATTAATAATTTGATATCCTATTTCCACCGCAACAGAATATGGCGACTTCATTGGGGAAATTTAAGGGTTGCCCTATTTTGTTTATTGTATTTCTATTTTATTAATTATTTGTATATATTTCATTGTACCTTGTGGGGATATCCTTCTATTGTGAGATAAGTCCTAACCCGGACTTGAGTGACCTTATTATAGGATTGTGAGATATTCGACGAGGCTTGCCGGGAGTGAGTCCCGACCAAGTTGACTCGAGAATCACCGCTCAGTTGAGACCCTTTCGAAAATGGTTCAGTTGAACGAGTGTAGTCGTGAAAACTTTTACTATTTTCAATTGGTGTCTATGATATTGGGGACCGTAGTACCTTAACACCACTTTGGCCTTATATAGGACGTAGTGCGGGAACTATGTGGGAGTAGTCCTACAATAGTTGCTATGCGGTGCTACACTCGAAAGAGGTTCTCTTGAGAATATTATCGACCCCCGAGTCAGTCAGAAAGTTGATAATATCCAAAAGAAGGACTGATGACTTTGGGCACTTTTTAGAACCTTGTTCGGCAGGTACAACTAACCTTAGTACATACCTTGCTGGGAGGGGTAGACCCTAACTCCTTGCACATACCTTTAACCTAGGACTTGTGAATATATGTGCATTGCATTCATCAAAGCATCACATTGCATCACATTTCATGGAATTCAAACCTTATTTATAAATATTGCAGGATACCATGAATTACAACAAAAAAACACTTTGAGATATTCTTTTAAAAGTCTTAAGTTAGATGACCTAAGGAAGCTAGGAGCTTTGGTTCAAGATTAACAAAGGATTCAGAAATAAGTATGGAAGGCCATTATCTCTGTTGAAACTTCAAGTAGACGAAGGTTTCCTTTCGAATTTGTTACAGTTCTAGGATCCAGATGATCTTTTGCTTTACATTCATCGAGTATCAGCTCTTTCCTTCCCTAGAAGAGTAATCTCAATTGGTGGGGTTACCTATTCTGAAGGAATCTTTGTTTCCTTTCTTGGACGTAAATCCTAAAGAATAAGACATTGCTAAAACCATATGCTTAAAGGTATCCGACATCAAGGGCAATATGATCATCAACAGTTGTGAAGACTATTCCAGTGTACCCTTGCTTGGTTTAAATGGAGGATTTATTTTCCTCCGACTTTCGATCTACCTTTTGAAGATAAGCTACTCCTCTAAAAGGCCCAGCTAGAAGAACATAGCAAGGAACAAAACAAAAAGCTTCCTTAGGGTCATTATTAGCTTTTATTTAGCTATTGTGCCAAGACTTTTCTAAGAATATTATTTGTAATCCATTTTCAAATTAATAAATAAAGTTTTGATATTCCGTAATATTCGTAAATATTTGAATTCTATGAAATCCTTTCATTCGCACTTTGCATTTAGCATCATATTTTGCATTTCCTGTGTCTCCCGGTTTCTTACTCTCGATCCTATCACCTTCCAGTTTTGTCATCCTGGGTCCTCCGCATCAGTACAATACTAGAGCCTAAAACCGAAAAAGGATGGAAGAATATGAAGGAAAATTGCGGTCTAAATGCAGCGGAAAACAAAAATTTCCTTTAGTGATCCTTACGAATGAGCATGGTCAGTGATAGAATCGTTACCTCTTTGTGGCGATTCAGATCTTTGATGCAGCGATCACAAGCGTTGATGAAGTGCAACGCCTCTACTCAGTCCACACGAACAGTTTCCGGTCACAGTGCTAGCTGCTTACGAACGGAATTATTTGAGTGAGAGAAGAGAATCAAAACGAAATTGTATCAAGTGAAAGCTTCATCACAAGGGTTCCTTTTATAGACTCTCTTGTGGGCTGCGGGCTAAAAAGACCTAATTCACATGATCCATAATAATATTATATATTATTATAATAACTATTATTATAATAAATATATTTATTTTATTATTATTTTATAACCATTATAAAATAACAATAATTATTATTATATTATCCGAATTTCTATTTTCACTTAAGTGCACCGTACCTTACGGTGTTCCTTTGATTTCTCTATCTCTCATCAAACTGTCCTTATGTGTGTGACCCTGTAGGATTTCGTAACGTTGGTAATTATATTAAATTATATATATTTAACATAATAAACAGTGAGCGGTATCTAGCAACACATCACTGCTACCCAAGTCACGAAAATGTCATGTGATCTGACAAAACCTTTTTCGTGATAATATATGTTTGTACAATTACCCTTTTGCCCCTATGTCTATATTGAACACAAGGCATACACTGTGTCATCCTTGTCCAGTTCAATATTGGGCCCTTAGACATTTCTCCTGTTATGCAGGATTGGCAAATTCCATCTAGGACACTCATGTCCCTTAGCATGCTTCGTGGAGTGCCCATCAACTGTCTTTATGATCATCCAGTTACGGATAATGTTTGATCAGCAATAAAGCACCCGACTCTACATCTAGGGTCCATAGTGGTTTCAGGTCGAAGGGTGGTAATACACCATTATCACCATGAGAATAACTTATGACACTTTGCATAACATACTATGTAGTATTCTCATAGCGGGTCAATCCGGTATAAATATTACTCCTAATATTTATACCTATGTCAAGACTTGATAACTCTTTATCCATGATCCATGAGATGTGATCATCAGTCTATCTTCATAATAGTCTCAATGCTTTAATGTTATCCCACTTTGCAATAAAGCTTGACTACGGATATTTTAAGAATAATGTCTTTATGTTTAATGGGATCTCATGATTAAGTCACACTTAACATTTCATTAAACAGACTAACTATTCTAGGGACTTTATTATTCTGAAAGACAAACATAATAAAGAAATGCCTTTTATTATTAAACGAATAATCCGATACAAGTACCAAAAAGTATTGGCCTCTAGGGCTTACACCAACAGAATATAGTCAAGAGATCGACCGTGTCGACCATGAACTCAAAGATCTTCAAGGAAGTGTAGGGCAGATTTTGGAGATGCTACAAGCTCTTAATGTGAAGATGGATACTCAGTCTACTGTTGTCTCTGAAAGTACCTATACTGTTGTGGATCCTCAACCAGTTGTTACTGCCGAGAATATACCGCCTCAAGGTCATAAATCCAGTTCAGTACCTCCTACTATTGCTCAACCAGTTCGACGAGTTACTCCTCTAAAGTGCAAAACTCCGAGCTTTGACCATTATAAAGGACCAGCACATCTGAGGAATCACTTGATGGCTACTCATCATTCTTGGCAACCTCAGCAGAATTATGTTCAAGGTTATCCAGTTTCGTATGCTCCACAACCCTATGCAGCTACTGTTGCACCTCCCTTCAATTAGCAGGTTCCTACCTATCAGTCTGTGCAACCAACTCTGGTCTATCAGCATCTGGTAAATCAGCAACCTCCTGTTTATCAGCCTGCACAAACTCCTAGAAACTGTCAACGAGCGCCCAACGCTCCTGCCAATCAACATCCTAAGAGGCAAGCACCTCGTCAGAATGGTCCAAATAAGAGATAGTACAAACCTTGTCCTCCGATTTCGATGACTTTCACAGAGTTGTATCCTTTCTTAGTGCAACGGGGTCTGATTATTACCCGAGCCTTGGGTCCGTCTACAAATCTGTTGCTAGTCAGTTACAACGCCGCCGCTCACTGTTTACTTCATGAGGGTGCGCCTGGTCACGATTTGGAAGGTTGTTACGCGCTTAAGAATATTGTTAGAGATATGTTGGAACATAAAATTTTGTCTTTTGACGATCCTCAGCCAAAGATCAAGACTCCCCTCAGGGTTTTTAACATATCTCCGCCAGTTACTTCTCCTGTGAATTTGCCGAAGCCGATAATTCTTTAGACGCCTAGTCCAGTTCATTTCAGCAGTTCTGAAGATGATGTGACCCCAATCGACCAAGAATCTGGGAAGGTTATTCTGAACGAAGATTTGAACATTGATAAGGAAGTAATGACAGATCTAGCTGGGGCAAGCAAGACGACTCGTTCCAGTGAGGCTTGTAACACCCCACTTCCCGTATTAAATAAAATATAAATATTATAATAATAATCAGAGTTTTCACCAAAAAGTGGGATATCACATCTCCAAATTTTATAAAAATACTTTATTCATTCTTTTCAAAATAATACAGCGGAATTTGTTTCATAAAGTAAAATACATCAAAACATGATACGTCACAGGATTTCAACACGTTTGACATAAAACAATTACAACACCCATATCCTGTGTTACGTATCAGAGCATCCTAGACTCGACGGTCACACCAATATCCAAGCTAGCTAAACACTTGGATTATCTGTACTTCCGAAGAAGCACAGACCACAACAACAACAAAGGGGTGAGAAATAATTATCAGAATATAATGGTATTGTAATACATGTAAATAAGGTAGTGCAACACACCAACACACCAAGGTTCACCCCTAACAACACCATATAACGAACCTACTGTTCAAATTACAATATAACATATTATAATGCAAAATGCAACTCAACACCATGCATGCGGTACCGACTCGTTGGTTCATTCAATCGAACTTGGATAGATCACTTACGCTCCTCCTGAGACATGATCTATCCCCCACCACTCTCCACAAAGGAGTACGGATGAATCACTTACGCTCCTCCTGAGACATGATTCATCCCACCAAAACACCATGATATGCACACACCAATGCATAACTATTATATTCAGGCACTCAAAGTGCACACGATCCTCCTGATCATATCATTATACATCAATGCATATATGTATAGATATATTACACCAACACCATATAAATAAACCAGATAGTAAACAAATTCATACTACAACACCAGACATAAACACATCCCACCACTCGGGGATACACGATCCTACTGATCACTGCACCATGATCATATACATGATACACCCATCATTCATTTTAATTAAATTAGATATTAAACGAGTTCACACTCTAACACCATATATAATCACATCCCAACACTCGGGAATACACGATCCTACTGATCATTGCATTCTACACTCGCATATACCATACACTAATTAATCGTTTACTTTAAATTAAGTATCAGGGAAATCACTCCCTATCACCGAGTATGCACCATACATCATTCGATAATCATCCCCACACGCATCGTGATTAAGGGATCCTACAAAACTAAAGCTCCAGGCAAAACATCACAAAATCATATTCTGCTACGTTCGCTGGCATTCGCCAGGCGAACCTTCTGGCGAAGCCCTCATTTCACTATCGTGCATTCGCCATGCGAATGGATCATTCGCCAGGTGAACCTTCGCTGGCCACACTCGCCAGGCGAAGTTCCTATCCTTTTGGTCTGGGATTTAATTCATAATTATTCGCTCCCACTCGCTACAGCTCGCCAGGCGAACACTCGCCCCCATTCGCCAGGCAAAGCTTCGCCAACACTCGCCAGGCGAAGCCCAGCGAATGCTGCGATTCACCAATTTTTCTCACAGTTCTGCAGTGCTTTCTACGCTAAATCAAGCCTATCATCTCAACTCTAAATCCTAGCCTATCTCATTACCAACCTTGTACATTACCGTAACCCAATCGGTTCCTAAATCTTATTCTCAAAATCATCGCTTAAACATTCTACCGATGCCTCAAAAGGTCACACAGAATCTCCCTAAAAACCGTAAAGCCAGCCTATACGCCGAATTAACCAAAAACAACAATTCATCAACATTGACCTATACTCCATCACTATCAATTACTAATTCTCTTCGAACACAAACACACCAATAAACATTATACTTACCAATTATCCTATACTTCCTACTCTAGAACCAACATTACGGTACATTACCGACACTTCAGAGTCACTCTGAATCTCACCAAGGTCCTAACCATAGTCATTAACGACACTATAGGGAAACAACACATAATTTCCCCCAAAGCTATAATCATGGTCATTACCCACACTACAGTAACAACACAGAATCTCACCAAAACTCTATTCATAGTTACTATCAACACTGCAGTAACAACATATAATCTCACTAACATCACCATAATATATATACACCAAATTCACCAATACCAATCAACAATTCATCAATGTCAAGCATCAATTTATCATTAGCAACAATAATAACAAGCATGCCAATATAAAACTTCATAGATCGACATTTTCCTACGGGGTTAAGGAATCCCCTCTACCCTATACATGTATATACCATCCCAAATCAAGTTTCTCCCCCCCTTACTTGGATAATTACTCAGATCGAGGAATTCCCACGAATATGTTGGCCCTTCCTTGTTTCTCTTCCTTTCTTTTGCCCTTTCTCTTTGGTCTGGGTTATCGTAACCTTCTTTCTCCCAAAAAACTTCTCTATTCTCCCAATTTCCTTTCTCACGGTTTCTATCGTGCCTTTTCATATTTCCGTTCTAACTTCCCAATAACCCTTCCACTTCTTATTTTATTTATTCCAACCACTAATATTCCCAATAATAATTATAATAATCATTATAATAATAATAGTAATAATAATATAATATAATACTATTATAATATTATAGTAATATTCAACATAATAATAATATCACACCAATAATAATAATAATAATAATAATAATACTAATATTATTATTTCACCAAAATGATAATAATATTAATAATATTAACAAATATAATAAATATAACAATAATAATAATAACACCCCCACCAATGTTACTATTATTTTTATATTATTATATTTCACACTAAAATACCACCAATAGTCCTCCCATCTTAGGGACACCCACCAATAATAATATTCATACTAATGATAATAATCATAATAATAATAATAATAATAATAATAATAATACCACCAATATTACTATTAACTATTATATTATTATCTCCACACCACCAATGATCCTTATATATCAAGGATACTCACCAATCACATACCAACACACCCCACCTAAGGGCACACCAACATAAAATAATTAAATTAACACCAAAATGACTAAATAAATAAAATGGGTGTTACAAGGCTCCTCCAGAGGAAACCGCCACTACTGTGCCGACCTTGAACACTAAGACTTCATAAACACCTGTTGAAGGACTTGTCATACAGTTCATTTTGTTTATTTATATTCTGTTTTCTTTGATTGAGCATAATTAACATGTACGAACTTTGTTTATTTTGATTAACTAATGCAATGCATGTTTGTCTTGAATAAATCCATTCGTTTCACTCACAAACATATTTTTTCATAAACTTATAATGCCAATTTTACCTAATCTCATGCTTTAAAAGAGAATTGGGAGGAGGATAATGAACCAAAGACGCCAAGTCTCTTGTCGTATGCTTTCGGTTGAAACCTGCTGAGGATGTAAGGCATTGTTTCAAATCCCAAACACTGGAGATATAAGGATGATAACCCCTCTTTAACCCCTTTGAGCTTTAAAGTAGGAGTTTCCTTCTTTTCCAAATTAAAACCCTCATCTTAACCTGGGGCAGGGTAGTTTTTCAGGTACACTGATTGAGCACTTAGACCCTCAAAAAAGAGGAGCGAACCTTCGAGGATCTATCCTTAGCATATTAAGAGGTCAAAATGCAATGACTATCCCTCGATTACTTAAAGAGTGGGGCAATCACAAGCCTTTCAAAAGAGTCAAACGACTTGTTCAAAAAAAAATATAAGAGCCCGCTAAGTCATAACCTATGAAGGAGACTTAGGCAAAATTGGGGCATCCCACTGGGCTCCACTGTCAAATCCAAAAGACGCCGTCTAAGCAAAAGTTAGGGAATAAAAGCAAAAAACAAGGGATTACCTTAAAGAATCCCCAGTAAAGAACAAAGTCGTATGACCAATCGCCATTAGAAATAGGTGAGTGACTACCATGTCCAAAGCCTTGATAAGTTCTCGACCATATCAAATCCAATTGAGGTATGAGTGCTCGCATCCCATTAACTGAATTAGGATTGGAGAACATCACGAAGAATGGGTGGGTACAAACAACTTTGAGCCTTTATCCTTTGTTTCTTAAACCGTGAACCAAACCACGATACAACCATTAAAAGACCTAATTGAAGTAGGAATTCTTCTGAAAACATACTCGACGAGATGATGTTTCCTGACTCCTACGAGCTATGCTCAATCTAACGTTGGTATTATAAATTAAATTCATATCCTAACTATGTGATTTAGTCACAAGTTATTATCTTTTTCAAAATAAAACAAAAAAAATTTCAAGACAAATATATTGTTGCATTGATAGTTTCAGGATTAGCATTTCACGCGTGTTGGTTTTGCCTGATATCTTAGAAACTTACATATAGATGTCACGGATCCTGCTAAACAGGGGCAGGTGGTTTCCAAGCCGTTTGTTGATGCAAGCCTGATTCTCTCAAGAGCTACTTCTGGAAGACTCAGTCATGACACCGTTGATCTGATCCAGTTACGTCGAGATCCAACAAATCTCTCAAAGAGTTTGAAAACAGTGGGGGAAACCTGTCTCCATGTTCTCTGTAAAATCCTCTTGAGATGACTTTTCCTCACAAAGCAAGTACTCTGGGGCATGATCATATTTTTCAAAATGGCGACTACTACAAAATCCATTAAGATAAAAACTAGCTTCACGAATTTCTTCAGGCACCCGATGGATTTTACTCTCGGCGGTCTTCATTCCCCAGTAAATCTCATCATTGCAGAAGTAATTTAAACCATTGCCTTAGCACAGTCCCCAGCGAGACTTTAAGCAGACACAGTCCCCAGCGAGACTATAAACTGACAACAGGTTGAACCGAGCCGGTGATCTCCAAGACAGTAGAGATCTTACCAGCATCTTCCCAGTGATAGTCCCCAGCGAGACTTTTAAGCTGAAAACGCTTTGGATTCGTCCGATAAGTCTCTAGTAACTCCCGATGCTGCAGAGATCTTCCTGCTATCCTCCAAATGATCCATGTTCTTGAAGACCAATTCTCAGTGGGATCATCTGTTCCTCAGTGGAATTGCCTTCTTTCCTCAGGAAATATTCCCCAGGAGATTGCCATGTTCTCCCCAAGAAGTCAAGTTACTCGCCCCAGGAATGTTTGGTGAATTCTCCTCAGTAAGTCTGGTGAACTCTCCTTATGGAAGTTTGATACTTTATCCCCAGTCGGATGTACCTTTCCCTAGGAAGCCGAGGTACTATTCCCAAGAAGTTTCTACACTATCTCCATGAAGCTGCCTAGCTCCACACCTTCCCTGTGCATCGAATATTTATTTTAACCCCGAAAGTCTCTGATCCTAAGAGTTTTTCTTTGGCTGATTATGATTCATGATAGCAATCCCTCCAGTGAAGTCATGATATCGCACTCTCCATCAAGATCGTATCGTATCCCCATGAGGAAGTTGTGATACCGTGGTTTTTTTTCTCCCCAGAGAAGGTTGAACCTTGAGCCAGAATCGGTTCTACCATCAATGTTTCTTATCTCTCGATAGATGTACTGTTGCAGAGGTTGCCGAGTATTCTTGTCGAGGTGTTTATTTCATCTCATGTCTCCTGTCTCATCATTTTTGTTAGCATAAGCATGATCATGCGCATTACATACTCATCTCATTCCATTATCATACGCATCGACATACGCATTAGTATCTGCATTGTTTTGCTATCCTTGTCATCCTTTGTCTAGGTTTGTCCGTTCTCTCCAAGTAGATCGTCAGCCCTAAGCATAAAATACTCATTTGTTCTCAGTTTCCCCACAGAGTTCAACCCTCGTGGACGACGGTTATTTCTGTTATCTTTCCGCGCTAGGATAAGATAATCCCTATTTGAGTTCATTTCCTCAATAGAGTCTTGTTTGACAGTTCTTTCTATCCCAATTCTAGATCGAACTTCGGTCCCGTCGGTCACCGAACATACCTAGGCGTGCATTTATTTTGCACTATCTTTCAAGAAAAGCATTTACAATCCTTTGCAGATATGCGACAGTTCTCTCCTGAGAAGCTTATCACTACATTGCACAACAGACAAGCAACAGTTCCCAGCCGAGGAGCTTATCACCTACATTACACTTTACAATACACTCTACAATTGATCTTCTCATACAAGGAGCTCATTATTACATTACAATGATCTAGATGTTTGCCAACATCACAACATTCTTGACAATTTACATTACAGTGATCTAGATGTTTGCCATCATCACGACCTTCTTTACAATTTACGTTACCTGTTATCACTCAGTGATCTAGATGTTTGCCATCATCACGACCTTCTTTACAATTTATGTTACCTGCTATCACTCAGTGATCTAGATGTTTGCCATCATCACAACTTTCTTTACAATTTACATTACCTATTACCACCTCTACAAGCAGTTCTCACCCGAGAAGCTTATTATTGTCACTCTTGCAAATAAGCGGCATTTCTCGCCCGAGAAGCTTATCCTATCTTCGTTATGACTTACAGCAAATGGCCATCTCCAGCGAGCAGTTTGGTTTCCATTTCCCGTATGATTTTGAAGAAAGGGGAGGTTTGAGCGGAATCATATTTAGGAAAGTTTGAATCTTGAAGTATGAGGAAGCTCAGTTTACCCTTTAGTAAAAGAAGGAGCATAATCATATTCAGGAGAGTGTGAATCTTGAAGTATGAGGAAGTTCAGTTTACGCTTTAGTAAAAGAAGGAGCCGAATCATATTCAGGGGAGTGTGAATCTTGAAGTATGAGGAAGTTCAGTTTACCCTTTAGTAAAAGAAAGAGCAGAATCATATTCAGGAGAGTGTGAATCTTGAAGTATGAGGAAGTTCAGTTTACCCTTTAGTAAAAGAAGGAGCGGTATTATATTCAGGAGAGTGTGAATCTTGAAGTATGAGGAAGTTCAGTTTACCCTTTTAGTAAAAGAAGAATCTGAATCATATGTCCAAGGCATCGACCTTAGATATGAAGAGGTTTATTTATTAGATAAGCAACAACCTCTTTATTTGAGAGCTTATCCAGTTTGGCATGTAAGTCCCTTCCAACGATAAGTGGCAGTTCTCTCTCGAGAAAGCTTACCAGGGCGTTTCCCATTGAAGTCCATTTATTTTGGCATACAGCCGGTTTTACCCTGTATATTTTCTACGGATTCTTGAAAATTCCATTTGATCCTGTCACGAGGGAAAGTTTACAGAAGCTCGGATGTTATTCTTTACTCAATGCTCTAGCATTCTGTTGATCAATCCTACAGTCGTGTAGATCCAGTTTTACTTTTTACCATAGAGTATCAGCCGGTCACGCCTGAACCTGTTGAATAATTACTCTCAGATATTCCCTAATGGAGGCCGTCTCATCGGTGCCATCTCCATTAAGGATCTCGTTCGTACTGTTCCCTTTTTGAAAGTGACAATTGGTTGTGCTCGCACCAGTTGACCGTCGCTTTAGAATTCCCCAGCGTCGTACTGTCATCCCAGCGTGTCGTATTCCCCAGTGTGGGTTGGCCATCGCATCTGTCCCCTATGTCGTCGTGTCGTCTGCATCCTTGCGTTTATCATTCCAGCATACGCATCATACTAGATTCATGGCATTGTCAGCAATTATAGTTTATTTTCGTTTTGTCCATAGCATTGCATCTTACTGCATCTAAGGGCAAAATTTTCGGTTATCTATATTTAAATCCCTTTCACCATGATTTCTCAAGCCTACGTCGCTCAAATCATCCGGTGAAGTAATTTAAATAGGGGCAACTGTAATACCCCAAATTTTACCCTAAGATTAGTCGAATCATCTCGCATTCTGTTGCATTTTTGCATTTAACCAGTCACTAACAAGTTCGTGAAGTTGTTTGATTTTTACAGGAAAATATCATGTGACACGTTTTTTGGTTCATATTTCATTCATCATGTTTCATTTTTTAAATTAATTTCATTGCATTTTTAAATCAATCATTGTCTCATTGTTTAAAGAAAAATCAATTTCATTTTTAATTTTAGTCTCATTTCATTTTTAAATAATTTCATTTCATTTCTATTTTTCATTTTAAATTAATTTCATTTTTCTTTAATATTATTTTCATTCTATACATTTTTATTTTTATTATTATTTGCATATAAAAATAAAATAATAATAATAATAATAATAATGTTTTAAGAAAAAATAAAGGATTTTTATTAGAAATAATAAGAATTCTTTACAAAAATAATAATAAATGAATAAATAGAATTAGTAATTTCAATTTTATTTTAATTTTATTTATTTAAATTTTGTAATTATAACTAATATTAATTTAAGTTGGGCTTTAAGATGGGCATTAGGTTAGAGTTAACCCTAATTTGATACCTATATAAATATAAGTTATATTTGAGAAAAGGGAGAAGGAGAAAAAAGAGAAAAATGGCGGCCGTTCTCACGACTTATCAGAAGAGGGGATATTTTTTAGAAGAACCCTAAAAGGCTGGAATTCATCATCGGCTACCGGCGAGCAAAAAGTCCCAACGGCGGAGGCTCAGTTCATTCAACATCATCGCCGTTACCGTAACCTTTCTATTTCCTTTGATTTACGGTATTTTACGATTTTTGTGTGTTGTTTTGTTCATTGATTGTATATTAATGGGAAGAATAAATAGAAGAATGAACCATTGACATGCAAGGACTAAAGGGGGAAAAGCTTCGATAGCCATCCATGGAGAACGGCATAAGCCTTTTTATTTACGTTTCATTTGTTTTTTTATTTTATTATTCAATTGTTTTTTTTTTCATTTATATTAACTATGTAGTTTGTAATTAATAATGCAATTAAGTTTAGGTAAGCTATTTCAACAAAAAAACATAACGTAATTAGTTTTTTTTAAATTAAGATCTTTTTAAAAAGTTTTTTTCAAAATTAAACTATTTTTTATTTAAAAACATATTTCTAAATAAAGCAGTTTTTCTTAATTAAAGCTTCTTTTTTTTTTCAATTAAAACCATTTTTCATTAAGTTAAAACAAAAATTAAAAAATGACCTTTCTTTCACTAAAACAAAAATTAAAACCTTTTTTGTTGAATTTAAATCAAATTTTTTTCATTAAAATTTAAATCAAATTTTTTTCATTAAAATTTAAAACATTTTTTTCATTAAAATTTAAAACATTTTTTTTTTTCGATAAAATTAAAACATTTTTACAATAAAATTAAAACAAATTTCTTTAATAAAAGTAAAACAATTTTTTTATAAACAATTAGAATAATTTCACCATTAAAATATAAAATTAATTCTTCCCTTTAAATAAAATTCAAAAAAATAAAGTTCTTGATTTATCCGTTTCATTTTCGTCTAACCCTCGTTGATTTGTCTGTTTTAGCTTATTATTATTTCATTTGTTCATTTTTGTTCCATGGATGTAATTTACGCGTGGTCGCGGTTTATTTTATTTTTCTTTTTTGGGGATTTGTAATTTACGCGAGTGATCGTCGCGACGCTTTATTTACTTTCCGCATTTTGATTTCTGCCATATAATATTTTGCTATGTTTGCATGTTTTACCGTTATTTTCCTTCCGAAGGAATTAGGTCTAGCTGTTTGACCGCCGAGTCAATAACCCTAAATTTTGACCGTTTCAAACCCTAATAGCCTAGGTGTCCCACCATGGACGAAAACGCCCTTTACCCTAGCTTTTAGGTCAAGGAGCCGCCGTGCTCTGTTTAGGGTTTCTCGCCGTAGAATCCCTAATTTAACCCTAATTTCAATTCAAACTTCTTTAATGTAGAAATAGGAGTTTTAAGACTCCACGTAAGCGTGTCCTTAAGATACGTTTACTCCCCTTGAAACCTTGACCACGGTCAAGACGTTTCTAACCTCCCTTTCGAGGGGAACTACAATTACTCTGATTCCATTCCCGTCAGGATATGTAGGCACAAGATGCGACATCTTTCCGAGTAAACTTAGGACTAACCCTTTGGTCTCTTTAGGTCACTCTATCCCTTAGCTCAACAATATATTTCAAGCAGATAATAAAATAAAATAAAAAAGCATACATTAAACAAAAGGTTCCTGTAGAGTACTACAGAGGTTTAGGATGCTAATACCTTCCCTAAGCTTAACCAACCCCTTACCTAGGTATCTCCCCGCATTGTGTTTACGATACAAAAATAGGTTTTTTCTCTTTTGACTTTTTCCTTCGGATAAATCAAAGAGCGGTTGCGAATTAAGAATTGTGATTCAAATTAATTAATAATTTGATATCCTATTTCCACCGCAACACTTCTTTATTTTATGTTTTTTTCTTTTATGCTTATCATTATCATATCATATTATTTATGTTTATGTCTTTTTCTTTTTGTCCATTTGGACTTTCTTTTTTCTTTTAAGACATTAATAAAGGCCTAAACATCTTAAAACTCTTAATGTGCTCTTTAGACTAGTTGGTGACTAACCTTTGCTCATGGATGATGGACTTGGAATTAGGATCCTTGCCCAATATTTTGGAGTATTATCTTGAGACCTTGGATCTTATTTGGCACTTTGACCTTGAGAGACCTCTTGTGAAGACCTTGGCTTGGATCTTTGGCTTTCATCTGATGCTTGGTTATCTCTTTGCTTGATTTTCTCTGCTTATTGTTTATCTTGTTACTTAAGTCCAAAGGATGAAATTTTTGGCTTGTTATGTAAAATTCTTGTATCTTGGTTAGACATTTCCTTCTTTAGATTTTATTTTATACTTTAGGATAATCTCTTCATCTCTTCCCCTTCTTCAATTTTCAAACTCTTCTCTCTATTTCAAAACTTTCTTCTTTCAATCTAGAACCTCTTTCATAATAAACCTTGACTTTGTCAAGTGCATTTTCAAACTTCATTTTCTTAATAAATGCTAATCAATCTTAAGCATACTTTGACCATTTTCAAAAAACTTAAAAAATAATTAACACATTCAAATCATTTTGTGCCTTTGTGCATTTTTTGCTTTTAAAACTTTTCATAAAAGTTTGGACATGAGTCATTTAAAGTTGAGATGTGATCCTCATATCCCCATAATATTGTTTGAAATAGGTAGACATTTTCCATCTTTGAGAGTTGGTGTCATACTTATCGATTTTATCCAAGTTGAAGCTCTTCTCATGGTGATGTAAAGGTCCATTTTCACATACTTGTGGGTGACTAGTCGGAGTTTTCTCCTTAAAATGACAAGTTGTATTTTCATTTAAAATTAATCATAACAAACCATTTTTGTCATTTTTACCACGAACTACGAGGTTTTGATCCTCCATTGCACTTTGTGGATACGTAGGCACGAGGCTCGGGAAGTCTTGTCAAACACAAAATTATTAAAAAATACTCCTCTTCTCACCTCACCAATCTTTTGCAAACAACACCTTTTTATAAGTCAAACACTAGATTTACAAAGAGGTTCTTATAGAGTAATATAGACGTTTTGGGTTCTAACACCTTTTCTTTGCGTAACCAACCCCCTTACCCTGTCTCTGTTTATTTCTTCTTGTCTTATAACTTCGTTAGGTTTTGTTCGCTCTTTTCCCTTTCCTTTGGATAAAATAAACATGAGGTGGTGACTCTTGTTTTGTGAGTTAAGTTAACCTATAGCTTAATCTCAAATTTTCCTGCTACATAGGTGGTAAGATGTTGAACCATCATGTATGATATCTTGGTTTTTTTTCCTATTTGACAGTCTCCACAAATCTTCCCTTCCTCGATCTTGAGATTAGGAATACCAATAATGGCATATTTTTAGGTAATCTTCCTCATACTTATGGGATTTAAATGGAAAAGTTTCATGTGCCATAAATTAGTTTCATCTACCTTGGAGATCATACATGAGTGAAGTTGATAGTTTTCCTGAGAACACCATATATAATAATTTTTTAATGATCTGACACCCTTCATTATTTGTTCCAGATGTTTGTTAGTGATTGTGCTATCAGAATAAATGAAACAGACAACCAATTCTTGACCACATAGTTGGCTAATTCTAATGAGGTTGTAGTGAGACCTTTAACAAGGAGAACATCGTCTAGACTTGGAAGGCCTGGGTAATCTAATTTTCCCTTTCCAATGATTTTTCCTTTAGCACCATCACCAAAGGTAACATAACTATTGGAATAAGACTCCAGATCTTTCAAGTAGTTATTTTTCCTGTCATGTGTCAGGAGCACCCACCATCAAAATACCAATCTTCACGTAAGGGAGCTCTTAAGGAAGTGTAGGTTATCTGGCTTTTAGTCTCTTCTTTAGCTGTCCACACTTGTTGAGGGCATACATCTTTTGAAGTGTTCCAGATGGTACGAGGCGGATATTGGTAGTATAGTTTACCATAAAATTTGTACAAAAAAAATATTATATGGCCTTGTTAACCACAATAGTGACACACACATGAATTTTTGGTGTAGACACTAGAGTATTGGTAATGATGGTGAACATGATGTTGATACTTATATTCTAACATTATGAACTCGTTTTTTTTTAACAGAAGGAACAAACTTAAAATTTGAGTTCAAAGAGTCATAGTTGAAGCCAATTCCTTTCATATCTCTTGGTGTCTTGCTTATCCCTAGAATTTCATCAAGTATTTTAGAATTAGAATTTAACATACACACGGATTTGGTCATACCTTTAAGTTTGGAGTTCAAGTGGTCTCAACTTGTTCTGTCAACTCAGAAGTTTAACTATGAGATGTGTTTTGTCTTGAAGTAGAACATTAAGTTTTTCTTTTTGTTTTTCACTATCCAAGCATTCTTCTTTCCACTTGAGATACAACAACTTGTAAGCTTCAGAAAGATCTTCATTAGAGAGATCTTAATCACTTGACTCCCCATCATTATGCATAGGGGATTTGGATATTACATAGGATGTGAAGGCAACCACATTGTTGGCTTGTTCACTTTCACTTTCTTCATATGACTCGTCTCTGGAAAAAGTAGCAAAGTATCCCTTCTTTTAATTCCTAAGGAAGTTGGTACATTCCTCCTGAATGTTCTCAAATTCTTCACATTCATGACATTGAATTATCTTTCCTTTGTTTAGTTTATCTCCTTTTTTACCTTTGCATTGAGGAATGGAGTCTTTGGTATTTTGAGGTGGGTTTTCTTTGACATTTTATGTGACATTATTCCTAGATCTTCTGTCAAGTCTTCTCACGACCTTCCCAAATCTTTATGCAAGAAGAGTAATAGATTTAATTAGGTTATCACCAGTATCTTCTTCGACCTTCTCCTCACCATGTTCAACATTAGCTTTGTATGCCACACATTTATTCCTTTTCTTATATTAATTATTAATTTCCTTATCAAAGGTGAAGAGAGATCGAATTAGCTCATAAAAATTGATATTAATTTCATATCAAACCTCTTAGGAAGAGATTTGAGAATATTTTTAGCCAACTTCTCATTTGATATTTTTTGACCAAGTGAAAATGAGCTATTAGCAATGTCATGGAGATGAAAATTAAATTCGACAATGGTTTCATCCTCATCCATCCTCAGATTTTTCAAAGTTTGTTATGAGAAGTTAGAGTCTTGACATGCAAACTTTAAAGGTATCTTCATGTGTAGTTTGGAGAGTTTCCTAAGCTTCCTTAGTGGTGTAACAACTGTTGATGAGTCTGAAGATATTCCTTTCACACGATTGTTAATATAATTGAAGGAACAAGAGTTACCATGTACTTATTCATCTTATTATTTCGCACAATCGTTCTCGGGCTTCAAAGATTCAATGTCATCTTCAGTTGTAACTTTTGGAGGTGTCCATCCATTTATGACTATTTTCGAAGTCTTATTATCCATAGACTTGAGAGAGGAAACCATATGAGATTTCTAATAATCATAGTTTGGGCCATCAAGAATAGGTGGCCGATTTATATACCCTCATTCTTTAGCATTGTCCATTTTGAAGAGAATATATAAAAACTCGGGTGCTCACTCAACTAGAACAGTGTGCCTGATCTAATGATAATTGAAATTATGTTATATGGATAATAATATGTCAAACACAATGTTGGAATAACGTGTATGAAAAATAGCACACATAACAAAAAAAATAAAAGGAAAAATATAAATAACTAAAGAATTGGTAACCCAGTTCAGTGCAATATCACCTACGTCTGGAGGGTAATAACTAAATGAAAGGAAATTTACTATTAATATTATAAGTATGAGTGGGTATAATTTAAACCTCCTAGTTCAATGCCTTTTTTCCTAATACTACCTGTAAACTTTGATCTAGGCTCCCCTTGAATTTGAGACCTATCTCACTTTCACTCAAACACTCTTCCAAGTGTTTGGACAATTACAAAAGTATAAGAATGATAGAACAAAAATACAGCTTAAATACTCTATTCTCCTAACGTAGAATTAATACAAAGGGATAACGTATTACACAAAAGAAAACACAAGACTCAAGCACAATAAAACTCGTCAACCTTAGTAGTGTAAGATATGAGTCTTCACATGAGAGCGACTGCTTCAATAGCAACAAAAGTCTAACTCCAAATCTTAGTACGGTTTAGATCTTGAATATGGCTTAACCTGCATATGTTGCATATAAAATTTTCCAATGACATGTAATAACACAAAGAGCATTCTTTTGTATGCAAAGACACTGAATGGAGAGGTAAAATGATTTTTCTCATAATCCTTAGGGTTTATTGTGATTTCGTTATATCCAGTATACCTAACCAAGAAATAATAGAAGACGTAGCCTTCCAATCTTTTCAGCATCTGGTCCATAAAAGGTAGTGGAAAATGGTATTTTCTGGTGGCTTGCTTAAGTCTTTTGTAATCTATGCACATTCGCCATCAATAAACAACTCTTTTTTGAATTAAATTCTTTTAATTTGTGATTAATGTCATTCCACACTTCTTTAGGACCATTTGAACATGACTTGCCTATGTTTTATTTGATATTGGGTATATCATTCATGCTTATAGTAATTTGACCACTTATTGTATAATAACTTCTTTCATAGTGGGGTTCATACGTCGTTGAGGTTGCGCTATAGGTTTGAAATTCTCCCCCACCATGATTTTACGCATGTTGATTGAAGGACTGGCTCCTTTAAAATCAGACATCTCCTAACCTATTGATTTTTTTGTTTCTTTTTAATATATGAACCAATTTTCTCTCTTGTTGAGGTGAAAAAGAGTTACTGATGACTACTAGTTTGTTGTCATCTTCTTCTAAAAAGATATATTTTAAATATGATGAAAATGTTTTCAATTTTGGTTTGAGGTTGTTTGGTATGGACCTTTCTTTTAATTTTTCTACTTGGGTTTCCACCGGAGGAATTTCCTTCATGGCATCCAGATCTTTCAACCTTTCTTTTATGTCATTCTCATCTTTTGTATGAAATACTTTATAAGTACTTGTTAATTCTTATTCTAGAGGAGTAGGTCATGCATATGTTTTTTTGACTTCGTGTATAGCTTCCTTTGTGGCAACTATATTGAAATAAATTTTTTCATCCTAAGGGTGTTTCATAGCTTCAAAAAGATTGAAATTTACCTCGTCATTCTGCAAGTACTCTAACCTTCATTTGTCCATTGTTAACATCGATCATCATTCAAGTTGTCTTCATGAAATGTCTTCGTACGATGAAAGGGACTTTGTCATCTTTATTGATATCCATCACTACGAAATCTATTAAAAACTAAAATTTGTCTAATTTTACCAATACTCTTCAACAATACCAGATGGGTGTTGTAGCACCCTAATTTTTTACCATAAGATCCCACCTCCTCGTGCTTATTCTTGCTTGTTTTATTTTACTTTTGTGTACATGTTTATTATGGCTAACCAACTTCTGTAGATACAGTAATTCCAAGTGGATCAGCATTCATTCTCACAATTTTAAAGACAGGGAGTTAAACATAATCATTTAAGGATTGATCATTAGTTTTGTGGCAAGAAGAATTTCTAGTTATTTAGGTCCAACTATAATTTCGAAGAGATTATGGGTATCTTGCGAATTGAGAGTACATTCGAAGTAAAAGAGGTTTGAAAATCCAAGATACTATGAAGGGGAGGATCATTTTGAATATTTGAGATTTCTCTTTAAATCAAAAATTTACAAATGCAAAGAAGTCTACATGGTCACGTGGTTGTTTACAAAGCTCATCCTTAAAACAATGATAAGGAACTCACCTACCATAGGTGTCGCTACTCGAAAAATGCAACGACGGGGAGGCGAAAAGATAGACAGAAGAGTCGCCATCGAACTTTATTTATCCCATGAGGGGAAGGGAAAACATCGAGAAACCCCTAAGGAAGGAACGGATAAGATGGTCTCGTGACCAAGAACGGGTTTGGAAGCCGGTTATGTGAGGGGAAGGTATTAACACCCCTCGCATCTATCGTACTCGATGGGAACCATTTGTTTGTCGACGTGTGATAATATTTACTTAAAAGAAAATGTTAAATAAAGTGTTCCAAGGGATAAAGAGAATAGATTAGAAACCGGGAAAGGAGAGGTAAAGGGGGAAAGAAAGGACTCGGTAGGACTTCACGGTCCTAGGCCTACGTATTCTCAACAGATATAAGAAAGTTAGAGTCGACATAGTTCGGGAAACTACGGGAGATAGGGGGATTGTGCTTGCCAAGACATCGTCGTCTTGTGCCTACATATTCTCATCTGGCATGAGAAATCAGAGCAAACGTAGTTCGGATACGGTTAACTGATTTTCATGGATGATGTTATCTCGCGTATTCTAGCAGTTTAGGTGTATTGCTGCTCGACCATTGGAGACTTAGGCGTTACCTGTTTGTGGTAGAACAGACGTAACATATCCTTTTATGAAAGATTAGTTTTCGCCATGCGAGGCAAGATGTCATGTTTGATTTGTGAGTTGTTTTTTAGGGGCGAAATAGGTCCTCGGATAGTAACCCCTTGCGGGTAGTACCCAATTCGTTATCTCAAAAATTTGTTATGAAAATGTGTAGTGAACGCAAGCGTCTTCGTATTGAAAGACGAGTATCGAGACCACACACTCTACAGTGAGTATCCTGACACTCGGAGAGGAAGAAGTCTACACTCAATCCTCTCTCTTTAATTCAATACAAAGAGAACTTCATTCTCTTATTAAAGATATTTTTGATCTTGAATGGTAAGTGTTTTGCGACAGTGAACCCTACGGTAATGTCAGCACTCGGGATAGGAGAAGGCCTACGCATAACCAATCCACGACCATTCAAGTTTTTGTGGTGAAAAAGAGTTTGAAAAATGCACTTTGTACGAGACCGAGGTTTTAGGCAGAAAGGTGTGGTGAATATGGTTACGTCTTCATATTGAAAGACGAGTATCGAGACCACACACTCTATAGTGAGGATCCCGACACTCAGAGAGGAAGAAGTATACACTCAATCCTCTCTCTTTAGTTCAATACAAAGAGAACTTTATCCTTTTATTAAAGATGGTGAATTGTTTTAACAATTGTTTGAGAAAATCCGCTTGACGTTGGATCAAGGGTTCGATTGCTTAAAAAGTTTGAAGTGATGCTAACAAAGTTGATAGTGATGCACGAGGCAATCGACTTACAAGGTCAAAAATGGCTCAATGTAAAGAGATAAACGTTTGAAGAAATGGATACCCAAGAGTTTTCTATCCTTCTTGCAAAGCCTCCACTGATTTTTGTTGGGTGTTCTCTTCACTCTTCACTCTATGTTTTGAAGGTTCTTCTCCTATATGATTCTCTTGCGTTTCTATGTAAATCTCTTGACTTTGCTGGTTTTCTTTCTCTCTATTTTTCTGGTTTTCTAGGGTTTCTTGCTCTCTCTATCTCTCTATGTCAATGTGTAGTGAATAATGAATCTTGTTTGCAGCCCCCTCTCCTCTCTTATCTCAGCACACTAGGGTTTTCCTTTCCTTCAAAATATCATATTTTTTATGGAGAAATGTCTCTTGCCACTTTCCTTATGTCACTCTCTTTCTTTCCATTTACATGTATGTTGCTATGCTACATTTTTGCTGCACTACTTGCTTATGTTGTCTTTTTTCTGCTGCACTTTGTATCTTGTACCCATTTGTTGGCTTGTGTTTGGACAGCCCCATTTTGTCCGAAGTTGAAATTCTGATATTTAGATGCATTACCATATGCTATTCCTTTGGTCTTGTGACATGTATAGATTTTGTGACATGAGGAAATTTGTCACCTCTTGCATGGGACTGTTTTGGATCACATTCAAATTGCCCATGGTTAAACATGCATAGTCTTGATCAATGAGGTATTCTAATATTGAGTTAACTCTTAAATGTTTTCCTTGGATGTTTGTAAGCACAAAGAGGATAATGTGGACTTGATGGGACATGAAGGGTACCATAGCATGAATTTAATTAGAAGCTTGAATTAAGACTAGAAATAGCTTAATTTTTCTAAGCATTACCAAGAGTTTGAAACTTTGTAACAAAATGTGACATTCTTGCAATTGCCGTGAAATTTCTCTTTGTAAAATTCTAGCCTTGAATTCATGAATCTTGGACTTTGAATGATGGATTTCCCTTATGCCATTGAATTTGCAAGGGATGAAGTCTTGAATTATGAACTTGTGATCTTTGAACTCCACTTGAACATAGAGTTGGAAACAAAGTTGGATGGGAAATATCTTGAATTAGGTCTTGCACTTCATGTTCCTTAGGAATATTAATCTTGAATATCCTAATAAAAGGAGGGAAAATTTTGGGGTGCAACAATAGGGCACAGTTGTATTCACCAAGGATAGTATTACAATACACCACATTTAACCTCATACAAATGGAAATATCTCTTAAAGTCTTTCAACCATAAACAACTAAATCGTCATGTTACCACCTTACCCGAATTAGCTATAAGAACGTGAATAAATCACTATTGTTCACAACTTTTCCCAACAAATTCATAGTTCAATCCAAGAATGAATTTTAATCTAAAATGGAAAAAATACCAAGATGGAATTGTTTCATTTTAACTACAAGTTATCACACAATTTAAGTCCTTACACAAAAAGGACACTTCCTTAATCAAGGATTCTAATTCCTCAAAGGGCACTTAATATTGAAGAAACATTCAATTGAACTCAAGCTTAAAGCTTTTGAAGAAGAATCAAAGAGCTTGCTTTAACCATATAATACTAAAGCTATATGTTTTTTGGGATATTATCCAACGAGTATGCCGACAAGAAAAACACCCTATACAAAAACCTATGCCCCAGTAATAGGTACATAAGGACAATTACATCAATAACATGAAATAGACCGCCAGAGTAAACTACGGTCAC
This sequence comes from Lathyrus sativus, assembly GCA_963859935.3. NCBI lineage: Eukaryota > Viridiplantae > Streptophyta > Magnoliopsida > Fabales > Fabaceae > Lathyrus > Lathyrus sativus. The sequence continues at coordinate 37,070,444 of OZ012735.1, forward strand.
TGAGCGTTTTAAGCTAGTTCCTCATTAGAGCACTCAACACTTGGTTTTTAGAGGCAACAGTTTTTTTTTTCCAGCAGCAGCGGTATTTGTCTTTAACTTAAGTAACCACGACCTCAACATCAGCGGCAGTGTCGCAGCTTACTACTCACATGCCATAACCTGCAGAGAAACACAACTGAAAATTAGAACATGCCATTAATAAAAATGAATTGCAGTTTAAGAATTAAGAAGCACTGAAGTGGGATAGGTTCAGCCCTCAAATTTTGAATCATCATCGGGCGAACTCGAGCAGTCGGAAGGGCAACAACCGAGGTCGTCGCTAGCTCCCTACAAAGCATCGAAAAAATAGAATTTCGGACAAGGAAACTTTTGAACAGCCGTCAGCATGAACGTCATAAGACACCAACAATATGCAAAGACAACATCGGTAATCTCAAGCCCTTATGGTTCAGACTGTTAAGTCATCATCACCAGATACGAACTCTTTCTCGACGGCATAAGACCGGCAACATCTGAACTTAAGTGGTCTCTAGAAAGAAGAAGAAAGAATGTTAATATGGTTCAGAAAAAATCTGAAATTTATCATTGAGGCTCCAACAAGATTAGTGTGTTAAATCAAACCAAAATGAATGTTACTGAAGAAGTTGTGAAATAAAAACAAAATGAAAGAGGTGACACGGTATGATTAAAGGAAGAAGAGAAGTCCCGCATTAAGTTCACAATATAAATCATAAACCAATTCATTTCCATTATAGGGTAATCTTCATCCTTAGTCATGAACCGCGAAACAAAGAAACAAGAACAATTAGTGCTTCCCAAAACATTCAAAGTTCTCAAGTCCAGAAGGAAAGAATATGAAACTGTAGCCAATGTAATCAAGACAAATCAACAAGACAAATCAACAACCTTTATTAATTTCCAAAACAACTCTAAACGTAAACCCGACATGTCTCAAGAAGAATTTGTCAAAAATGGAAGCATATTCAAAACATAGCTACAAAACCAAAACAGAAAGTTTCGGGTCCTTGTTTTCACATTATTTGCGCATTCAGGTCAATTGGTCATGGCCATCATTTAGTTTCCAAAACCGGTTGAAACATGTCCGGACAAAATTGGTAGTATTTTTAAGCAGATGGTCATGATTTAATTACCATAATGCTATAAGAGGAAGAATTCAAGAGCACAGAAAATCCAACGCAAAACACGCACAAAGGATTTCGAAGGAAAATATTTCAAAAAACCAAAGACTGTAAAAGAGCACTTATCCTTCTTTGTGGTTCCATCTTCCAGGGGTTTCGTCGCCGCGAGACCAAGTCAATATCACCTTCTTTCGCCATTTCCATTCATGAAGCATCGTCGAACCCCTTCTAAATCCCATCGCCGAAAACCTCAAACCACTTGTCATTTTCCACCGAACTGTCGCGAGCCACTTCCCGTCACCGAACCCGCCTTCGACCACCACCCTCAAAACCTGCAAAACTCAAGAAAGGGTGAGTATTTTACTAACATGTGTTTTCGTTTTGTTGATGCAGAAAAAAAAAGAGAAGCAAGAAGAGGATGGAGATTGGGAGACAGAGGAAGAAGATGGCGTAGGATCATGGAAGAAGAGAGGGAGTGCGAGAAAAAGAAAATGAGAGAGGAGGAAGAAGAAGCCTAACGGCAGAAGAGGGAAGAAGTGAACATCCTAGCGTTTCAGTCTTTTTTCTATTTTATGTTGTAATCCCATGCGCACCATCCCACTATAAGTATCACGCACCATCACCATCACAACCTTCCATCGTCCACGTGATCAATCACAAACTCCACAATCTGCACTCTAACGTACACCCATCTCTCTGCGTATCACCTCACCACACGACCATTTTAATCCACTTAATTTTTAATTAACAACTAATTAACTCTTAATCTGTCATTTTAATTAAAATATCATTTATTTTATATGATTTAATTAATCAACCTATTAAGTAATCTTTTAATAAGCTTTTTATCTAAAACCAATTAATAAATCTATTCCAATTAGTTTATCTACTTAATCAATTCTCTTTCTATTTAATTAACTTATCTTTTTTTATTAGTTCAATAAATTCAAGTTATTTTATTTCATCTTATTAATTAGTTTTATTCCATCAACTTAATAAACTTTTTATTTAATAATAAATGTATAATTTGTTCAATAAAAAAATCTATTTCCTTTAATTTAATTTGTGTATGTTTACTAATAATAACTAAAAAAGAACCACATATTTAATAAGAAATTTTTTTTTCATAATAACTTGTATTTATTTTATTCACAAAAAACCTTTTTTTTTAAATAAACTTGAATTTTAATAATAACAACATTTTTTTATATATAATTATAACTAAAGCTATTTTATTTAAAAAGAACCTATTTCATAAAATTAACTTGTTTTTTATGATAATTAATAATTTTTTTCACTTACTACAATTTATTTTATTGAATAAATATTTATTTAATTAAAAATCATTTCTACCCAAATTTTAATTAATTTATACATCTAATTCATCTAATTTAATTTCACAAATAAAAAAATCTCCCTTAAAATCAATCTCACATCACCTTAATCAATCGTGCACGTTTCCATCCGCCAAACCCTGATTTTATTCGAATATTTACACCTCCGCACTTGTCTCTTTTAGCACTTTTCATTTCTTTGTGTGCTTTTATTTTACCGCTATTCACTTTTATGCATCGCATTACGTCCAAAGGAAGAATCTGCGTGTAACTTAATACTTGTGCGTATGCATCTCATCTTGCACCATTTTCCCCATTCGATCCTTGATCCTTTTCAAGTTGATCGGTTAAGTTAGATCCCACCCCATAAGGAGGACTTTTTTCTTTTACAACATAGATGAACAATCTTTAAACAATTCACTCAAACTATTAACCCTATTATAGAATTAGACGAAAGTCATCTTGACCGTTGAGATGTAATTCTCCTGCCCCATAATACATATTGAGATATAAGATTTTTCCTCTTGAGAGAGATAGTGGCATACTCGTCGACAATCCGAGTGTTTGAGCCCTTCTCTCAAGACGATGCAAACACCATCTCCTACAAGTTATGGTGGTTAAGTCGAGTGTTCTCCCTTAAGATGACGACTCGTCTTTTCTCCTAGAATCAATCAACCAACAACCCTTATCCATTAGGAACTTTGACCAATAGTCAATGCTTCCTCAAACCCTTTAGGGGAACTACAATTACTCTGATTCCATTCCTGTCAGGATATGTAGGCACAATATGCGACGTCTTGGTGAGTATAATTAGAAATGAACCATTAGGTCTTTCATCGTTAAGCAGATAACCATTAGAAATAAACACACAATAAACAAGAGGTTCCTGTAGAGTACTACAGAAACATAGGATGCTAGGACCTTCCCTAAGTTTAACCAACCCTCAAACCTAAACTCTCTAGCTTTTGAATTTGCATTGCATTATGGGTAATTCGATCTTTTTCCCTTCCTTTGGACAAATAAAAGACCGATGGTGAACTAAATGAATTAAGATTCAAATTAATTAATAATTTGACATCCAATTCTCACAGCGACAGAAATGGTGACTTCAATGGGGAAATTCCTTGTCTTGTGGGTTTCCCTAACTTGTTTTATTTTGCTTGTTTATCGCTTTATATATGTATAGGCTTATTTGCTTATCTAATTATATTTTCTATTGCTTTTGGGTTGATATCCTTGAGTGGTGAGACAAAGTCCTACACCCAGACTTGAATGAACTTATTATAGGAAGGTGATATATTCGAGGAGGCTTATAGGGAGTGATTACCAACCAAGCTGACTTGAGAATCACCACTCAGTTGAAGCCCTCTCGAAAACGGTATTGTTGAACAAGTATTCGTGAAAACACTCACTATTTTCGATTGGAGCCTGTGATACTGATGACCGTAGTTACCCTAACCCCACTTTGGCCTTTATTAGGACATAGTGCGAGGATTATGAGAGAGTATTCCTAAAATAGTTGTTACGTGATGCTACACTCAAAAGAGGTTCTCTTGAAAATATTATTAACCACCGAATAGTCGAGAAATTAATAATATCCGAAAGATGGACTAATGATTTGGGGCACCTTTTTAAAACCTTGTTTTGCAGGTACAATCAACCTTTAGTACACACCCTTTAGGGATGGGTATACCCTTTTCTCCATGCTCGTTGCAAACCTAGGGCTTTCCTGTTTGTTTATCTTTATGTATCTCTATGTGCTTACCTTTGTTTGTGCATCCGTCAAGCATCATATTGCATTGGGCTTCATGGAATTCGGCTTTATTCATAAACATTACAGAGACCAATATGGATCACAAAAAAATGTTTTGAAATATTCTTTTAAGAGTCCTAACTTGGATGGCCTAAGGAAGTTGGGAGCTCTCATCGAAGATCAACAAAAATTCAAAAACCAGAGACTTTCATCAACATTGAAGATCCAGACAGACAAGGGATTTCTTCCTTACCTCACCAACAAGAAAAGAATAGAGATTGAGGATTTATTTTCCTCTATCAGACTACTCTTTAGAATTTGATCACGGACAAGCTTATTCTCGAGAAGACCCAGCTAGAAGAGCAGATCAAGAAGCATAATACAAGACTTCCTTAGAACTTTATTTAGCTTTTATCTAGCTATTATGTCAGGACTCTTCTAAGAATATTTTTTTGTAATCAATATCAAAATATAATAAACGAGTTTTCTTTGGTATTCTGTAACATTTATAAATACTTGAGTTCCATGAAAATGTTCATCTGCATTCTTGAATTAGCATCCTTCATTTAGCATTTGCATGTGCATGCTTCTCTTCTCTGCTGTGACTCATCCGGTCTTCTGTCTTTGTCTCATCAGTTGACATTTTGGCCATCTGACCAAGCTCGAAGCAATTACTGAAGGATAGCAAAGAGAACAAAGGATATGGATTCCATAACTGGCTTCAGAGTGATAACTAATCTGATATTTGATCTTCCCTCAGACGATAATGTTCAAGTGGATGTTTCTACACAACCTCAGCCTGTGCAAGATAATATGGTTGGTCAAGTTGATGGAAGAGATTCCCAGTTTCCACAGCATATGCCAAATCTTTAGAATGTTCATATTGAGATGAAGGTGAATGATCCTAGATTTATAGCAATTGAGAAAGGATTTCGTGATCTCGAAGAACAGTTGAAGGTGATGAAAAGAGCTAATGCATATAGACTTAATGCTCGTGACTTATGTCTAGTTCCAAGTGTAATTATTCCTCCGAAGTTCAAGATGCTTGTGTTCAAAGTGTACAAGGGTATTAGTTGTCCAAGATACCATTTGACGATGTTTTGTTGAAAGATGACTGCTTATATTGACAACGATAAACTGATGATTCACTGCTTTCAAGAAAGTTTATGTGGGGCATCCTTGATATGGTATATGAAGCTACAAAGGAACTATATTCAGTCTTGGGCAAATTTAGCTGATGCTTTTGTAAAGCAATAAAATTACAATTTGGATATGGCTCCAGACAGCGATCAACTGATGATAATGAGTAAGAATGACAACGAATCTTTCAAGGAACATGACCAACGATGGAAGAAGTTGGCCGCCCAAATTCATCCACCACTTCAAGAGAAAGATATAACCAAGATATTCCTAAGAACACTGCCAGATACGTATTATGATAGAATGATAGGCGTTGTGCCATTAGAGTTCTCCAGAATTGTGGACGTCGGGGTAAACCTTGAGAACGTATTCAAAAGTGGAAGAATTCAGGATGACTCGAATGACCAAGCTAATGAAGAAGATTCAATCAGTGATTCCTTAAAGGAAGGAAGTCTTGATGTTAACGCAATTTGGGATTCATATCAAATTCTGCCAGATCCAGTTCCAGCATCTTATCCTCAACATCGATATGCATCGCCTGTTCAGCATAAACAACGACTACCTAGTAAACGAAGGTTGGCATATCCAGATCAACATCAGAATCGATGGGTTCGAAGACAGTTTCAAAATCAAAAGATACCTCTGAGTATTCCAAGAGAAGAAATTCACCAGTTTAATCCTATCTCGTTGACTTACAATCAATTATGTTCTTATTTTGCTAGAAACTCAGTGATGACGCCCAGAAGGACTAGAATCATGAAGTCTCACCCACCTTGGTTCAACCCGAACACTATCTGTAAATTCCATGATGGAGTATTGGGGCATTCGATTGAAGAATGCAAAGTTTTCCAAGAAAGAGTCCAAGAGATGATCGATGACAAAGTGTTGACTTTAAAAGGAGAAAGCCCAGTCTTGAATAGAACACCATTATACTGATGAATATGAAGACTCATGAGGACCTTTTCAAAGATGTTGAGAAGGGCTCATCAAATTGTTTATTTTGTTCGCTTATATGTGCTGTTTATTTTCTTTGAATAAAAACATAATTTGCATGTAAGAACTTGTTATTTCGAATAATTAATGCAATAAGTGTCTGCCTTAAAGAAATTCATTCGTAATATTATTTTTCATAATTTATAATTTCAAATTTACCCAATTTTTTCTCACTTTGAGAAAGAATTGGAAGGAGGATGACGAAGTACAACGCCTGATCTCTTGTTGTATGCTTTCGAATAAAACCTACTAATGATGTAAGGCATTTGTTTCGAACCTCCTAAGCACCAGAGATATAAGGAAGTAAAATCCTCTTTAACCCTTTTCGAGATTTATCTTTAACCTAGGGGCAGGACAACTTTTCAGTCAGCTTGACTGAACATTTAGAACTTTCAAAAAGAGAATGAACATATTTCAAAATTGGGTGGGTATAAATAAGCTTTGACCCTTATTCCTTGGTTTCATAAATCGTAAGTTAAGCCACGATACAACCTTCAAAAGTCCTAACGGAAGTAAGGTTTATTTCGAAAGCATACTCAGTGAGATAATGTTTCCTAACTCCTGTGAGTTAAGTTCAAATTTGGTATTGGCCTTATAAAATAAATCTATATCCTAACTAGTGATTTCGTCAAAAGTTATCGGGATACCTTTTTTTTTTTAAAAAAACTTTAAAACAAACATGTATGTTGCATTAACAGTTTTGGAATTAACATTTCTGACTTGTTAACTTTGCCTGATATCTTAGAAAGTTGCATATAGACATCGACGATGAAATTTGAAGACTCTGCTAACTTGGGGCAAGTTGGTTCCAAGATTTCCCGATCATTCAAGTCTAACTTTCTTAAGAGTAATTTTTGAAGACTCGGTCGTAGTACCGTCAATCTGGGCCAGTTACGTCGAGATTTAATGAATCTCTCCAAGAGTTTGAAAACAGTGAGGCTATTTGGATGCCGTGTTTTTTGTAAAATCCTCTTAGAACGACTTCTTCTCATAACCATATGACTTGGGGCATTTGAGAAACGAAGATTAGATTATCCACTCACAACAAACTATTGTTCAAAATGGCGACTACCACTACTTTTCACAACATTCTTCACCCATGTCCTCGGTATTTTTACTACAGGTAGTCATGATAATTCTACGGTGAATCTTTTCAATACAAGAAATCTCTAGTTGGTGACCTAAGAGTTCCTGGTGATTTTTTTAACTTCACTTCCCCCAATGAAGTGGATAATATTTTGAATCCTCAGCGAATCTTCTTAACTTCACCTTCCCGATGAAGTGGGTGGTATTTTTACTCCTCAGCAAATCTGGTACAACGTCAGTCTTCCCCAACGAAGCGGGTGTTTATTTCATCCCCATTAAAGCTTCAACTCTGGAATTTTCAACAGCTATGTTAACCCAGGTATCCCCATTGCAGTGGATATTTATTTTATCCCCTGCGAAACCTCAATTCGGGTATCTCCGTCTACGACTCCAGTATGAATCTCTCCAGGGAAATAGATATTTATTTTATCCACAAGGTTTCTCCGATTATGAGATGGATCCGTTTCTAGTAGATCTTTACTCTCAGCTCCAACATGATAATCAAGATTATCTTGGAAAATCCTTCAAGTAAGATCAAGATGTGTATCCCCAAGTGAAATGTTTTTCTATTCCCCAGAGGAAGTTTTTTGAAGCCCTGAAGCTGGATTATGATCCCGTATATGGTTCTCCACCTATCCCCAGTGATGCTTCTATCTTTGAAGATTAGTCGGATGTTTATTTCGAGATGTTTATTTCATCTCCGATTGCTTCGTTTCATCTGTTTTGTCAGCATAAACATACACATAGCATATAGATAGATAGCATGGCATATGCCTTTTGCATCTTTGTATTTGTTTATTTTGTCACTTTGGCCGTGTTATCCCCAAGTGATTGGGTGTGTCTTCTCCTTCCAAGTAGAGTCGTCAGCCCTAGGCAGAATGAGCACATCCTTTCTAATTCCACACCGAGTTTGATCCTCGTGGAAGACAGTTGCTTTAGTCTCCTTTCCCATTTGAGTTCATGCATCAATGGTTGAGTCTTGCTTGACAGTTTCTCTTCAGTTATTTCCTGAATTGAACTTCGGTCTCTGATAATCACACTTTGGGTATCTCCATAATTTTAGATTGAGCGTGCATTTATTTTGCACTTTGCTCCCTAGAGAATCTTTATTTGAAAAATCATCATCGAAGGCAGATATTTCTCCAAAAATATTATAGTTTTTTTCAGCAGTTTACATCTGGACCACAAGCGGCCTCTTTATTTGAGCAACTCGTTTCGATCAGGTTTTCTATCGAAGACGACAAATGGCAGTCTCCTCAAGACAGTTTTTTCATCCCCAGTGGGTTTTATCAAGATTATCAACTCGTCAAATGGCATCTCTTCAGAAATCCGTCAGAAAAGTTTGTCGAACATTTTACAAATATTTCTCTTTATTTGAGAATTTTCACTGCAAAGGTTTCGTACCTTGTCACAGCTACAACAAGGATACTCCTCAAGAATGTATTCCCCGGTGAGTTCATTACACAAGTTTTATCCCATCAAATAACATCTCTCCCGAGTAGTTTGGTGAGGTTTATTACATCTGATCTATCTTTTTATTTAAGAAGGCATATTTCACAAATCAACCAGCTTGCATCTCCTCTAAAGATCCCATGTGAAGTTTTACAATCTCCAGTACACTATGGATTTACTGTTGAAGTCTTTAATCTCCAGCGAAGTTTTCAATCCCCTGTGAAGATGCTCTCACGAGTATTCATTATTTCAAGAAGAAACTGAGACTCATTCATGGTAGACAACCTTGAAGCGTGGAGAAGTTTATTCCAAGAAACTAATACCCATTCATGGGACACAAATTGTAAAGCGTGGGGAGGTTTATTTCAAGAAACTGAGACCCGTTCATGGTAGACAAACCTTGAAGCGTGGGGAAGTTTATTTCAAGAAACTGAGTCTCGTTCATGGAACACAAACCTTGAAGTGTGGGGAGGTTTATTTATCTTTTTGAACAGTCACTCGAAGATATCTCTTTGTTTCCTGGAAAATCTCGACAGTAGATTTCCAGAAGACCTCGACAGTAGGTATTTCTTTGTTTCCTGGAAAGTCTCGGCAATAGATTTCCATAAGACCTTAGCAGTAGGTATCTCTTTTTTATTTCCTGGCAAGTCTCGACAGAATATTTTCAGAAGACTTCGACGGAAGTATATCTCCAGCAGACTTCAACATAGAATCTCGGTAACGGATTCCCTAGAAGTTTTACACGTGAACACTTTGGCAAAAAGTATTCTCCATATGAAGTTACAAGTCTCAGCAATAGACTCCTCCATCTGGTATCTTAGAATCGTTACATTTTGACCTATGCAGTAGGTTCTTCAAGTGGATTTTCCTCGCAGATTCTCCGTGGAGATACCTTGTGATTGTCAATCTTTTCCCGTGGAGTTTCGCTTTGTTGAGCCTGCTCTCCATGTGTCGTGTTTGGTTTTTCCGCTGTGATATCTTTCCCCGCAGGACCCTCTGTCTTGCATTTTCATATCATTGTATATCATATTCATTCGGTAGTTTCTTAAGGCTAAAAACTCGTGCAATGTTTGTATTTAAGTCCCTCCTATCATGTTGAGACGAAGATTTCAATCTCCATATATCCGGATAGAAGAAACTTAAATATGGGCATCTGTAGCACCCTAATTTTTTACCATAAGATCCCACCTCCCCGTGCTTATTCTTGCTTGTTTTATTTTACTTTTGTGTACATGTTTATTATGGCTAACCAACTTGTGCAGATGCAGTAATTTCAAGGGGACCAACATTCATTCTCACAATTTTAAAGACAGTGAGTTAAATATAATCATTTGAGGATTGATCATTGGTTTTGTGGCAAGAAGAATTTCGAGTTATTTAGGTCCAACTATAATTTTGAAGAGATTGTGGGTATCTTGCAAATTGAGAGTACATTCGAAGTAAAAGAGGTTTGAAAATCCAAGATACTGTAAAGGGGAGGATCATTTCGAATATTTGAGATTTCTCTTTAAATCAAAAATTTACAAATGCAAAGAAGTCTACATGGTCACATGGTTGTTTACAAAGCTCATCCTTAAAACAATGATCAGGAACTCACGTATCATAGGGCACGATTGTATTCACCAAGGATAGTATTACAATATACCACATTTAACCTCATACAAATGGAAGTATCTCTTAAAGTCTTTCAACCGTAAACAACTAAATCGTCATGTTACCGCCTTACCCGAATTAGCTACAAGAACGTGAATAAATCACTGTTGTTCACAACTTTTCCCAACAAATTCAAAGTTCAATCCAAGAATGCATTTTAATCTGAGATGGGCAAAATACCAAGATGGAATTGTTTCATTTTAACTACAAGTTATCACATAATTCAAGTCCTTACACAAAAAAGACACTTCCTTAATCAAGGATTCTAATTCCTCAAAGAGCACTTAATATTAAAGAAACATTCAATTGAAGTCAGGCTTAAAGCTCTTAAAGAAAAATCAAAGAGCTTGCTTTAACCATACAATCCTAAAGTTATACGTTTTTTGAAATATTATCCAACGTTTTTTGGGATATATATATCACATGATGTATAATATTCATTGATCACATTATAGATATAAATATTTGAAGACTCATTAAAATATCATTCATCTAATGATTTATTCATATAAATAAATGCAAAACAATACTCAAAACAAATTTTTCTTACAAGAAAAGTACAATTATAGAATAATTATTCACTAGCTTTCTATTAAGTGTTTTAATTGATATTTTTTCTAACATTTACTATTTGATAAAGTTACTAGAAATTGAAGATAAGACGCAAAATTGAAGTAGATTTTTTAAAACCATGACAGTTACAACCAAACCATTTCCATATCATATCCTCTTTTGTAATATAAACAGGTAATTGCCTAGCCAATTGTATAACATTAACTCACACATTTAGAAAATATAACTATTATTATATACTATTCTTTTAATAAATGTTATACTACTAAACATGAACACAACTTTCATAATCCAATCAATATCTTATCTTAATACGATTATTATGTATTGATTTACAACCGTTTATTAGTGAAAGACTAGATAGGGTTTGGCACATGTCACATTAAGAGTGTTTGCAGTGCAATTTACATTAAGTTTGAAATGAGATATTATCCGATTTAAATATAATTTATTTACGATTTATTTGATTTTAGATGATTAATTAAGAAAATTATATTCGATCAGATCCGATCTAATTTCATATAGTTTGATTTAGATCGATATTTTTAAATATACATATAACAAATCATGGATCGATATTTTTAGAAATACATATAACAAATTATATTTTTTTTATTATATTATAAAAGTACTCATTAAAAATAAGTTTGATATAATATATAATGTATATTATATTAAAAAATAATATTATGAAATTAATAATCACTTATAATTGAAATAAATAAAATAATAAAAACAAATCGATAAATTAAATTAATAAATAGCATTTAAAAAATAATGATCAGATAATAAACTAACCCAACATATGAAACTAATAAAAACAAATAGGTATATGCGATTTGATTTGATTTAGATCGATTTTAAAAAATAAATTTGAAATCCAACTTAATCCGAATAATTTTTACAAAATAAAATTCAAACACATCTAATAAGTTTTTTTTTTTTTTAATCAAAATGTCATACGTAAGTTGATGACCTTTTTTGTGAACTTTTCTGAAATAAAGTTGCGTGTGTATTTATGGCAATATTATACTTAAAGCACAAATGAATATGATTAATTCATTCTTAATAGTATTACTTGTCCAAATTAACTAAGTTTGGAAAGATGAAGAGATTTTTATTTCATGGGTAAGAAAGAGTCTTTAACATGTTGTTAGCCATTTGAGATGTTACTCATTCATTAGTCATTGATAGGTGGTGGAGCCTAAGGGTGTTTGTGAATTGGTTTGTTTTGATTTTCAGAGAATCTAATATTTAAACCAATCAAAAATATATAAATTAATTTGGATATATAAAAAATAATTGGTTAGTATGTGTTGAATTGATCAAATACATTAAAAATAAATTTGTAAAAATATTTTTTAAAAATATTTAATTTACATCAATTAATTTTTTATAATAATATAAAAATTTTAATTTTTTAATTTTTCCTTAATGTCACAAATGACATTTTATTTTTTGTTTTTTGAAATTGAAATCTTATACTAATTTCTATGGTAATAATAATATAAATTATATGAACTAAAATGTTTGGTTCGGTTAGACGGGTTCGTGGGTATAATTTTAAAAATTCGTTCCATTGACCAATTAACATCGGATTTCATTGGTTTGGTTCGATTTTTGCTTAAACTGAATAACAAAATTTTACCTCATTCTCATACCCCTACAACTTAAAAAATTGGACAAAAATACTTTTGTATAATACCTAACAATTCAAAATTTTCATTTTCCTCATTTTCTTCTAGCTATAGCGTGAAAAACCAATGCATATTTTTTGACTTCTGGAGAACCCAAGTGCAATTTATTCGGTTCACATTTTGAACTTCGGAGAACTCAATAGTAAGTTTTCCGGTTTATTTTTTTAAAGGTTACTCTCTGGATAACTTGTAATATAGTTATCCAGCTGGTATTTATTTCACACTGGATAACTTGTGTAATGAAAGAGCCACGCCAGCAGGAAGGACAGGTGGCAAAGGTTATAGAAGGTGAAAGAATAGCAAATTCTGTTAGTGGTCCGCAAAAGCATGGAACGAGAAAGGGAGCAAGACTTCGCAGTCCATCACACAAATTGCGTGATTTCTACACTTGAGCCTCATATATATATACGGATTGGAGTTGGAGATTATTTTCTTATGAATGTATTGAGTATTTTCTCTCTTCTTTCTCAGGTCTGGGAACTTTTCTCAAAACTCTTATGCATTCATCTTGATTTGTAATTGTTGCCCTAAATTCCTTATAATTCATAGACTGGAAGTTACCATTGAATTGATTAGTAACACCATTTTTCTCTGTTCCATTGATAAGAACCATAACATTGGTGCTTTCATCTCATCATGTCCGATAACGCACGCTTGAAAGAGATACAGGAGGAGATTACGAACAATGTCCAACTTCAATTCCAGAAGTTCATGGACACCATGGAGATTCGTGATCGAGAGCATGCTAGCCGCATCAACAACATAGAAATGGGTAATAAAAACCGCCTCAAGAGAATCGAAACGGCGGTCGAATCGTTACTAACGCGTGCTGCCAAAATCCAACGTGATGAAGAGAACTCGCGCCGACGCCAAGCCCCGTTTCACACCAGAAGCGTGAAGCTCGAATTTCCTAGATTCGATGGTACACACGCAATCGAATGGATTTTCAAAGCTGAACAGTTTTTCAAGTACTACAACACTCCGGATGAGGATCGTTTGACGATTGTGGCGGTTCACTTGGATCAGAAGGTGGTGTCGTGGTACCAGATGATATAACGCACAAACCCGTTTCAATCCTGGCAAGTGTTTGCAGCGCGATTTAGGTAGATTTTGGCCCTTCTTGTTATGATTGTCCTCGTGCAACCTTGTTCAAATTAACACAAAAAGCAAGTGTTGCTGATTATTATCTGGAATTTACTTCATTAGCAAACAGAGTTTATGGTGTGAGTACTGAAGCTTTATTAGAATGTTTTGTTAGTGGATTACAACCTGATTTGCAGAGGGAAGTCATAGCCCAAGAGCCCCCTTCAATTCAAAGAGCAAAAGCCTTGGCTAAACTCTTTGAAGAGAAATGTAAACCTTTAACCAGAAATACAACTACCAAACCAAATAGCTTCAACAATCCTAACCCACACAGATCTACCACACCTCCATTACTATCAACACCAAATACAAAACCCACAAATACCTTTTCAAAAAACCAAAATGTCAAAAAAATGAGCTCAGCAGAAATGCAAATCAGAAGAGAAAAAAGGCTATGCTATACCTGTGATGACAAATGGTCATTCAGTCACAAATGTCCTAACCATGGCTTGATGATTTTACAAGTAGAAGAGGATAGTAGTGAGTATGAGGATAAGGAAAACCAAGTTGACACAAGGGAAGACCAACAACTTGAATTGCACTTGTCTTTCAATGCCTTAAAAGGGTCAACTGGTATAGGCACTATTAAATTTACAGGGCATATTGGTAAAATGCCAATTCAGATCTTAGTTGATGAGGGTAGTTCAGACGATTTCCTACAACCAAGGATTGCACACTTTTTGAAGCTGGATATAGCTCCTACACCTCTTTTTAAAGTATTAGTAGGCAATGGGAATTCACTAAGTCCTGAAGGGTCCATCTCTGAACTTTGTGTAGCTGTCCAAAACCATGACATAAAGGTTCCTGTGTACTTATTACCCATTGTGGGGGCAGATCTGATTTTGGGTGCTACTTGGCTAGCTACATTGGGGCCACATGTAGCAGACTACCAGTCATTGTCCATTAAGTTCTTTGACAATGGGAAATATGTAACACTCCAAGGAGAAAAAAGTCAAGTTCCACAACAAGCTCAACTACACCACATGAAACGTTTATATCAAACTGAGGCTATTGAGGCATGCTTTGCCATACATAGAGTTGAGCCTATCACAACACGGGACTGTTGGCTAGAGTTACCTACTGATATGGAACCTGAATTAGTGTTATTGTTGAACAATTTCAAGGAAGTGTTCCATAAGCCTATAGGGCTACCACCACCTAGGCTACAAAATCACAACATACCCGTGATAGAAGGCAAGGGACCAGTTAAAGTCAGGCCATATAGATACCCCCAAATCCAGAAAGAACAAATTGAAATCATGATTCAGGAGATGCTTGCTGAGGGAATTATTCAGCCAAGCAGTAGTCCTTACTCTTCTCCAATTGTGTTGGTCAATAAGAAAGATGGAACTTGGAGATTATGCACAGATTATAGAGCCTTGAATGCCATTATTATGAAAGATTCATTCCCCATGCCTACTGTAGATGAACTCCTAGATGAGCTATTTGGAGCTAAATACTTTTCAAAGCTAGATCTGAGGTCAGACTACCATCAAATCTTTGTGGAACCTAGTGATAGATATAAGACAGCTTTCAGGACACACCAAGGCCACTATGAATGGTTAGTTATGCCTTTTGGGCTAACTAATGCTCCTGCGTCCTTTCAATGTTTGATGAATCATATTTTTCAGCCATTCCTCAGAAAGTACATATTGGTCTTTTTTGATGACATTGTTGTCTATAGCCCTTCGTTTTCTGATCATTTACATCACTTAGAAACTGTCCTACAAATTTTACAAAACAATGTTTTGTTTGTAAAATTATCTAAGTGTTCTTTTGGCATGAAGGAAGTACACTATTTGGGCTATACAGTTTCGGGTACCGGTGTGGCAATGGATAAGGATAAAGTGCACACAGTTTTAGAGTGGCCTCAACCCCACAATGTTAAACAACTCCGAGGATTATTGGGGCTTACAGGGTATTACAGAAGATTCGTTAAAGGGTATGCTGCAATAGTTGCGCCTCTTACTGATTTGTTAAAGAAGGAAGCATTCAAATGGACTACAGCAGCTACAACGGCTTTTGAAAAGCTGAAAATAACTATTACTACAACACCGGTTTTGGCACTTCCACAGTTTTCAATACCTTTTACTATTGAAATAGATGCATCTGGCACTGGGGTAGGGGCTGTGTTGAGCCAACTTGGTCACCCAATTTCTTTTTTCTCTAAGAAATGGTCCCTAGAATGCAGAAGCAGTTGGCCTATACTAGAGAGTTGTTTGCTATTACTGAATTCATTGCTAAGTTTAGACACTACTTGTTGGGGCACAAGTTTATCATCAGAACCGGTCAAAAAAGTTTAAAAATCCTAATGGACCAGTCGTTACAAACCCCAGAGCAACAGGCATGGTTGCACAAATTTATTGGGTATGACTTTACAATTGAATACAAGCTAGGGAAAGAAAATGTGGCAGCTGATGCGTTACCTAGAGTATGCTTAATGGCCTGGTCTAAACCTGAAGTTGCACTTTTAGAAGAGTTGAGAAAAAGCACGGACCAAGACAATCACTTACAAGGCCTCATTGTCAACAATACTGCTGGACAGGAGCAAAAGTTTCTGAAAAAAAGGGAGGATTAATTTACTGCAAAGACAGAATTGTAGTGTCGGATGATGCACAGTTGAAAACAAAGATATTAGTGGAGTTTCATTCTTCTCCTATTGGTGGGCACGCAGGAATAGCAAGAACGATGGCTAGAATATCAGCTCAATTTTTCTGGCCCAATATGCAACAGGATGTTAAAGAATTTGTCCAAAAGTGCTTAATCTGTCAACAGGCCAAACATGACACTAGAGCTCCTGCCGGACTACTACAACCATTACCCATACCAGAGCAAGTTTGGGAAAACGTGGCAATGGATTTCATCACAGGATTGTCGGCCTCTCATGGATACACTGTTATCATGGTTGTTATTGATAGGTTAACTAAATATAGTCACTTCAGTCCCATTAAAGTAGACTATAATAGCAAAACGGTAGCGGACACGTTCATGAAGGCTATAGTTAAGTTACATGGTATGCCTAAGTCTATCATCTCTGATAGGGACAAGGTGTTTATGAGTAATTTTTGGAAAGATTTATTTCAGCTGCAGGGCACTACTCTGGCTATGTCATCAGCATACCATCCACAAACTGATGGCCAATCTAAGGCTCTTAATAAATGTGTTGAGATGTATTTGAGGTGTCTCACTTTTGAAAATCCAAAGTCATGGTTCAAGGCACTTGATTGGGCAGAATATTGGTATAACACAGCTTGGCACACCAGCTTGGGTATGACACCTTTTCAAGCATTATATGGCAGACCACCTCCTAATTTAAGCAGATATAGTCATTCACCAAATGATTCAGTAGCTCTGCAACAATAATTAATAGAACAGGACATGTTATTGGCTCAACTTAAAGATAATTTGAGGCGTGCACAACAAGTGATGAAGGCACAAGCTGATAAACATAGAAGAGATGTTCAATTGGCAGTAGGAGAACAAGTGCTGGTAAAGCTGCAACCATACAAGCAGAATTCAGTTGCTCTAAGAAAAAATCAAAAATTGGGTATGCGCTATTTTGGACCATTTACCATTTGTGAGAAAATAGGACAGGTTGCTTATAAACTCACACTACCTCCTGAAGCGCGAATCCATCCGGTCTTCCATATATCGCAGCTGAAGCAATTTAAGTGGCACACGATGAATCCATACCTTCCATTACCTCTCACTACACATGAATTGGGACCTATTCTGCAGCCTACAACAGTAATTCAAAAGAGGGAAATCATGAGAAATGATCAAATCATTCCACAAGTAAAAGTGCAATGGGAAGGCTTGAGTGACAAGGATACTACATGGGAAGATACTGATGATGTAAGTGCAAGCTATCCTAACTTCAACCTTGAGTACAAGGTTGATTTTAAAGGGAAAGGTATTGTAATGAAAGAGCCACGTCAGCAGGAAGGACAGGTGGCAAAGGTTATAGAAGGTGAAAGAATAACAAATTATGTTAGTGGTCCGCAAAAGCAGGGAACAAGAAAGGGAGCAAGACCTCGCAATCCATCACACAAATTGCGTGATTTCTACACTTGAGCCTCATATATATATGGATCGGAGTTGGAGATTATTTTCTTATGAATGTATTGAGTATTTTCTCTCTTCTTTCTCAGGTCTGGGAACTTTTCCCAAAACTCTTATGCATTCATCTTGATTTGTAATTGTTGCCCTAAATTCCTTATAATTCATAGATTGGAAGTTACCATTGAATTGATTAGTAACACCATCTTTTCTCTGTTCCATTGATTAGAACCATAACAACTTGTGGTGTAGTTGTCTGGTTCTTTTATTTTTTTCACCGGATAACTTATCCTCATGTTATCCGGTTATGTTATTCTCTTAATCGAAAAACTTGCCTTGTAGTTTTTCAGTTTGATAGATTCTGATTTTTTTTAGTGGCTCATATTCGAGGACGGGAATGGATGGCGGAACATAATCAAGAACTTGATCGTGTCAGCAATGAATTAGGAAGACCTATAGGGAAGTGTAGGGAAAATCATGGAGATACTACAGGTTATGCGCGCAAACATAAATGCTCAGCCCACTGTTGTAATGGCAAGCAGAAGAAGAAGTCAACCTTGGGAATATCAGCAAAACTATGTTCAACAACAAGGTTACCCTGTTCAGTTTGCTCAACATTCGTATGTGGCTGTTGTTACACCTGCTTTTAATCAACAAGTTCCTGCATACCAGCATGTGCAACCAGCTCCTATTTATCAGCCTCTGGTCTATAACCTCCTCCTGGTTATCAGTCTGCCCAAGTTCCATCCAATTATCAACAAGTGCCCAATGCTCCTTCCTATCAACAACCAAAGAATCAAGCACCTCGCCAGAATTTTCCCAACAGAAGACAGCATAAACCTTCATGTCCTTCTATTCCGATGACCTATACCGAGTTGTACCCTTCACTAGTGCAACAAGGTTTGATAACTACAAGGGCTTTGGGTCCACCTCCTAATCCACTTCCACCTAATTACAATCTTAATGCTCATTACTTGTTTCATGAAGAAGCAGCTGGCCATGATCTAGGAAGTTTTTATGCTCTCAAGCACCTTATAAGGGAGTTGATAGAAAAGAAGATTATGTCTTTTGGTGATTCTCAGCCTAATGTTAAGAACAATCCTTTGCCTACTCATGGGTCTGTCAATGTTATTGATGAGGTATCTGACGAGAGTTTAATTCTTAATGTCTCCGAGATTAAAACCCCTCTCCGAGTCTTCCATTCAAAGTTGTTTGAGGCAGGTTTAGTGAATGTTTGCCATGATGGTTGTAAAGATTATGGCGTCAACGTCAAAGGGTGTGTGTTGCTTCAGAATGATAATCAAAACTTGATCAATGATGGTTTTCTACAAGTGAGTAATAAAGTGAAGAAGGATGAAGTTTCTATGATTGAGCCCATTTTCAACTTGCCAGAACTAGGTGATAAAAAGCCCATTTTCAATTTTCCAAAATCAAGTTCTACAGTACCTATTTTTAGTGCACCAAAGCCTATGTTCCACATGCCAGAATCTGTTTTTTCTTCTGCAGTCACTCCACTAAAGCCGGTGATTATTCAAAAGCCCAGTCCTTTTCATTTCAGAGACTCTAAAACTGTATCTTGGAAATTTGACGTGACAATGATTGACAAAGAATCTGGGAAGGTTATTCTGAGGGAAGAATTGATGAGTGTTAGTGAAGACGTGACTAATATATCTAGGGCAATCAAGATGACAAGAAGTGGTCGTATTTATACTCCCCGTTTCAATGAGACTCTGCCTAAGGAAATTGTTACCACTGTGCCTTCCAAAGACAAAGAGAGAGAAGTGGTTGCAAATGATGAAGATGCTGAGTTCTTGAGGATTATTAGAAAAAGTGATTATAAAGTTATTGATCAACTTCACCAGATTCCTTCTAAAATCTCAATCTTATCTCTGTTGATGAATTCACCTGCTCATCGAATTACATTGCAAAAGTTGTTGGCCCAAGCTCATGTTGCTCAAGATATTACTACTGGTTAGTTTGACAGTGTAATTGTGAATATCACTGCCTGTAACACCCTTAGCTTCAGTAATGAGGATTTACCAAGAGAAGGTCAAAATCACAATCGTGCCTTACATGTGTCCGTGAAATGTCAGGAAGATAATATATCAAGGGTGCTTGTAGACATTGGTTCCTCTTTGAATGTTTTACCTAAGAGGATTCTTGCAAAGTTGGCTTACAAAGAGACTGAAATGAGACCTACTTCGTTGATAGTCAAAGCTTTTGATGGTTCCCGCAGGACTGTAGTTGGAGAAGTGGACCTACCAATCTTAATTGGCTCTCATGTATTCAACATCACATTCCAAGTACTAGACATAAACCCCAATTACAGTTGTTTACTTGGAAGGCCGTGGATTCATACTGCTGATGCTGTAACTTCAACATTACATCAGAAGATGAAGTTTGTGATTAATGATAAGTTGGTAATTATGCATGATGAGGAGGACTTGATGGTAAGTAACCTGTCTTCATTTCGTTATATAGAGGTTGATGAAGATGCTTTAGAAACTTCTTTCCAATCACTCGAGATAGCCAATGCTGTCCTGTTGGAAGTTGAAGAATCTGTGGGCAAGAGTAATCCATATTTCGTGTCTTTCAAGAGTACCAGATCAACAATTGAAGAAGGTATACTCGAAGTTTAGGGAGAGGTGATAAATGTTAAGACAAAGGTGGATCGTCATGGGTTGGGTTGCAAACCAACTAATGATAGAGCTTCTATATTCGTCAAAAGTCATCTGAAGACTATCCAAGAAGTGTTTGTCAGTGTAGGTTCCCAGATCAATGTTGTTGAAGATGATAATGAGGATGAAGACTTGAGAGATCTGGTATTCAAGTGTGATACAGTTTTGGACAATCGGGAAGTAGTAGAAATCCCAGTGTTTTTTCCTCCGTCAAAGTAATTTATTGTCTTTTATTTGTTGTTTTCAAAAATAAATTCCATAGCTATGCCCAAGGCTATTGGATTACTTTGTAGGTCCACCGCTTTCGCTTTCAAATGATTATCAATAAATGCATTTTGTTAAATTCTTGTTTTTTTCATTTACTGTTCTTCGCTTTTACCTTTCAAAGAAATTGGCAATCTTTCAAAACTAAAAAAGAACATTTCTTTCTCTTGCATTTTCCCTTGGTACATTTCATACAATAAGTCCTTCCAAACATGCAGAATAATCCTAAACCACGTTGAATCCAATGACCTTGCTTTCACTCCTAACTTTGATTGACCCATTTATCAAGTTGGAGATGAGGGTGAGGAAGATTTCAAAGTTCCCACTAAACTGGAAAGGTTGGTTGTGTGTGAGTACACTGAGCAAGTAGATTTGATTAATCTTGGCATCGATGAAGAAAAGAAAGAGGTCAAGATTGGTACAACACTTGGGGGTGATGTCAAGCAGAGGTTGGTCAAGCTTCTAGAGCAATATGTTGATATGTTTGCATGGTCGTATCAAGATATGCCAGGTCTAGACACTGATATTGTTGTTCACAAGTTTCCGCTTAAACGAGAGTGCCCACATGTAAAGCAGAAACTTCGAAGAACTAGACTAGACATAGCTTTGAAGATTCGATATGAGGTTAAGAAACAACTTGACACAGGTTTTCTAACGGTTGCGAAGTACCCTGAATGGGTAGCCAATCTAGTTCCAGTACCGAAAAAGGATGGAAAAGTCAGAATGTGTGTGGACTACAGGGATTTGAATAAAGCAAGCCCAAAAGATGATTTATGTAACACCATATTCTACCCCGTACGCGTATTATAGAAATATTAAAGAAAATACATCAGAGTTTTCAAAACACGTAGGATGTCACATAGACATTTTTCTCATTCAATGAAGTATCAAGTCACTTCATGCTTTCCACAATATTTCAATAAGGTCATTCAATAAAATAGTGGAATAAAATAAATGTTTAAACATAATCCCCACAACCGGTGGTTATACATCATTAATCCAACAGATAAAAGATGCGTAACAATCAATCAAGAAAATAAGCAAAATATAACGTAATCCCGTTATCCCATGTTACGTATCAGAGCGACTCCTAGGACTCGGTCAAATAGCAACACACTCCAAGCACTACTCAAGTACCTGGTCATCTGCACTCCCTAAGGAGCACATACGCAACAAATAGAAAAGGGGTGAGAACTACATTCCATAAATAAGCGGTGAAATACACATGCTAACGAGTAGTTACACACCATACATATAATTATACACATGCAACGAACTTACACGTGCCATCTCAATCACTCGGAATTAATAACCCATAATCAAATACAATTATGTAATGTGCCTCACTGACTCGACAGAATGCATGTGGTACCAACACAAATACATACGGTTCACCCTATAACCCGATTCCCGTCAGAATCTGGATAAGTCGTATACGTTCCTCTGAACTACAACTTATCTCCACAACAACTTTCACATGAAGTCCGGATGAACTAGGCACCCATCATGGATTCCCACCTAGTCATCTCCACAAGCACACGTGACATGAAATGCATGACAACACCATTATGCAATAATAATAATAATTTCAAGCATAATTCATGATCATCAATGATTCAGACGAGCCATCCGGTCACTGTAATCCT
Source organism: Lathyrus sativus (assembly GCA_963859935.3). NCBI lineage: Eukaryota > Viridiplantae > Streptophyta > Magnoliopsida > Fabales > Fabaceae > Lathyrus > Lathyrus sativus. Next base: position 37,093,054 of record OZ012735.1, read on the forward strand.
CTCGGGAATTACCATCATCACACCAGATCGTCCACACTGGACGGTTCTGGCCCACACATATCAATCACACCCCTAAGGGAAAAAATGTAATTTCCCACCTTCCCTATAATTAAATTCATTACTAATCCTTCTTAGGTTCCTTTTAGTCATATTAATTCTACCGATCAAACGGAATTGCGTTCCAAGCAAAATTTGGACAGAAATTACGAAAGTGAGAAAAAGTCATCCCAGGCCTGCCTATACGCATATTGCCCTGCCTGTTACGCGTAATGCCCTGTTGTCAGGCCCACCATATGCGTATTTCCCTGTCTCTTATGCGTATTTACCTGCTGTCAGGCCCAACATACGCGTATTGCCTTGTCTCTTACACGTATTGCCCTATCTCATACGTGTATTTCTCTGTCCCATACGCGTATCACCAGAACTGCTGCCAAAAACTCAGATTTCATCCCTTTCACGAATTCTCACTCAATACTCTTCATTCTACTACTCAACCCGACCTAGAATTCATTTTTATGTCAATCTTTTCTCTCTACTTCCACTATACTTCATCTATCCATTATTCTATTAAGAATTCTATCATGAAATGTTCAATTTCGTTAACCCTCCAACCCTTATTTTCTAGATCTGCTAATTGTTAGAATCATACCACAACCTCAATCTATTTGACATAAATTTCATATCAGTCTCAGATTCGTTTACACATACATCGCATAAAATCATTCAGCAACAACAACCATTTACAGAGAAAACATTATATTACGAAAATCAGATAAAAGAAGAAGAAAAATCATGAATCCTATGAGAGAAAGAACCTCTCACTACCCTCTCGTGTTAATTCACCCATACTAAAATCCATTCTCCCCCCTTACCTTGGATTTGAGTTCTTTCTTGGCAACAATGGAGAAATCTTGGTTCTTCTGCCCTAGCACTCCTTTCTCTATCTTTTTCCTCTTTTACGTGTTAACTATCTAACTCTTCCACTAATCCTTTCTTAACCCCTTAATCAGCTTTTAATTATATTAATCCAATTAATAATAATAATAATTATTATTATTATTATTATTATTATTATAATAGTAACTACCATCCTATTAATATTATTATCAATAATAATTAAATAATAATAATAATATTAATAACCGTATTATTCTTATTATTGTAGGTCCACCTTACCCCAACTAAAGTCACCTCCCACTCTTGCCCCTAACTCCATACCCCTAATTAAGGACATCACAACAAATACGCACACAACAAAGTATAAAATAACTAAATAATTTAAATGGGGGTGTTACAACTCTCCCCTACTAAAAAATATCTTCATCCTCGAAAATGTACCTGATGAGAACAATTACGGATACGACTCTCGCATCTTGCTCTCCAATTCCTAGGTCACACTTCCTCCAATAGCTCCTCCCCAAGCTACTCTAACCAACAGAGTATCTTCCCCTCTTAGTTGTTTCATCTTGCGGTCTTTGATCCTCAACGACATCGCCTCCACCGTAAGGTTATCTCGAACTTGCACTTCATCTCCCTGAAGCACATGAGATAGATCAACAACATACTTCCAAAGTTGCGATACATGAAACAAGTCGTGTAAATTCGAAAATTTGGGTGGCAACGCCACTCTATAGGAAACAGCTCCAACTCTCTGTAGAATCTGATACGGTTCAATGAACTTAGGATTCAATTTTTTTGATTTCAGCGCACGACCAACACCGGTCACCGGGTTTACTCTAAGAAATACATGGTCACCCTCGGTAAATTCCAAGTATTTCCTCCTATTATCATGGTAGCTTTTCTGCCTACTATGGGCCATCTTCATTTTCTCTCTAATCATCTGGATTATCTCTGTGGTTTGTTGCATAATCTCGGGTCCGAGTACCGTACTCTCGCCGTATTTGGCAATCCAGTCACAAGATCCATTGCAATACTATCCCATTTCCACTTCAGTATTTCCATCGGTTGCATAAAACTGGATGGTTTCTGGTGTTCCACCTTTGACTTCTGACAAGTCAAACAAGCATACACAAACCGAGCTATGTCTTTCTTCATACCCGGCTACCAAAATAATTTCTTCAGGTCTTGATACATTTCGTAGCTCCTGGATGAATACTCAAGCTACTCCTGTGGCTTTCTTGCAAAATTACCTTTTTCAAATCAGGATTATCTGGCACACAAATTTTGTCTCTGAACTTCAACACACCAGAATCATCTACTTTAAAGTCTTCTTCCTTATCAGTTCCGCCTACGGTCGTCAAGTCTACCAATTTCAAATCTAGTTTCTGACCTTCTGTTATTTCTCATTATTCACTTTCAGTATCCCTAACATTACACTTTCTGAAGTTAACTCACAAACCATACTCAAGTCTCTAAACTGGTAAATCAAATTCAATTCTCTAATCATCAACGTCGACATATGTATCGTCTTCTGACTCAAAGCATCTGCCACGACGTTAGCTTTACCAGGATGGTAACTCAAGCTAAAGTCATAGTCTTTCAGAAATTACAGCCATGTTCGCTGCCTCATATTTAATTCCTTCTGGTCAAACAGATATTTCAAACTCTTATGGTCATTGAACACTTCAAATCTCGACCCGTACAAATAATGCCTCAAAACCTTTAGTACGAAAACCACTGCGGCTAACTCTAGATCATGAGTAGGATAATTACTTTCATGAATCCTCAATTGTCGTGAAGCGTAAGCCACAACCTTGCCATCTTGCATCAAAACACTGCTTAATCCCATTTTAGATGCATCGCAATATACCACAAAAGGATCATTCAGATTTGGTAAGGTTAACACTTGTGCGATAGTCAACCTTTTCTCCAGTTCTCGAAAACTTTCTTCATACAAAACATCCCATACAAATGCCTGACCTTTTCTAGTCAACAAAGTCAATGGAAGAGCCAAATTATAAAACCCTTCGATGAACTTACGGTAATAGCCTATCAAGCCTAAGAAACTTCTAATCTCTGCCACCGACTTCGGATCCTCCCGCTGAAGCACAACACTCACTTTTGGTGGATCTACTGCTATGTCTCCTCTAGAAATAACATGTCCAAGAAAACTCACTTCGCTCAACCAAAACTCATACTTCGAAAGTTTTGCAAACAATTTACTATCCTTCAGCACTTGCAACACAACCCTCAAATGCTCTATATGATCTTCTTTTGACCTGGAGTAAATCAAAATGTCATCAATAAAAACTACTACAAACTGGTCCAAATAAGCATGGAAGATACGATTCATGTACTCCATGAACACACCCGGTGCATTGGACACACCAAACGACATCACTGCATATTCATAATGCCCATACCGAGTTTTGAAATCTATTTTCTGAATATCATTTTTTTTCACACGGATCTGATGATAGCCTAACCTCAAATCAATTTTACATAACACACGATCTCCCACGAGTTGATCCATCAGATCGTCGATTCTTGGAAGTGGATACTTATTCTTGATGGTTACTTTATTCAACTGGCGATAATCGATGCACAAGTGCATATTGCCATCTTTCTTCTTTACTAACAAAATTGGCGCTCCCCATGGCGACGCACTAGGTCTGATAAACTTTTTGTCCAATAATTCTCCTAACTGAGATTTCAACTCTGCCAATTCTGACTCTGACATTTTGTATGGTGCCATAGATATAGGTCTGGTACCAGGGACAAGATCAATCGTAAACTATACTTCCCTTTTTGGAGGTAACTTTGTAACATCCTTTGGGAACACTTCAGGAAATTCTCTCACAACAAGTAATTCCTCAATTGACGATTTACCTTCCATAGATAACAAAGCGAACGCTGCAAATACTTTAGCTTCGTCTTCTACCAAGATTCTCAATTTCTTAGTAGATATAAGACTAGCCATTTCTTTTTCTTCATAAGTCAGGACTAACAGCCTCTTCCTATAACAATCAATATAAACATAGTTGCTCTCGAGCCAATTCATCCCTAAAATAACATCCAGCTCACTGAGTGGTAGACAAATCGAGTCCACTCCAAAATCTTTACCAAAGATCGACATAGGGTAATTCAAACAAACTAAATATATAGTGATTGATCCAATAGATGGAGTATCAATCACCATCCCTCTAGTAAAAGTAGACAGCACAAGCCCTAGTTTCTCCACACAATCCACAGAAATAAATGAGTGAGTTGCACCTGTATTAATAATAGAAATCAAAGGAGTGTTATGAATGTAACACGTATCTTTGACCAAACGATCCTCACTGGTAGGATGAGCTCCCACCAATGCAAACACATTCCCACTTGTCTGAGACTTCTTCGGTTTATGACAGTGGGTGCTAATATGGCCCTACTCACCATAGTTGTAACAGGTTGGTATGTTGGTTCTATAATCCACGACCATATAACCTGGCTTTCCACACTTAAAATACTTCTTCACCTCATTCTTACATTCATTTGCACAGTGACCTGCGCCACCACATCTGAAACACTTGAGAGGATTGGAAGGATTTCCTCCCTCACTTGGTTTCTTCCCAGCAACATCTTTTTGCTTTCCTTTATCAGTCGGAGCATGGTAAGGTGTATTCCCATGCCTCTGTTTGCCTCTTCTGTCACTTAGATTCTTATAGTGAGCGATTCTAGCTCTGTTGTCTACATCATAGATTCTACACCTGTTCACCAGCTCAGGAAAGCACCTGATCTTCTAATAACTAACACCCAGTTTGATCTTGGGACGCATCCCGTTCTTAAACTTGATGCACTTCGAACTTATAGATGCATCAGTATTGTAATAAGGACAATACTTTACCAGTTTGTCGAACTTAACCGCATACTCTGCCACTATCATGTTCCCCTGTTTCAACTCAATGAATTCAATCTCTTTCTTTTCATGAACATCTTCCGAAAAATACCGTTCTAGAAACTCTGTCCTAAACACTGTCCAATTAATGTGACCCTCACCATCTTCCAAACTCTGACGGGTGTTATCCCACCAGTCCTCAGCCTCACTTTCCAGCATATGGGTACCAAACTGTACCTTCTGATCCTCTAAGCATCCCATGACTCTGAAGATCTTCTTAATATCCTTCAACCATTTCTGTGCCACATCTGGATCATGTCCGCCTTCGAACTTAGGTCGCTTGTTATTCTAGAACTTCTCCAAATTACAGAACTCTCCGTTTCCAACACTTCGATTGATATTCTGACCAATGTTCTCCATTGCCTGCGCAACAGCTTGTAACGCATACCAACAATACTGTTCAATATCTATGAAAACACAAGTTAGAAGAAACACACGACTATAGACATCTTATAGTCAGACTTTACTACAACACTGGCCGGACGAACTGACCTACTCTAATACCAATTGTAACACCCTACTCTACCCCATACGCGTATTATAGGAACACTAAAGAAAATACATCATACTTTTCAAAACACGTAGGATGTCACATAAATTTTTTTCTCATTCAATGAAGTATCAAGTCACTTCATGCTTTCCACAATATTTCAACAAGGTCATTCAATAAAATAGTGGAATAAAATCAATGTTTAAACATAATCCCCATAACCAATGGTTATACATCATTAATCCAACAGATAAAAGATACGTAAAAATCAATCAAGAAAATAAGCAAAATATAACGTAATCCTGTCATCCCATGTTACGTATCAGAGCGAATCCTAGGACTCGATCAAATAGCAACATACTCCAAGCACTACTCAAGTACTTGGTCATCTGCACTCCCCGAGGAGCACAGACACAACAAACAGAAAAGGGGTGAGAACTACATTCAATAAATAAGCGGTGAAATACACATGCTAACGAGTAGTTACACACCATATATACAATCATACACATCCAACGAACATACATGTGCCATCTCAATCACTCGGTATTAATAGCCTATAATCAAATACAATTATGTAATGTGGCTCACTGACTCGACACAATACATGTGGTACCAAAACAAATACATACGATTCACCCTAAAACCCGATTCCCGTCAGAATCTGGATAAGTCGCATACGTTCCTCTGAACTATAACTTATCTCCACAAAAACTTTCACATGAAGTCCAGATGAACTAGGTACCCATCATGGATTCCCACCTAGTCATATCCACAAGACACATGACATGAAATGCATGACAACACCATTATGCAATTATAATAATAATTTCAAGCATAATTCACGATCATCAATGATTCACACGAGCCATCCGCTCACCGTAATCCTATCGAGAATTACCATCATCACACCAGATTGTCCATACTGGACGGCCCTAGCCCACACATATCAATCATACCCCTAAGGGAAAAAACGTAAATTTCCACTTTCCCTCTAATTAAATTCATTACTAATCTTCCTTAGATTCATTTTAGTCATATTAATCCTATCGATTAAACAGAATTGCGTTCCAAGCGAAATCTGGGCAAAAATCGCGAAAATGGGAAAATGTTATCGCAAGCCTGCCTATACTCGTATTGCCCTGCCTGTTACGCGTAATTCCCTGCTGTCAGGCCCACCATACGCGTATTGCCCTGTCTCTTACCATTATTTCCCTGCTGTCAGGCCCACCATACGCGTATTACCTTGTCTCTTACGAGTATTTCCCTACTGTCAGGCCCACCATACGCGTATTGCCCTGTCTCTTACGCGTATTGCCCTATCCCATATGCGTATTTCCCTGCCCCATACGCGTATCACCAGAACTGATGCTAAAAACTCAGATTCCATCCCTTTCATGAATTCTCACTCAATACTCTTCATTCTACTACTCCACCCAACCCAGAATTCAGTTTTATGTCAATCGTTTCTCTCTACTTCCACTATACTTCATCTATCCATTATTCTATTAAGAATTCTATCATGAAATGTTCAATTTTGTTAACCCTCCAACCCTTATTTTCTAGATCTGTTAATTGTCATAATCATACCACAACCTCAATCGATTTGACATAAATTTCATATCAATCTCAAATTCGTTTACACATACATCACACAAAATCATTCAGTAATAACAGCCATTTATAGAGAAAATATTATATTACAAAAATCAGATAAAAGAAAAAGAAAAATCATGAATCCTATGAGAGAAATGACCTCTCACTACCCTCTCATGTTAATTCACCCATATTAAAATCCATTCCCCCTTACCTTGGATTTGAGCTCTTTTTTGACAACAATGGAGGAATCTTGGTTCTTCTACCCTAGCTCTCCTTTCTCTGCCTTTTTTCTCTTTTACGTCTTAACTGTCTAACTCTTCCACTAACCCTCTCTTAACCCCTTAATCAGCTTTTAATTCCATTAATCTAATTAATATTAATAATAATAATAATAACTACCATCCTATTAATATTATTATCAATAATAATTAAATAATAATATCAATAACCATAGTATTCTTATTATTGTTATTAAATGATTAATATTATTATTATCATAGGTCCACCTTACCCCAACTGAGGTCACCTCCCACTCTTGCCCCTAACTTCATAACCTTAATTAAGGATATCACAACAAATACGTACACAGCAAAGTATAAAATGACTAAATAATTTAAATGGGGTGTCACAATTTCCCTCTACCGCATATTGATACACTTGTGGATAATACAACCCATTTCACAGTTTTCTCTTTTATGGATGGTTTCTCTGGTTATAATCAAATTAAGATGGACCCTATTGATAGAGAAAAGACTACATTCATTACTCCTTCGAGAACCTATTGTTATAAAGTTATGCCCTTCGATCTGAAGAACACTGGGGCGACATATCAAAGAGTGATGGTCGCTCTCTTTCATGACATGATGCATAAAGAGATTGAGGTGTGCATTGACGATATGATTGCTAAGTCCCAAAGTGAGGAGGATCATTTGGATCTTTTGCTGAAGCTGTTTGAACGACTCAAAAAATACCAGTTGAAATTGAATCCTGCTAAGTGTACCTTCGGTGTTAGATCTGGAAAGTTACTTGGATTCATTGTGAGCCAAAGAGGAATATAAGTAAACCCCGATAAAGTCTGAGCCATTTAAGAAATGCCTGCTCCACAAACTGAAACACAAGTTAGAGGTTTTCTTGGACGCCTGAATTATATCTCCAAATTCATTTCTAACATGACTGCTACCTGTGAGCCAATATTCAAGTTACTCTACAAGGGCCATACTATTGATTGGAATTCTGATTGTCAGTAAGCGTTTGAGAAGATTAAGGGTTATTTTCAAGAGCCTCCTATCTTAATTCCTCCTATTCCTAGAAGACCACTCTTCATGTATCTGACTGTTCTTAAAAAGTCTATGGGTTGCGTACTGGGTCAATACGATGAGACTGGATGAAAAGAACACTCCATCTACTATTTGATCAAGAAGTTTAATGATTGCGAAATCCGATATTCACTTTTAGGAAAAACTTATTGTGCTTTAGAATGGGCTGCTAGGCGTCTCAGGCAATACATAATCTGTCATGCTACTTTGTTGATCTCGAAAATGGATCCAACAAAGTATATTTTTGAGAAGCCCGCTCAAACTGGAACACTTACTCGTTGGCATATGTTGTTATCCGAATATGAGATCCAATACGTAACTCAAAAGGCTATTAAAGGAAGAATCTTGTGAGATTACCTTGCAGACCAACCAGTTGAAGATTATGAGCCTCTAAAGTTCGAATTTCCTGACGAAAACATTATATTAGTGAAGAAAGAATGAGAAGAGCCATGTATCGATGAAGGTCCCGAGCCAGGTTCCCGTTGGAAGATGATGTTTGATGGTTCTTCTAATTACAGTGGGCATGGAATAGGTATCGTCTTGATGAATCCTAATGGTGGATATACCCCTTTCACATCAAGGTTATACTTTGAATGTACAAACAATGTAACCGAGTACGAAGCATGCATTCTAGGACTTGAAACATCTATTGATCTCCGAATCAAAATTCTTGAAGTGAGTGGAGATTCAGCTTTGGTGGTCTACTAAGTCAAGGGTGAATGAGAGACAGGGATGAAAAGTTAATCCCATACAGAGCTTACATTGTTGAAATGGTCGAATACTTTGATGAAATCACCTTCAAACATGTCTCAAGGACTAAAAATCATATTGCCGATGCTTTATCCATGTTAGCCTCGATGTGGAAAGTCAAATTTGTTAACGAAGCACCGCTCATTCAAATTGAGCGCAATACTGAGCCTGCCTACTGTCAACTTATTGGAGAAGAAACTGATGACAAACCATGGTTCCACGACATTAAGAATTATCTGCAAAACCAAGAGTATCCGGTCAGTGCCACAACTCTTGACAAAAAGACTCTGAGAAGATTGGCATCCAAATTCTTCCTTAATAATGATGTGTTATATAAAAGAAACCATGACATGGTTCTGCTTAGATGTGTTGACAGACGTGAAGTAGACATGTTACTTCAAGAAATTCATGAGGGAACATTTGGAACTCACGCCAATGGTTATGCTATGTCAAAGAATATTTTGAGAGTTGGGTATTACTGGTTAACCATGGAATCTGATTACATCCAATATGCCAGAAAATGCCATAAGTGCGAAATTTATGCTAATAAGGTGCACGTGCCTCCAACACAGTTGAATATTTTATCATCACCATGGCCTTTCTCAATATAGGGCATCAACATGATTGGGGCAATCGAGCCTAAAGATTCCAATGGTCACCAGTTTATATTGGTCGCCATTGACTATTTGATAAAATGGGTAGAAGCTGCTACTTATGCCAATATAACCAAGAAAATGGTTACCCGCTTCCCTAAGAAAGAGATTATATACCGTTATGGAATTCCAAGCTGAATCATAACAGATAACAGGACCAATTTGAACAATAAAACCATGAAGGTGTTGTGTGAAAATTTTAAGATCGCACACCATAATTCTTCTCCTTATCGTCCTGAAATGAATGGAGTTATTGAAGCTGCAAATAAAAACATTAAGAAAATCCTGTAAAAGATGGTAAAGACTTATAAAGATTGGCATGAAATGCTACCATTTTCTTTGCACGGATACAAAACCTTAGTGCAAACTTCAACAGGAGCAACCCTTTTTTCCCTAGTATATGGAATGGATATGGTCCTTCCTATTGAAGTAGAGATACTGTCCTTGAGGGTATTGAGGGAAACCAAGCTTGATGAAGTGAAATGGGTCCAAGAAAGATTTGACCAGCTGAACCTTATAGACGAGAAGCACATGAATGCAATGTGCCATGGTCAGTTGTACCATAAACGAATGAAGAGGGCATTTGACAAGAAAGTCTGAATCCGAGAATTCCGAGAAGGAGAGCTTGTACTCAAGAAGATCTTGCCAGTTCATAAAGACATGCGTGGGAAATGAATGCCCAACTATGAAGGTCCATTTGTCGTGAAAATGGTCTTCTCAAGAGGATCATTAATTCTCACAAAAATGGATGGTGAAGAGGTTGTACATCCTATAAACTCTGATGCAGTCCAAAAATATTATGCCTAAAAACCCGCTAAGTCAAAAACCTAAAAAGGTGACTTAGGCAATAATGGGTATCCTGGTGGATTGAAACCTATAAAGGAGATCCAGACAAGAATTAGGGATGAAAAATAAAAAATATATAGAGAGTTTGCTAAGCTGAAAACCCGAAAGGGCGGTTTAGACAAAAATGAGTGACCCGGTGGATTGAAAACCCAAAAGGGCGATCCAAGAAAAAGTTAGGGACAAAAGGCATTTCATTGCATTAGATGATGTTCATCTTTACAGAATATCAAATCCAATCCAATCGCTCTCGTCAGAAGCAAGATTTTGGGAAGTTTTAGTTATTAGGAATTAGTAGGTGTCGTTGGATTCAATATAACCTTTCCCTATTGCCAATTTCAATTGTAATATTCCATGGAGCTTTGCCATTAGCAAGCTACCATTTTTCAATAAAATTAGACCTTTTGCCTTTCAATTTTTGCCATTCTTATGCTTTCTCTACTTTTCCTTGTTATGCAAAATGTTATTTGTTAATAATAATTTTGAAAGTGAAAAGTTTTCAAACTTAAAACCAATTTTTTGAAAACACATTGAAAAAGATATAAAGTTATGAAGGAAATCATTGTTCCCCAAGAACTCTTAATGTTGCAGAAGCACTTTTAGACCAGTTTTAGCAAAATTCGTATTGAAGCATGAACTGACAATACTCTTGGACTGATCCTATAATCTTAAGTGATTTTCAAGACTGCAGGGAATCTCCCCAGTATCTGCCATGTGATACATGTTTATTGATATTGAGGATTCACTCCCCACTAGAATCATCTTTGTTCCTCACTGAAGTTACTATACTTTCTCCAGTAAGCTGCTTTGGCTCCACACTTCCCTGATGAAGTGGATATTTATTTTACCCCTTATGAAGTCTCAGTTTATAGGTGACTCCTTCCAATGGATATTTTCTTCGACGAAGAAATAAGATTCATGATGGCAATCCCTCAGGTGAAGTCATGATGTTATATCCCCGAGTGGAATACCTTTTCCCCATAGAAGTTTAAAACCTTGAAGCAAGACTTTGGTTCTGCCTATGAATTTCTATCCATATCTTTATAGATGTATCCTTCTTGCAGAGGTTGGCTGAGTATCCTCGTCGACATGTTTATTTTATCTCCAGTTTACTTCTCCTTGTTGTGTTTTGTCAGCATAAACATAAGCATAAACATGATATTTATACCTTCATATGGATATACATAACATCAGCATGTTTACTACCTTGTTGTCTTTTTTCGTTTAACTTGGAAGTGTTCATCGCCAAGTAACTAGTTTTGTCTCTTCTCTCCAAATAGAGTTGTCAACCTTCGGCAGAAAATGCCCTTACTTTCTAAATTCCCCACAAAGTTCAACCCTCGTGGATGATGGTTGTTTCAGTTATCTTTTCCATACTTGGATAAGATGAAGTCTCATTTAAGTTCATTCCTTAATGTTTGGAGTCTTGTTTGACCGTTTATTTCTAGTTTATTCCTAAATTGAACTTTTATCCCTGAAGATTATGTTTAAACCCAATTAGGTCGTCGAACCTAGTTTGAGTGTGCATTTATTTTGCACTGCGTCTCTCAAGAAAATATTTTACAAATCCTCATTGCTAGATAAGTGGCCGTCTTTCTTGAGAAGATTATCATTTCTACCCTTTCAATAACAAGTGGCAGTCTCACCAGAGAAAATTATCCTTTTCGCTTTTATCCAGATAGGTGGCAGTTTCCCCTGAGAAGCTTATCATTTTTATCCTTTTGTCAGATAAGTGGCAGTCTCCCTTGGGAAACTTATCATTATATCCTTATTACCGATAAGTAGCAGTCTCCCCTGAAAAGCTTATCTTTATATCTTTATTGCCAACAAATGACAGTCTCTTTCTTTGAGAAGCTTATCATTTCTTGGTGGTATATAAGTCCCTTTCAACGATAAGTAGTAGTCTCTTTTGAGAAGTTTATCAGAGTGTTTCCCCATGAAGTCCAATTATTTTGGCATACAGAAGAGTTTAGTTACCCTGTATCTTTCCTGATGTTTCCTAAAGATCCCGTTTGATCTCTTCGTTTATGGGATTTCCCAAGCCTCAAATGTCTTTTCTTGTTTGAAAACTCCAACATTTGTTTGCATGATCCTACTACTATATGGATCCTGCTTTATCTTTTATCCTAGAGTGTCAATCGGTCACGCTTGAACCTGTTGGTAAACTACTCCATATAGTCCCCAGTGGAAACCATCTTTCCGATTCTACTTCCACTGAGGATCTTTTGTTGCCTTTCTTTCTAAAGTGTCAGTCAGTCATGCCTAAACCTGTTGATCCATCACTTTAGATTTCCTCAGTTTACTTTTGTTTCCCCGGTGCATTGTCATCCCCAGTGAGTAATTACTCATTGTGTCGGCCTTATCCCTGTTTGCTTTTGTTTTCGTCTGCATTTTGCATTTATCATTCCATCATTTTCATCATACTAGAGTTCATTGCATGAAAACATTTGTAGGATAGTTTTGTTTGTCCACAATATTGCATGTCATTGCATCTAAGGGAAAAAAATTTCGGTTATCTATATTTAAATACCTTTTACCGTGATTTCATGAAGATTTTCATCGCTCATGTCATCCGGTGAATATATTTAAATAGGGGCAACTGTTATACCTAAATTTTATCATTAGATTCTTTGATCTTTTGCATATTTTAGGTCAATCATCCATGCATAGTTAACCAATGTTTTAGTTTTTATCTATTTTGTGAAGATAGGTTGCTGAAAAATATTTAAAAGACATGACGACTTTGTGTGTGCTCCTTGTCTCCTACAAGTTGCGTTGAGTTCCTGTAGAAGCACATGCCCTCATGCTTATGATCCTCAGTCAATACAAAGTCACTCATTTTCCTCAACATTTCTCGGAAGTCTCCCTAAGGAGGATTTAGTTGGGATTTCTGTATTATATTGCAAGTGGTGTCTTCATTTTCAAAGGACTTCTCGGGGCATAATTTGACCCTATTTGTGGAGTTGAATCATTAAGTTGTCAAATAGAAGGTTTATGACTTTTGATAGTTTGTGAACCACATAATTGGAAATGGAAAACTTGGATGGAAATCTCGAGTCAAGTTTTGGAAAAGAGTTCTTAAAATGGAGTTAAAAATTCATGTTCTTTACAAAGCTCAAGTGAATTCATGGGGTCTTAACTTCAAATCCAAATTCGAGCTCCATATTCAAGTTGCAATTTCAAAGAAGTTTTGTATCGGTATTAGAAGTTTTTTTATTTAAAAGAATTATTGGCATGATTAAATTCCACTATTTGCAAGGTGCAAAGATTTGTCACAAATATAAGTCGAAAGTTATTTTCAAAGTTGCTTCAAAGTGTTTTAGTGCAAGCCAATTCAAAAATATTCAGAAGTACATTCAAAATTCAATATTCATTCAAATTTCTAAGATTCAAGTACCCAAATTCCACCAATTTTAATCCCTAAAGTTAAAATCCATGTCCTCCACAAAATTCAAATTTGAAAAGTTGAAATTCAAATATAAGAACTCAACCACTCAAAGGGTTTCAAATGTTGGAAGTCTTGCAAATTCAAGAGATTCAAGTTTAGTGGCAAGTGATGTTCATCATGAGAATGTCAAAATCAACAATCTAAACTCAAGTAAATGTTTTACAAGATTTACAAGCTCAAGTTAAGTTAAAATATTCAAATTATAATAAGTTTCACATGGTTTTCATCAATTTCTAAATTCGAAATTTCAAGTATAATTGGATCTCAAGAGTACAATGTTATAAAGGTGAAACATTCGCAAAACCCAAATTCAAGTCCAAACTGGATGTGACGATCTTATGATCTTGCATTTCAAGGCCATTGTTGAAAGTCATCAAAGTGTTCAAATTCATTTAAATTATGTGAGCTCAAGCGAATGTATAAAGTTCAAAGTAAAAAGAAAGGACAAATTCAATTATAAAAAGATGGCAACATCAATGGTCCTTACAAGTTCACATTATATAAATTATTATTACAAAAGAATTGTAATTTTTTGATGATTCTCGAATGGCACCCCCTTGGGAATTACTGTTAGCTTCAGTCTGTTTGGACTTTATAGTGATATTACCCTCTTTGACCCTTTCGATATCACTATATCTGCTAGCTACCTACCATCAAAGCACATATCTAAAGAGATTAGAACTACAAGATTTACCATGATACAAAACAAGATTAAAATATAAATTCATTCATTCACCATCATCAACTTTTGATCACAAAGGAACATGGTTGTGACATAGATTTAAAAGCATTCATGAGAAGAATCATAAGAATTTCAAAGTACATAATAACATTGTTTTGTTTCCAAAACCTAAATTGTGTGTTTAGAGCAAGAAATCAGAGCTAATATTTTATGTCTAAAATAAAAAAAACGACACAGTTAGACAAGATCACAGACAATGAAGGAGTTCACAAGCATGTTTCAAATGAAAAAGGAAGGTAAATAAAGTATGTTTGGACATGTTCGGGTAAAAACAGAAACGACATTCCACATAATGAGACAACAAAATGACTAGATAAGTAAACCTTCTACTATAACACTACTTTAACTTGGCTCCGGGGCTACAGTCATTTCTCTTAAGGTCAAAAATATGGTCGGACAAAGGTGAAGCTCCTTGAGATGCTCTTCTCCCCGACTTTACAAAAGAAGCTCGACCTGCTCTCTTTACCCGGTACTCTTTCTAAGGACTGACGATGCCAGAAAAAGGGCCAGAGACCTAATTTCCTTGCTGCCATTATTCAGAGGCTTATTTAGTGAATATGTGTTATCCCGCAGACCTAGTTATATGGATTTGGTAGTTCGATTACATCAGACAAGGTACTGGAGCTTGGATATGCTGCTCATGAGCCATCTCATTTAGACTCTGCCCTGGTGGAAATTGTTGCACTTATCGAACGACTAGAAACTATATTTTGTTCAACATTTTTGTTCTTCGCACATATTTGCGATCAGATGTCGCTATTTCTTGATGGAATACCCTAGGGTTATATGGAAGAGGTAGTTTTCCAAAAGGCATCATTGGAATCAACTGCGTTCCTAGTAATAATTGACTTAAAAGATAAGTAAAAAATATAGCGGAGTCAGCCTGCTCTATCACGACCTACTGGATCAGGCCTAAGGAGATATCCGATCATTGGCTAGAGATCCTTTGGTACCTATAGTATGCGTTTCAATATCAGATTTGCATCGATCATTAACTACAAACTCATCGTTTCTCTGATGTGCCCACAATGAGTATCACGTTAGCAGTGGGAGATATACGTAATGTTATATCAGAAGATAGATCATGAATCTTCAACATGATTTCCAAGGAAATTATCTTCACTTTCTAGCATTTCCAGTGTAAATATGGATTTGGATCTAAGATCCTTTCTTATTTTACTTCGCAGATTTCCTAAGGAAAATCATAGATCTGGAGATTCAATGGGTCGTAGTTGAAACGATAATTGTTTGGACCAGTTGCAACGTATTAGGAATAATTCATATTTAGTTATATTGTTTTTCTTAGCCCATAAGTTTGTTAGAGGGCATTTTAGTATTTTATCTATATTTTGAGTAACCCTAGTTTTGCTTATAAATAGGATTGCTATCATTGTAATGGAAAAAAGTGTGTGTAGCCGTCATTCTCTTAATAGAATATTCTCCGTTTATCATTTATTCTACCTTTGCACCAACAATTGGTATCTAGAGCTCCGGTTCGGATTCATTGGGAAACACGGGAAACTAGAGCTCCGGTTCTGATTCATTGGGAAACACGGGAAACACGAGTGAACGTGAGGTCTTGTGTGATTGATTTTGTTTCTTAGATTCACGTTGAATCTTGAACAAAATCTGATCAGAATTTTTTAATTATGTGGGTTGGGAAACACTGTGTGAGAAAACTCTGAGTGTATTGTGCAAAGAAGAAGATGAACGGAAACGGCAACATGAACACCAAACTTCCAGTATTTGACGGTAAAAACTGGAATCGTTGGATGATCCAGATGCGCGTGCTGTTTGGTGCTCAAGATGTTCTAGATCTTGTCACTGATGGCTATGTTCCGGTAGCAGCAGATGCAACAGATGAACAGAAAAACGCGCAGAAGGAAGTGAGGAAGAAGGATCAGAAAGCATTGTTCTTCATTCATCAATGTGTGGATGTAAACGTGTTTGAGAAGATTGCTGACTCAACAACAGCAAAGGCTGCGTGGGACACTCTGGTAAGATGTTATGGTGGTGACGCATCAGTGAAGAAGGTGAAGCTTCAGTCCTTGAGAAAGCAATATGAGAATCTCAACTTGAAGAATAATGAGAAAGTTTCTGAATACATCTCCAGAGTGATTCTGATCACTAATGAGATGAAGGCGTGCGGAGAAACTCTTTCTGAAGAAACAATCATGGAGAAAGTATTGAGATCCCTTACCCCTCAATTTGATTACATTGTGGTAGCAATAGAACATTCCAAAGATCTGAGCACCATGAGAATTGAAGAGTTGCAGAGCAGTCTAGAAGCGCAAGAGTTGCGTTTGACTGAGAGAAACTCTGAAAAGGAAGTAGAACAGCAGGCTCTGAAAGCAACTTCTGATAGGAGGTATCAGAAGCAGTCAGAAGCCAGGAGAAGATCTGATGGTGGTCAGAAGTCAGAAAGCTCAACCTCTAATAGACAAAAGAATGCTCAGAGGGGAAAAGAGAAGTATGACAAAAGAAAAATACAATGTTATTGTTGTAAGAAGTTTGGCCATTTTGCTAGAGATTGTTGGTCAAACAAGGAGAAGAAATCAGAAGAAGCAAATATAGCCAGAGGCTCTGATGATGAATCTGTGCTGTTGATGGCCTCTGAATCTGATAATGTGGATCTGACAGACTGGTGGTATATGGACACTGGCTGTTCAAATCATCTTACTGGAAACAAGAAATGGCTGGTTGACTTTGACTCTGAAAAGAGAACAAAGATCAGATGTGCTGATGACAAATATCTTAATGCAGAAGGTATGGGAAATGTCAGAGTGACTCTGAACAATGGGAAAATAGCATTGATTCAGAATGTGTGGTATGTACCTGGCATCAGAAGCAATTTGATGAGTGTGGGACAATTAATTGAGAAAGGTTTCTCAGTTACCATGAAGGACAATCTTCTGAAGCTGTATGACTGTAATCAGAAGTTGATTATGGAGTCAGAACAGGGAAGGAATAGAACATTCAAGGTGAATGTCAGAACTGCAGACTCAGAGTGTCTTAGTGCAACAAGTACTGAGAAGGAGAGTGAGCTGTGGCACAGAAGATTTGGTCATTTGAATTTCAGAAGCTTACAACATCTGAATTCAAAGAAATTGGTACATGGAATTCCTGCAATTAAGAAGCCTGAAAAGTCATGCAGAGTTTGCATGGAAGGAAAACAACCAAGATTGCCATTTGCATCAGAAGCTGCTCCAAGAGCAAAACATGCCTTGGGAGTTGTACACTCTGATGTGTGTGGTCCATTTCCAGTAGCATCAATTGGAGGGAATAAATACTTTGTGCTATTTGTTGATGAATTCACAAGAATGACATGGGTATCCCTTATTAAGTTTAAACACGAGGTGTTTGATGAATTCAAGAAGTTCAAAATGAAGGCTGAGAATCAGAGTGGTCAGAAGTTGAAGATTCTTAGAACTGATGGTGGAGGTGAGTATAACTCCAAAGAGTTCCAGAAGTTCTGTGAGGAGAATGGAATTGAGCATGAGGTTACTGCTCCTTATACCCCTCAACACAATGGTCTTGCTGAAAGAAGAAACCGCACTCTGCTTGATATGGTGAGAAGCATGCTAAAGGAGAAGAAGCTTCCTCAGAAGCTCTGGGGAGAAGCTGTTGCCACTGCAACGTATGTACTCAACAGATGTTCTACGAAGAAGTTAAAGGAAATAGTTCCAATACAGAAGTGGACTGGAGATAAGCAAAGTGTTAGTCATCTAAAAGTGTTTGGTTCTGTTTGCTATAAACATGTTCCAGAAGCTAGAAGACAGAAGCTGGATGATAGAAGCAAAGTGATGATTCTAATAGGGTACCATAGTACAAGTGCTTACAAGCTCTATTGTCCAGAAACCAATAAAATTGAGTTCAGCAGAGATGTGATTGTGAAGGAATCAGAAGTCTGGAATTGGGATAAGTCTCAATCAGATTATGATGTTAGAACCTCTGAAGAAAAGTCAGAGTTAAGAATTGTTGACTCTGATACTAATTCAAACTCTGAAGAAGACTCAGAAGATGAAGGTGACTCTGATGACCCAGACTCTGATGACCCAGACTCTGGTAATGACAATCCAGATCTTGGTGGCAATTCAGACTCTGGAAATATGCCAGACTCTGAAGATGGTCAAAGCTCTGGAGGTCAATCATCTGAAGTTAGAAACTCTGAAGCTCAAGACTCTGAACAAGTTCAGAGACCACAAAGAGTAAGAAACGTCCCCAGAAGATATGCAGAATTTGACATGCTGCAAGACACTGAAGTAGACTCTGAAGGAGAAATTATTCAGTGTGCCATGATGGTAGACTATGAACCCATAAGTATAGAAGAGGCTCTTAAGCAGAATCTCTGGCTAAAGGCCATGAAAGAAGAACTTGATGCTATAGAGAGAAACAAGACTTGGAAGCTGACAGAGCTTCCAAAAGACAAGAAATCCATCAGCGTCAGATGGGTTTTCAAGCAGAAGTTAAAGCCAGATGGTTCAATTGGCAAACATAAAGCAAGGTTGGTAGCCAGAGGATTTCTACAGAAACCTGGGCTGGATTATTTTGAAGTATTTGCACCTGTAGCAAGACATGAAACAATCAGAATGGTGATTGCAATAACTGCTAACAGGAATTGGCCTCTGATGCATTTAGATGTAAAATCTGCATTTCTGAATGGTCCATTAGAAGAAGAAGTTTATGTGTCACAACCCCCTGGATTTGTGAAAAAGAATCAGGAAGGGATGGTGTACAGATTATACAAAGCTCTATATGGACTGAAACAAGCGCCCAGAGCTTGGAATCAGAAGATTGATTCATTTTTCAAGAAGCAAGGCTTTCAGAAATGTGAGATGGAGTACGGTGTCTATGTTCAGCATACTTCTGAAGGCAATATGACTCTGGTATGTTTATATGTTGATGATATATTATTGACTGGAAGTTCTGAATAGGAGATAGCCAAGTTCAAGAAAGTTCTGATGAATGAATTTGAAATGACTGATCTAGGCAAAATGACATACTTTCTAGGGATGGAGTTCAGATACTCTGAGAAAGGTATCATTTTGCATCAGCTCAAGTATGAATTAGAACTTCTGAAGAGGTTTGAACTGAAGAATTGTAAGGTTGCTGTCACACCTTCAGATACAAATCAGAAATTGGATTCTGACTCTAATGGAGAAGATGTGGATGCTACAACCTTCAAACAGTTGGTTGGTTCTCTAAGGTATCTGTGCAATACCAGACCTGATATTTGCTATTCTGTTGGGATGGTTAGTAGGTTCATGAGTAAACCTAAGTGGTCCCATTATCAAGCTGCTGTCAGGATTCTGAGGTATATCAAGGGAACTCTGAAGTATGGAGTGTTATTTCCCTCTGGAAGAAAGGATGAATCAGAACTTCTGAGTTACTCAGACTCTGATTGGTGTGGAGACAGAGTTGACAGGAAAAGTACCTCTGGGTATTTGTTCAAATTTCTGGGAGGTCCTATTTCTTGGTGTTCCAAGAAACAACCTGTTGTGGCGTTATCAACCTGTGAAGCTGAATACATTGCAGGTGCTGTTACTGCATGCCAAGCTGTGTGGATTCTGAATCTGTTGCAGGATCTGAAGATTAAAGTAAACAAACCTCTGAAGTTGATGATTGACAACAAGTCTACAATCAATCTTGCCAGAAACACAGTGTTGCATGGGAGAAGCAAGCACATTGAGACCAAGTATCATTTTCTGAGACATCAAGTTCAGAGTGGAGTGTTAGAAGTTGTACACTGCAGCACTCAGAAACAGTTGACAGATGTTCTGACGAAAGCTATCAAGACTGATCAATTTCTCAAACTAAGGGATGAAATTGGTGTTACAAGTTTTGATGGAATATGAATTAAGGGATGGTATTAGGAATAATTCATATTTAGTTATATTGTTTTTCTTAGCCCATAAGTTTGTTAGAGAGCATTTTAGTATTTTATCTATATTTTGAGTAACCCTAGTTTTGCTTATAAATAGGATTGCTATCATTGTAATGGAAAAAAGTGTGTGTAGCCGTCATTTTCTTAATAGAATATTCTCCGTTTATCATTTATTCTACCTTTGCACCAACACAACGGATATCCGCGTTCGATTCTGAATGCTCTTGATTCGGTGACCTGAAGATGCTACAAACTGGTAATTCAGAGATTGAATTTGAAATCGTGAAAATTATAGGAATAAGAAGTCATTTCCCATACACAACACCGTTGTTTCGTTCAAGAACTAAAAATGGATGTGGTTGGTGAACTGAGTATCTTGAATCAGTGGTGTTCATCTTTGTTACGGAGGTGCAGGATGAACCTATGTGATTAACACTCTAACAATCAAGTCTGTTCAAAATTCAAGATGAGTATAATAAAAATAGATATAAAAAAATATATATTGTTTTCTTGTGTTAATTGATTTTATATATTAAATTCAAGATGAGCATAATTTAAACTTCTGCATATTAATTTTTTTTAAACTATCAATTAAATTGTACACCTGGACATACTTTGATATCCATATGATTAATTATACTGCATTGGTAGTTGAGAAAAAGCTGTCAGACAAACACAAGGACACACTTTGATTTAATTTTCCAACTAATAAAACATACACTAAATTAAAGAGAAACTATTCACGTTTTAAAAAATCATAACTTTGTTGCAAGAAATATTTTGTCTATCTTTTTACACATATCAATTAAATATATATCAAAATTTTCAAACATATATAACTGTTTGCTGATATATGTAATATAAATATTTAATTTTCTTGTTAATAACTAAAATTTATTAATTAATATCTCATAAATGCAGTGATGTTATTTAATGTTATAAATACCTGGCCTATTACACCACAACAGCAATATCATCATTTCACTGTAATAAGTTCAAACTTCTGAATTGAACTTATTTCAGCCAGACATGAAGAACTCTGAGAAACATTTTTTGTTTTCTTTTATGCAAATAATTTTCATTATTCTTAGCTTATTATGTTTCACAAAAAGAGCTGAAGCCAATTTCAACAAAAAAGTTTCTGGATTTTATGTGTTTGGAGATTCCACAGTAGACCCTGGAAATAATAACTACATAGACACACTTTTCAAAAGCAATTTTCAACCATATGGCAAAGATTTCATTAACCATGTTGCTACTGGAAGATTCACCAATGGAAAATTAGCCACTGATTTTATTGGTAACTATTAATAATTATATTTATAACTTTTTTTTTAAGTTAGTATATCAATATGATATGTGACTTTGTTTGAATGCATTTTGCAGCTTCTTATTTAGGTGTGAAAAAAGAGCTTCTTCCAGCTTATTTGGATCCAAAAGTTATTAACAATGTTAATGAGCTTATGACAGGAGTTAGTTTTGCTTCTGCTGGTTCTGGTTTCGACCCTCTTACACCATCTATCTCTGTATGTATCTGTCGATATTTTATCTGATTCTATTTATAAGAAAAAATTTACTATATATCTCAACTTATAATATATTTTTTATTTTAGAGTGTGATTCCAATACCGAAACAATTGGAATATTTAAGAGAATGTAAAAAGAAGCTGGAAAAAGTGATTGGTAAAGAAGGAACTAAAAATCATATGAAGAAAGCAGTGTTTTTCATGAGTGCTGGTACAAATGATTTTGCTCTTAATTATTTTACTCTTCCAGTAAGAAAAAGTGGTTTTTCTCTCTTGGGATATCAGCAGTTCTTGATTCAACGTGTCAAAGAATTTTTACAGGTTTGGTTCAGTTACTCATTCTTGCATAAACCCATAATAATTAAATGATAATGATAATCTGAACTTTTCTATATTTTGACATTAGTGTGATTTTTGGCGTTTGTTAAATATTTATTTATTTGGTAAATTTTCTTGATTTGCTTATTTCACTTGTTACAAGTTAGTGATTATATTTGGAAGTATATGTTACTTACAAAACTAGTGTGATTAGTGATGGTTATTACTTTTAGTAATTTCAAATCATAAACCAAAACATCACATTTTTCATATACAATTACTTTAGTAATAATGTGTTAGTATTACTCCTATTCCACAAAAGCTAAAAAAATATATGATAAATATACTAATAGATAAACACTTAAAATTTTAGTATGTTTCAATAAAAAAATATGGATAAAATGGAGTAGGAGACTTTTTTTTCCACCCATCCTTATCCTTAAGTAAATTTTTTGCCCCCAATGGAATTGAGATTTTGACATTATTATAAAACCACCAAAGAAAAATGGTAGTGAGGTCCCACTTTGTCATTAACCAAACTTTTGTCAATAAAAACACCCAAGTACTTTATGGAAAGTGGTAAAAAAGAAGAAGACTTAGACAATTCAATAGCACCTAATAATTATGAAAAACAAAGACAACAAAAATTGGTAGTGTAGTTGAGAGTAGACAAGAAAACTAATAATAACCCAACCCCACTAAATTTATCTTATTTAAAAAATAAATAAGTAATAGACACTGATCTAAGTTAAACACATATAAAAGATTGAAAATAAAATATATTATATTAAATTAAATATTAGAGTTTTAGGATCTCCGTAAGACACTCCTTCATGCTCAGCATTCTTTTTGGGTTTGGTGCGTGGATTTCTCGATCGATAGACTCTGATACTATATTAGAGTTTGGTCTAGCACAACCCTACAAAACCGATTGGTAAGGTGAAGAGTGTCACTCTATATAAACTATTTCAATGATGTATCTCCAATCAATGTGAGACTTTAAGATCTTCCTAACATTAAATAAAAAAATTTAATTAATTATTCGAAATTGAGTCATATACTTTTATCTTTAAAATATATATATAAAAAAATCTATGTACATGAATATTTACAAAAACATTCCTATCAAATACTTCTAGTTGAGTAGGGATAGTTTGGTTAGAATTAGAGTGTGAATTCATATAATACAAGGTGTTGGTTGAAAGTAGTAGAGACAATCCATCCATTTGCCAAGATTTTGCTGTTACAACCGAATATGGAAGTATGGTTGATGATGTTAATTTTAGAATGGTGATACAGTGCTTTATGAATGATTAAATGGAGCACCAACACTGGCCATAAGCCCATACCATGATCTGTCATCATGTCTATAGTGTTAGTTCTTTTCTATTTTAATAACAAACTCTATATCTGAGGAAACTAACCTAAAGTGGAAAATAGGCATATGTTACCTCTAATGTGAAGAATTTCAACTATCATCAGAATTGGGAAGTAAATGTGAGATAGATTCAACTATAATAAAGAATTGGAAAGTTTGACAGTTTGGGTGTTTGGGGTATGGGGTGACAATTTTTTCAATTTGGGAAGTAAATGTGAGATATATATATTTTTAAAAACATATTATTTAATTTTTAATTAATAATATTTTTATTTAATTGTATATTAATATATGAAGTGTTCCTTAATAAATGTGGTCCAATACTTGTTATCATAATGAGTACTTCTAACTACTAGTACTAATTATCATCCCATATTGAAAATGGAAAATAATTTGTACCTAATTCTAAAGTAGGGAAGAGTTCTATGAGGTCATCATGTTCAAGATTATGTTCAAACTTATTAGGCCAAATTAATTTAGACTAGTGGGTGCATTGGATTATGCTTTTTTGATCAAATATATTTGGATATAGTAAGCACTAAAACAACTATATTTTTTTTATTTAATTCTTAAAACAAATAATTTGTTAAATATATTTTTTAATATACTTCTTATTTATTTAACATGTTCAAAATAAATAATTTGATCAGGCATTGTTGGCAGAAGGTGCTCAAAAAATTGCAATAGCAGGAGTCCCTCCAATGGGGTGCCTACCAGTCATGATCACAATGAACTCTCCTAATGCCTTCTTACAACGCAATTGCATCGAAAGATTTTCCTCTGCTGCAAAAGATTACAATCAGCTCCTTCAACAAGAATTAAGCACAATGCAGTTTCACCTCAATTCCTCAAATTCACCTGTGAAAATCTATTACATTGACATATATGAACCCCTAGCCAATATGGTTCAAGCACATCAAAAATATGGTTTGTAACTAAATATTTGTTCTTTTTTACTTTCTAATACATAGAAAAAATTTATGTGCTAACATTTTTTGTTTTGTATGTGGCAGGATTTGAGGATATTAATAGTGGATGCTGTGGAAGTGGATACATTGAAGCAGCACTTTTGTGCAATAAGGGTTGTAATGTGTGCTCTGATCCATCTAAGTATATGTTTTGGGATTCAATTCACCCCACAGAGAAAGCATATTACAACCTTTTTTTGGCTTTCAGATCCACTGTTGATTCCATTGTCAACAACTAGAATCATGAGTTCTTATATACATGGTTGAGGTTATGGCCTCTCAAACTTTCAACATTTTTTTAGTAGAGATAGTATGGTGAAATTGTGTATGTGACACATACTCTACTATGTGTGTCATATAAAAAAATGTGATCAATATTGTGAATAATATGTGATTGTATTGAAATTTACTCCCTCAATTCTTATATATAAGATTCTTTAATTATGTATTTTTTAACCAAATCAAATTATATATAACTACAAATGGAAAATAAAGTGCCTCACTATTATTTTTTGATAACAAAATCTATTGTCTTAACAACTATATTTTTTTTACTTACATAACACAACATTACTATGCATGACTATGCATGACGTTTCATACTCTGTAAATATCAAGTGCCTTTGGTATAGTTATAGTGTATATTTTAGGCATAGCTTTAAAAATTAAACTAGACCGGTTGGTTGAATTGATTGAATAAAAAATCAGAGTGATAATCGATCTGATTTAATTGTTGGATTGAGTATGTAATTGAATCGATGAGAATTGATAAAAATCGGTGTAAATCGATAAAAATAAAAAAACTATGGTTTTGAAAAACCAGCATTTTAAATGTTTTTTTAAAAAAATTAAAACGACATCATTTTTCATTATTTAAAAAAAAATAAAAATATAAGAAAAAGTTGATATTCTTTCTTTTAAAAATTGGTGACATCGATGTTAAATATAATAAATAGAGACTCTTGGAGGATTATAGCATTGATAGGTGGTAGAATTTGACCATACTTTATTTTCTCTCTTATTATGTGATTGATATTATTAATTTCTATTAATTGGGCTTAGGTGTTGCATAAAGTAAATGATAATTTATGTTTGATAGACAACAAACATAAGTTTATATTTGAAATTGATACTTTGATTAAATTTTTCAATTAATTATTTCACTCAAATTTGAATTTAAATTATGAACTTGTGAAATTATGATATTTTTTAAATTTTTTAGATGTTAGTGATTTTTTTAGACACCGAGTTATTTGGTTCGGTCGGTTTAATACATATATAATTTTATTATAGTGACAAATTTATTTAACAGAGTTATCCGATTTTATTCGGTTTAATTATGCGATTCGACCAGTGACCTTGGTGATTTGATCAATGAATCAGTAATCCAATATCTTCACTGGTTCGATAACCAGTCATATTTTTAAAACATTGATTTTATTCTTTATTTATAGTTTAATTTAGTTATTTAAAGTTTTTGGTTGGTTAAAAATGAGTTAGATTTATGTTTTTTTATTAAAAATGTTAATTTGCTAAAGTAACAAAGATTTTCTAAAAGTTCAATTTTAATAGTTTTTAGAAGATGAGATTTTTGAGTGTGTCCAAATTTGTGCTCATAGTCATGTGTCCATTCAAGATTAACCATTTGTTAAGAAAATTCATAGATGGAAATAAACCTAACACTTAGTTATATACATAGTTAATTATAATTTTTTAGAGAATTTCTTATCCCATTTCATGGGTTTCTTTTCCACTATGTGATTTTTCACAAACGTTTCTAGATTCTGGAGTTATATCTACATGACTTGATAATATTCTAGAGATATGTCTCCGGAGCAAGTTAAACTTTAAACGGTCACAACATATCTCTCATAGTCCATTTTCATTTGAATTTGTCCGGAGATGCATTTACGCAAATTTTTTAGAGATACATCTCTGAAGTGTTTCAGAATAGGTTTTTTTACAATGCATTGTGTATTTGTTCGCAGATGAATTATAAAATAACATGCACACCAAAATAACATAACAATATAGTAATAAGATATCATACGTCACGTAAATCTAAAATGTAATAACAATGTCAAGAAAAACGTACAAACTATAGTGCTGAAACAAAATAAATACAAACAACTACTAAGTGTGCCTGACAACCTCTCCTATTCCTGGTCTGTCTCCTCGTCAATCGATCCCTCTGTCCTCCCGTGATTTCTGTGGTTAAAAAGTGCCCCACGTGCCTCCGCAATAATGACATCCAGTACTCGTCTGACAGCAGACCCTTCAGGGAAGATACTCTCGTCAATGCCTGCCCGCGCCATCTCCATTATGCGACGACAACGAGGCAAGATATCCTCAGTATGATCTATTTGAGACTGCTACTCCTCTATAATCTCCTAATGAGTGGGTCTCGACGGATCTTCTGGAGCAGTCGACACCATGTACGGAAGTGAAACCCTAAAGAACCATATGGTGTATACATTGATATAACTCCAATCATTCGGCGCTATGGTAGTCTGAGTCACATCTGGTGTCAGACGACTCTGGTAATCAGCAAACATCTCCTCTATCTGTATACGAGTAAAGGCCGGAGGTGCAGAGACATAAGGGTGTTTAGGGATGGTCTGGGTGTACTCGAATTGCCATATGACGCGCTCAGATAGATGAGGAATAGTGACCATCAACGAGCAGGCCAACCATTCGGAGTATAGCGATATGGCGTCAAATAGCCGTGTCTGACGGTGATCCACGTAATAGTTGAAGTGAATGTCCTCAGTAACCAAACGGTCGAGATAGACTCTGAAAGGCTCGACCGCCTGGTTTCCTCTCAGCGGGATAAAAAGCACAGACACGGGGCATCTTCTCAGTGTGCTCATCCCAACACGACCAGCCAACGATGCGCGGGAAGTGCTAGAGGATCCAAACCTGAAATGAAAATAAAAAAGCATTCAGAGATCAAGAGTTATTGCAAATATGAAATGAAAAAGATAATAAACAATCAAGGATAAAAAGTTATTACCACCAGTAGGGCGTGCTACCTATGGTCTACCTTGTCATCCATCGCTCAAATTCGAATACAGATCGGCTAAGCAAGCTGCCCCTAGTTGTACTCACGGATCCGTGTGAGATCCAAGAATTATCGGAGGTATGTAACGTCAGTGTAGGTGGCACTCGTGTCCACAAAAACACAATGCCAATACATGTAGTTACTCTAAACTATGTTTCATCTGATTTCAAAACATTTCAATAGCTAACAATGGATTCTAACTCGTTTACAACAAAACTCGAATATTTATTGAAAACTCGAAAAACTTATCGGATTATATAATTCGAAAGATGTTGAATGATACATTGGATGCAACTTGATCCTCGGACAAAAGAAATCAAATTTGGTGAAGTTTGAGAAATTTGAGAATGAGAGAGATTGAGATGTTTGTGAATAGAGAATGAAAAAGTGTGGGAAGAGAAGAGTCTGACACGACAATATGCTTTAAATTGCTTTGGAATATTTCAATGTTCAATTGATTTTTGGTGTGTTCGAAGATATATCTTCGAAATCTCTTAACGTTTAGTTAAAATATGATGCCTTCGAAAATATATCTTTAGAAACTAAAAGTATTATAGAAAATTCACATGATATCTAAGAAATACATGAGATATTTGAAAAAATTCTTATTTTTTATTAATTAGAATATAAAAATAAAATTTTCTCTTTCCCTTGCTATCAAAACCATTCCATAATTTCAATTTAAAATAAAAAACTTTAATGAGTTTAAAATTTTCACTTTTTTTGGATTTTCATGTTCTACTTCTAAATAAATTAGTGAGTAGTTATTGATAGAATTTCTGTAACAAACTTTTGCACTCATTACATGCTAATCTTGTTCTCGTTACCGCTCATTTTCCGATTACGGATCCTTCAGAACCTCCGCGAATACGGCGGTGATACACTCAACTGCATGCCTCAGGTCAGGTCCCCATAATTTATCCCCTTTCTCCTTTTCTAATCTTGGAGGACTCGATCACATTAATCTAAACACGTTTTGAGATGATTTTGTTGATTGAATGGGATTAGGATTTTAAATTTTTTTATAGATTAAAAGTTTTGTGATATTCAATTAGGAGAATCAGAAATTATTTAACTGGATGTATAAAACTGATGATATTGATTAAGAAATTTTTGCCTTTTGTCAACTTTTACTTGAGTTCATGATTACAAAAGGTATTGTGTATTGAGGCCAATCCAAGGTTTTTTTGCATGCTTTCAATATAGTAACAGCTTTATTTCCTAATGAAATTTGGTTAGGATTGGAAGCTATGTGGCACCGGCACCTCCCAAAAAAAGTGTGCCAGTGGTAGTGTCTGTGTCCGAAACTGATATCAACACTTGTGGTTACGTCTAATTTATTCATTTTTAAAAAATTATTACCAGTGTCGACGTGTCCGTGTCAGAGTCATGTTTCCGATGTCTGTACTTCATGGATCAGAAGTTTCTTGATGCAACCTAATGATGTTGCCAAACTCGAGTTAAGAGAGATGCCATGCAGTTTCTTGATGATTTTAACACATCTATATGGCTTTTTATTTATTTATTTGAATTTATCAAGTAGTCTAATATACAACAAATTAAAAAGTTATAAAATCAGACACATCATGGTACAATTTGAAAGAAATGGCATAAAGATTTAACTAAAAGACAGAATTAATGTTTCAAAATTTAGTATTAGTTATGCCATTATTGGAGTTTGGAGTATTTCCGCACATATATTCAAAAGAAAAAAAAAATACAAAAAATTGTAAAATATAATGCAGTGTATTCAAATGTGTCTGCGGAAAATTTGTTACAAGCTCAAAGAGGAGAAATAGACAACTGAACTGATAGGTACAGACAAAAGGAAAGAACAATCTTATTGAATGATATGAATATGAATGAATCTACTATTTTTCAATACTTACTCAAATAAGCCTCTCCTCTAATTAACTAACTACCTTAACTATTGCTAATTTTTATTCTTTATCCTTGCAATCTAACATGAGCTTTTACCGTGTCTGATATGACAAATATTTTGAGGTCTATATGGTTCCATGGTTCCTATGTCATTGTCATGTGCTGTTATATGTACTTCTTTTGGTTGAGAAGTCATTTCCTGTGAATACTCAGGTGTATCAGTGATGCTCACACCACCTGATTTCGAAGAAGAGTCAGTTACATCCCGTACCTTGTTTGAAGCATCAAGCTTTTTGTTATGAATCAGCTTTGCAAATTTAATAACCGCTTTCCTCACCCTTTCATCATTTGGTGTTCTGCTGCCTTCTGGTGGAACGTCTTCTTGCGTCTCCCTGGATTTGAGACACTTGATGGCTGATATTAGAACACAAATAGTAGAAGTGGCACCAGAGATGACATATAGAACCCATAAGCTTCCAAGATTCAAACTATCCGAATCACTGGAGGACGTCACGTTGGAGCAATCATGTGAGGTAATTAACCATTGTTCTTCCAATCTCTTCAATTCTGCTTTTTCTGAGAGATGTAATATAGCTTTAGAAAAATCTCTGGTCAGAGGAGACCCTTTCTGGAACATCTGCATTAAATTATATGATTTTAATCATATATAACTGCAATTGCAATGCTAAAATTCATAAATAGTTTAGTCTAACAAAATAATTTATTTTTGTAAAGGGTAAGGAAGGGCATTAACAAGTTAAACTGTATCATCACTTACAAAGCCCAATCCGCCAAATCTATTTCTAGGAATGAAGCCGGTGTATTTCTTGCAGTATTCGCTGATGAATACTTTTTCATATGGGAGCTCAAGAAAAGCAGCTGCTATGCTGTTGTTAGCGAATGCTTCATCATACTTGTATTCGTTGGTTATGTTTATGATATTCTCGGGCTTGAACTTTTCAACTTTCTCTAGGAATGTCCTAATAAATGAGTCGCCGTCACAACCAACTTTCTTGTTGTTGTTCTTAAGCCATTGAATGTCTGTGACTTTTGGTCGCAACTGCTTAACTGTGAGCATTGAAGAAAGACTAGCTGTGTAGCATGAGGTGAGAATCAATACAAGAAAAAGCCACGAGATCATCACCGCTCGAGTTAAGTTGCTGTGCATTTTTTCTCCTGCAAGATGAAAACTAAGACATTACTTGAGTAAATTAAATCACTGTTTTAAATTAGGTACTTTCTTTAACAGGTTTATCTGTTTTTCCATATTGTTATTTTGCATCAAAATGACAAGGAAGTTTGAGATTGATACTCACTATGAGCAAAGAACAGAGAGGAAAAAGTAAACCAAAAAGCTGTGCTGAGCTGGAGCTTCCAGTTTCCATGAAACTCTGGATTGGATTCTCTCTCGAGATACCAAACAACTAACATCGTGTAAATCAAGATTACATCTGTAACCAGCCACAATTCCCAGGTAAATGGCTTCATAAACATCCATACTGATTCTCCAGACTTCATTGGAACTATCATTGACAATCCTGATTCTGCATATGGCACTGTAAAATCCACATACTGCAATCTTTCCTCTATTATGGTCATGTCTCCAATAACAGCATCAAAAGTCTTCCATCATTGTTTAGCCACACAAACAAAAAATCGTAATCAATAAATAAAAATAATATTGATTCTCAAATTTCAAAGTAATTAAGTTGCATTTAGTGCATGTTATTAGTTATTCCTAATAGCTAACTATAAGTATCTTTGTCATATTTGATAGGGAAGACAATGGTAATCATAGAAACCAAAATAAAACATTTGATTTCAAAGTAAAATAGATTTAATACCTTGTTATAGACAAGCTGAACCAAATCGTTATAGGTTCCATTGATGGCATAATATTTATATGGAAGATCGTACCCCAGAAGTTTCTGTACTTGCTCGAAAATGTCAATGCAAAATCCACTATACTTATCTTCCTTTCCATTCTGGTCATACTCAACCTTGACAAACTTGTAAAACGAGGTTCTGCTTCTGACTGCAATTTTCAATGGATATTGTTTGGTAGGCATGTTCCACCCCTTTGGATCGCGGTCCAAATTCCCAGGCCAGCGTACACCCGTGAAACGTTCTGTATTTCCAGCAACCTTATTTCCACCTTGTCCTGTATGGAGGACTGTAGTGAAGCCATGTTGTTGAGTCCAAAAGCATAATTCCTTGTAACTCTTCCCAGCCACATTTACAATTCTTAATACATGATTCTTCTGCATGAGTTGTTCATCTTCAAGTTGAATATGGCCACTCAAACCAACGAAATTGCTAGAGTGTATTTCTCTTAGTAAACTCTTTGGGCTGCGATTGTTTCTATTGGTCATTCTGTCGATTGCTCGAGTTACAATATTAATGCTATCAAATGCTTGTAGAGCATAAAATCCTGGGTATCGGTTATCTTCCTCTGGATTCTTTAACCAAAAAGCTCTCCTGAATTGAGCTTCAAAGTCTTGATAATCCTTGCTTCTCTCTGAGTAGTAGGTTTTAATTCCTAAAGCTCCTTCCATATAGGAAATAGCAGATTTATTGACAGAGTCCATCAAATTTGTTATGCTCTCTGAGATTATCCAAACTGATTCTTTATCCACCAATCCAACTTTTGAAGCTTCTTTAAACAAATGGATTGTCATTTCTAATGAGGATTGCAGCACTTTGAACACCCGAGATTGTCTTTGTTTTAACTTAATCATCTCTTCATTAACTAGCTCTCCTGGATCATGTATAGAAGAGATTGGGGGAAGGACTAAGCGGTGTTCAATCATTGAATCCACATCCTGAAGGGCCTCAGCTAGCAGGGCTAGCATCCCATAATCTCCCCCGTACGTGTCATCTTCGTAGATTACTACTACTCTTTTCCAGCTATATGCCTGCACTATGTCGGCAATGCATTTTATATATGCCGTACCTTTGTTTGCTAGTCTCACCAGAAAAGGCCATCGAGTTTTCATCAATGGCGGCGTTATGGTAGTCGCTGCAAAGGATATTATAGGAACTTGAGCTTCGCTTCCTATTTCAGCTGCTATACCTGCTTCTGGCCATGTGTGCATCCCTATAATCACTTGCACCTTTTGCACCTTAATCATCTCTTCAGCTGCAAATAAAGATCTCACATTCTTCATTATAGACATTTAAGAAAGTTTAACGTTGTTTTCTCAAAAAATACTAGCTGTACTAACCAAGTGTGATGGCCCTGAGGGTATCCTTGGCGGAGTTCTGAAAGTAGAGAGCCAGCTTGTATTCCTTTGAAGCGTTGTTGTATTTCTTGGCTGCAATGTCCATGGCTACTTCTTGTTCTTTCCCAATACGAGAATTAACATCAATGATCACCCCAATGGATATAACTTTGTTCGTCTCATCTCGGAAACCAGAAATGAGAACAGAAGGAGTGAGTAAAAAAAAGAATAGCCAAATTCTTGCTGGTGTTTGAGGAATAGTTGAAAGGCAATGCATTTTGCTGCAATATCTTTTGCTCACATAATCTACTAGCCTTTGTTGGAAACAGTGTAGAGACTAGCGGCCTATATATTACATTATTACATAGAGGAATTAATATTACTCGAGGATTTTGGGAGTTATTCTGGTAGTTACATGGAAACTTAATGTTTGACTTTGTCAATTATGATGTTGACTCCCTACTTGGAGACAAAGTTGGGTATAAGAAGAGAATAGGCAAGGCTTGCTAGTTGCTGAGTTATTAGAAGGAAAAGTAATTGTAAGGATCCACGATTTGTTAGATGGGATAAATCTTGGATTTGGAGATGGTGAAAACATAGAAAGAGTGCTCTAGAGTTTATTCACTAAAAAGAGTACAGCTGTCAAAAATCATGTTAGATAGATGCGATAGAAGTTGTCAATGTTGAATCCGATTCATTATTATTGATAAGCTGAATGGGTCTATTGAGGGAAGCAAGAGAAACATGATTATTTGTTGTGGGGTTGGAAGTCCTTGCGGTACTGTTTAGAGGTAATTAAAAGAAAATGTTAAATAAATTAATAATGATAAAATTTTAAGATATTAAAATCTGATAAAAAGAAGTTATCAATATTTTGCTTTTTTAAATAATGGATAGAACTGATATGCCTATTCATTTGAAAAGTTCATACTATGAAGCATGTAACAAGGACAAAAGATTATATTTTCTAAATTCAGGATGTAAGTCTTCTAAAAGATTTGAAATTTAGGATTCCTTGCTGTCGGGATTTCCTGCATTCACACATTCAAAATGATGGTAGTCCGATCAAAATCAAATGGTCTAGATTCAAGTTTAATTTATTGAATTATAAAATATAAATCAGAAAATAACGGCTGTAAATTAACTAGAGATAAGTTGATCCAGTCAAAATGGCAATCTTAATTTCATTTTGTGTTAATTTTATGTCATTTCTAGAGATAAGTTGAAAGATTATCAAAAATGGATGCTTCTTGGAAACATAGATTTTTGTTGAATTAGGTTTGAGTACTATATTGGCCACACTATGAGAAGTGGACCTCAAACTAATGACATTTAGGTTTTGATATGTGGCCACAAAATTTAGGACAATAGATCATAATTAATGACTTTAGAATCTGAATAGGAAATTTGAGTATGCAAATTTGTAAGTATATACATTCCATGGAGGAACTGGTCATGTAATTCAACATGCATAATGTTAAAATATGTGAAAATGATTGTCCTGCAAATATCAGCCTTATATTTATTATTTTTAGTACCTTTGTGAAATGTCATACTTTAGTTACATAAAAATAAAGATGTGTATCTCAAAATAGACGGCTGAGAATGAAGACAGATGTAGAGTGATATGTAATCCCTTGTTCAAGAAATTTAAAATGTCTCTTGACCATACTGTCATGAAATTTGGTTTGATGCCTTTCTCATTGCCTTTCATATTATATATAATAGTGTCGGTAATTACAACTCATAATAACTAATTACAATTCATAATGACTAATTTCCTATTCTATGAATGTAAATTATTCACAATAACTGCAAAGATTATTTCCTGATTAACATCCCCCTTCAAATTGATGCGGCTGGTCAAGGAGCATCAATTTGCTAACAAGAAACTGATGTTTTGGGCGTGGAACAACCTTGGTAAGAATATCTGCAACCTGCAACTGAGTACTGAAGTGAGGAAGTGATATTATTCGATCATCGTAGGCGTCACGTATTGAATGACAATCAACTTCGATATGTTTGGTGCGTTTATGAAAAATAGGATTCGCAACAATTTGAATGACACTTGTATTGTCAGCATAAAGTGAAGTTGACTTTGTTTGGGGAAATCTAAGTTCAGCCAAAAGACCACGAAGCCAAAGTATTTCTGAACAAGCAGCAGACATGGCACGATACTCTGATTCAGTAGAAGATTTAGAAACTTTTGCTTGCTTCTTACTTTTCCAAGAGATCAATGAAGAACCAAGAAACATACACCAACCAGTAACAGATCGACGAGTATCAGAACACCATGCCCAATCAGCATCACTATAAGCACTCAACCGAAGAGAAGTTCCAACGGAAAAGAATAATCCGCGATGAGAGGTTCCCTTTAAGTAGCGAATTATACGACGAATCGAAGCCTAGTGAAGATGGCGAGGAGAATGCATGAATTAACTTACTTATTGAACAGCAAAAGATATGTCAGGGCGAGTAATAGTCAAGTAGTTGAGGTTACCCACAAGTTGTCGATACAATAAACGATCAGGCAACAGATCCCCATCATCACAATGATATTTAACATTAACCTCAAGAGGAGTATCTACCGGATTAGTTGATTCAAGACCGGCCATAGAAATCAAATATGTAGCATACTTGTGTTGATGGAGAAAGATGCCCTTGGATGTAGAATGAACCTCAAGACCAAGAAAATAATGTAGATTACCCAGATCTTTCATATGAAATGAGGCCTTAACAGTTGCTTAAGTCGCTAAATGGAAGCATGATCCAAACCAGTAATAACCATATCATCAACATACAAAAGAAGCAGAACAATACCCACAGATGTGCTATGAATAAATAAAGATGAATCATACTGAATCTGAGTAAAGGAGAATCCAAGTATAGTGGAATGGAATTTCTTGTACCATGCTCTAGGTGCCTGTTTCAAACCATATAAGGAGCGTTTGAGCTTACACACGCCTTTGGATGAAGAGAATAAGCCTTAAGGTGGAGTAGTCATATAAATACCTTCTGTCAGGTCACCATGAAGAAAAACATTCTTTACATCCATTTGATGAAGAGTCCACCCACTAGAAGCAGCTATAGACATGATCGTGCAGACAATTGTCATTTTGGCAACCGGTGCAAATGTCTCATCATAATCAATTCCATATTCCTGCTTGTTTTCTAACGCAACCAAACGAGCCTTGTAACGGTTGAGGGACCCATCAGAATTCAATTTCACAGAATACACCCATTTGCAACCTATAGGTTTTACATCTGGAGGACAAGTGACAATATCCCATGTGAAATTCTCTTGAAGAGCTTGGTGCTCTTCATTCATTGCTTTTATCCATCGCACATCTTTAACAGCTTGTGAGTAACAAGTAGGAATAGATATGCTAGAGAGTGTGGCAGTCAGAGAAGTATGTGAGGAATCATACCTGTCTGGTGAATATCTATCTGGTGCGCGAGATATTCGACCAGAACGTCGTGGTTCAACCGGTACAGGATCAGGTGGCAGTTCAGCATCGGGAAGGGGTGTGGGAACCTGTTGTCTGTGTTTTCTGACATATACATGACCTGGTTTATAACGTTCTATAGATTGAGGCATAATAGAAAACTTAGGAAGAGTAACAATATCATTAATGGCAGGAGAAACACAGGGAAACATAAACTGATTATCAAAAAATGTCACATTTCTAGAAATGCGAAAACGATGGTTAGAGACATCATAACACACAAATCCCTTATGAGAGTGACTATATCCCATAAATGCACATTGAATGGATTGTGCTCCAAGCTTATGCCTTTCAAAAGGAGGTAAGTGAACAAAACACACACACCCAAAAGTATGTAAAGCACTATAATCAGGATGAATTTTAAATAGACGGAAGAAAGGAGAATCAAGATCAATAACCGTAGAAGGAATACGATTGATCAAGAAGACAGCCGTGGAAAGAGCCTCCACCCAAAATCGGGATGGTACAGAAGCTTGGAGAAGTAAGGTGCGTGTTACATCAAGCAAATGACGATTCTTATGTTCTGCCATGCCATTTTGTTGAGGGGTATTGGGACAAGACCGTTGAGACAAGATGCCTTTTTGTTTAAGGTATTCCTGAAACTCATGAGACATGTACTCACCACCAGAGTCAGATCGAAAAATTTTAACACTTGTTTGAAATTGAGTTTCAACATATGTCAAAAATTACTTAAATATAGAAAACACTTAAGATTTAGAACGGAGAAAATATATCCAAGTAAAACGACTATAATCATCAATAAATGTGACAAAATATTTATAGTGAGTATGAGAAACCACAGGAGACATTCCCCATACATCACTATGAATCATCTCAAAACAAGTGGAAGCACGATTAGCACCAGACGGAAAAAAAAGTGTTTTACTTTTAGCCAATTTGCAAACAGAACATGAAACAGAGGCATCAGGAATAACATTTTTATTTCCCAACAAACCACTTTTACATAAATGAGACAAAACAAAAAGAGTTTGGATGACCTAGTTTTCTATGCCAATCCTCATAGGAATTCAAAACACTATGACAAGCAAGAGACAAATGATTAGAAATAAACTGTATTGGAAACAATCTTTCCACTTTAGGCCCCTTTGCGATCACTTTCCCCGATACCTGCTCCTACACAAGACAACCAAACCGAGAAAAATTAACATTACAATTATTGTCCACCTTGACCAACAGACAATAAATTAGAAGCAAGTCCAGGTGAGACAAGCACATTCTGAAAATCCGAGTTTATGTCCCCAACGTTAGTGATAGACAAGGTATTGCTATTGGCAATCTGAATTTTCTGATTACCGTGATAAGAATGTAAATTGTGCAAGTTTTCAGATGAACCTGTCATGTGATTGGATGCACCAGAATCAAAAAACCATGGACGAGAAACATGAGAAGACTTACCCTTAATACCCAAGGCTGAAAGGGCAAAAAGTACCATGTGTTGAATCATTTCAGGTTGTAGAGCATTGTCATCTACCATGTGTTGAATCATTTCAGGTTGTAGAGCATTGCCATCTGATGCACCAGTGGTGGAAGGGCCAATTGTATGGCCTGTAGTGGCATGAAATGCCTTCACCGAATGATGTGCTGGTCGTGGAGGACGTGTGGGACAGTCAGAGATGATATGACCTTGTTGTTTGCAATAATTACAAAACTTCTTACTGTAGCTATGAGCAATATGTTCAAACTGTTTGTAAGAAAAACATTGGACATGTTGCATATCACAGCCTTTATTTCTACTTTGAGCAGCATATGCAATTGCCACAGGCTCAGAACTGACAGTATCATGAGACATGGTTCCTTGAGTAAGGAGACGTTGTTCCTGCCTGAGAAGTTCACCAACACATGTATCCAAAGAAGGAACAAGATTCCTATTTAGCAAAGCACCTCTGACAACCTCAAATTCTAAACGAAGCTTCATGAGAAATTGATCTCGCCTACTTGTGTTGTAGACCTCTTGAACAGCCGCAAGAGAGGTCTTGGGAACATTAGCATGTATAATAGCAGAGTGTTCTGCCCAAAGATTCAAAAAATCAGAATAGTATTCTTGAATAGACAAATCACCTTGTTTGTAGTTGGCGATGTCTAACTCCAACTGAAAATGTTTTGCCGAATTGTCCTGGTTGTAAATGCGCTTATAATTCCACATTTCTTGAGCAGTTGAAAAAGAACGCAAATTATTTATCATTTGAGGATTAATATTGTTTAGAATCCAAGTGATACTTTGAGCATCTTTAGTTTCCCACGCATCTAATGCAGTTTTCTCCGTTGGTGCCTTAGAAACATCATCTAAGTGACTCCATAATCTCTTTCCTTTAACATACATCTTGAACTGAAATTCCCATGCCGAATAATTCTTGCCGGTAAAACAAACACAAAAATTATCTCTTTCTTTTTCAGAAGCCATCTAAATTATTAAGCCACCAAATACAATCTCACTAATATTATTTTATTATTATAATAATAATTATAATAATAATAATTATAATAACAGTAACTGTAATTACAGTCACGAGAGCAGTAGGGGTTATCTCAATTACGAGAGCAGTAGGGGTTATCTCAATTACGAGAGCAGCAACAAGAAACAACACCCACGAACCAACAAGAAACAACACCCACAAACCAACGAACAACACCACGAACAAATCCACGATTTGGAAGGAGTGGCAAAACAGAAGATTATGACGATCCAGAATCATGAAGCAACAACAGCCAAGAACCAAAAAAATTGATTGCAATATCAGCGCAATAACGAGAATCTCCA
Source organism: Lathyrus sativus (assembly GCA_963859935.3). Lineage (NCBI taxonomy): Eukaryota > Viridiplantae > Streptophyta > Magnoliopsida > Fabales > Fabaceae > Lathyrus > Lathyrus sativus. Next base: position 37,132,254 of record OZ012735.1, read on the forward strand.
AGACGAAATCATGAACCGGCAACCAAAGATTTAGAATCTCAGACAGCTGCAAGGTTTCGATTTCAAAAGAAAGAATTTCGAAACGAACACGATTACGAGAGCGAACCAATGGGGTATCGCTGATCAGCCAATATAATAATATTTTCCAGGTTTGATTGAACCTAATGATACCATGTCATGAAATTTGACTTGATGCCTTTCTCATTGCCTTTCATACTATATATAATAGTGTCGGTAATTACAACTCATAATAACTAATTACAGCTCATAATAACTAATTACAATTCATAATGACTAATTTTCTATTCTATGAATGTAAATTATTTACAATAACTGCAAAGATTATTTCCTGATTAACACATACATTGTAATAGTTGAATTTTGCAAATGCAGCATTGCGCTTACTGTAGGAAGAACTTTTTTTCCCATACTGAATCATATATACTATAGTGAGGTGAAGAGCCGATGATATTACAGGTTTTTCAGGAGGAAACTGATGAAATGAATCACATTAGATAATAACTTTAAAATAAATATATTTGTATTAAAATTACTATAGGGTTTTCATAAGTGCTACTACTACTACAAATATTAAAATCAAACACATAAAACTTGGAATGTATATGGCTAGCTATAACATATACAGAACAGTCAACATGTGAATCTATTACATAATATGAATTATATCATTTCTATGGCATGGCAGCTGTTTGGGAGCGAGGCAGATTGCCTCGTTCATCAGAAATGCTTATACTCTCCAATTTTGGTGAATTTCTATGACGTACGCCTTGTATTACACGTCCACCAAAAGTTGCAGATTTATTTAATTTCATGAGATTCTCAATGTTTAAACCGGTACCAACTCTAATTGCTCTCTGAGAATTATTATTATTATCATCATCAGATTTGGAGATTACACTTCCTTGAGGAAGTTGATCAGCTTCTTCATAGTGGTTATGGTTATGGAAATACTTCTTCAACAAAGCTAGTAGTAAGCAGATGGTGGAAGTGGCAGCACATATCACATAGAGTCCCCAAAATTTGTCAAGAGTCAGACTCTCAGTTTCTTCTGAAGATGGTGAGTTGTTTGAGCATTTATTGGAAGGTGTTAACCATATATTTTCCAAATCTTTTAATTTTCCATTTTCTGCTAGTGTTAAAATTGCTTCAGAAAAGTCTTTTGCCATTGGATCATCTTTTTGAAATACCTGCAAAATCATAGAGCATGAAACCAAACATGAGTATGCAAATGTAAAACTGATACTAATGTACTTTGAAAAGACAACTAATAACTTTTTGTAGAAGTAAACAGGCCAAAGAAAAAGTTGCAGGCACTCACAAATCCCATTCCTCCAAATTTATAGGCTGCTGTAGTTGAAGTGTATTCTTTGCAGTATTTATTCAAGAAAACCTTCTCGTATGGGCTCTCAGCAAATAGAGCAGAAATTTGTTTGTTCTTGAATTTATCCAAAGTGTCCTGTTCATCCCCAACTTCTACAATTTGATGCGTAGAGAAATTATACACTTGGATCAAGTAGTCCTTTACAAAGGTACTAGTGTTATCACAACCAACTGATAGATTGTTTTGTTTAAGCCATCCAATGTCTCTGTCAAACCTCAGTTTTTGGACAGTAAGCAATGATGAAAGATTTGCAGTGTAGCTTGAGGTTAGAACAAACACAAGAAATAACCATACTCCAACTACTACTCTTGCTGAGTTGCTGTTTATTTTCTCCTCTGGTATACATCAGAAACAAATATCTTGTTACTATGTTACTATTATCTCAAGCTTTTTAAAGAATTAAACTTTGTTAAAGTATTGCGACTCAGAAGTTCCATAAAACACCCTATAAAATTATTGACTTCTAATCACTAAAGAGTTGAAATGTTTCTTCATGTTTATAGAATAAGTGGAAAATGGAAAATATTGTTAAGAGTCTCAAAATAAGTAGATATATAAGGCATGAACATAAGTTTATTATTGGGAGTATTCACCTTACAAGTTAGTTTTGTATTGAATTAGTTGGGTCACCTGCTATCAGATCACCACTATCGAGTCATGCTCTAGGTGTTTCGTTCTAAGCATGAAGAGGGTGTTAACAGCCTCACATTTAATGAGGTAAGACATGAACTTAAGTTTATAAGAGGAGACAGTCCTCACTTTACTAACAGAATTTTTGGAAGGGGTGAACTAGACTCAACCCAAATTCTAAAGCGTTACAGAAATTGAGAAAATTTTGAACTTTTGTAATCTATACTTACTCTGTGCAAAAAATAGAGAAGAAAAAGCAAACCATAGAGTGGTGCTGATTTGGGTTTTCAGTGGTCCACCAAATTCAGGATTCAAGTGGTGTTCTAAGAACCAAACGATAATCATTGTGTAGATTAGGATGCCAGTAGTTGTAATCCACATTACCGAGCTAAATGGTTTCATAAACAACCATGCTGAATCTTCAGGTTCTGCTGGAAGTATGAGTGATAAGCCCGATTCAGTATACGGTTGAGTGAATGATACTTTCTTTGCTCGTTTGGCAAGTATTGTTACATCTCCTACAATAGCATCATAGGTTTGCAATAGTATTAGCTTCCTTCTTCCATTTTTGTTTGGAAAAGATAAAATATTTTCATTTGTTCTAGGGCATGTTTGGAATCACGGTGACACTTGTTTTTGTTTAAACTTAAAAAGGTAGTTTAGGCCAAAATCATGTTGCATGCCTAGATTTTTGTCAAACTCACCGTCAATTCCAACATGCACTTGGTTTTGAAAAACATAGATTTATGCCATCTATGTGTGGAATGTATATATTGAAAGAGACAAATGAAATTGTGGAAAAAAAAATACAGATTGACAAAAACATAATGTTGAGCTTACCTCATCTTGTACTTTAAGCAAAATTTCATCAAAAGATTCGGAGAAAGGGATAAAATCATAGGGAAGACCAGAATACTTGTCACTCAGAATTTCTCGGATCGCTTTAAAAAGATCAATGCAAAAACCGATAGGACTTTGATTTTGAGAGACTTTCACAAAGTTTTCAAATGCCGGATTCATAGGAATTGCAACTTTTAAAGGGTTTGTATCATTCGGCTTTTTCCATGTCTTAGGTACACAGTCATTTAAGCTTTCTTCTTTAGTACCATCACTTGTTTTCTCTCTTAGAGATCTAGCAAACTTCAACTTTGGTGTCCAAAAGTCCAATTCAATATCTTTCTTATCATTATCAGCCACTTTTATGACTCTTAATATTGGAGCGTAGAATAGTTGTCTTTCTTAGAAACTTATATCACCAATTAAGCCATTGAAATTGGAGGATAACATCTCCTCCATTAACGTCTTTGAGCTACTAGAATTAGTATTCATTTTCTCCAAAGTTTTTGTGACAATTGTAATGCTATCATAAGCTAGCAAAACATCTGGTCCTGGTTTGAACTCGACTTTTTCTGTATTCTCAGCATTAAAATTTTCCTGCAAATGGGTATAAGCACTAGAGCTTGTAGAATAGTTGGTTTTGATTCCCAAAACACCTTCCATAGAAGATAAAACAGATTTATCTACATACTCCAACATGCTTGTAATCTCCTTTGATTATCCAAGATGATTCTTTCTCCATTAATCCAATTTTCTTAGCTTCTCTAAACAAATGGTTCATCATAGGTAACGATGCTTGAAGTACAACAAAAACACGAGATTTTAACGGCCACAACTTCAGCAATTCATCAAGAACAAACCCTTTTGGATCAGATAAAGAAGTGAATGATGGAAGAGCTAATAGATACTCAATCTGCAAGTTAGACTTTTCAAGAGCCTCGGATAAGAGGCTTAACATTCCATAATCGCTACTATAAGGGTTGTCTTCATATATAACTATAACTTTCTGAGAGTTGAAAGCATGGATCATATCAGCAATGAAGTTCATTTGTGCAGAATGGTTTTGTGACATTTGAATCAAGAAAGGCCAACGAAGTTGCATTAATGATGAAGGGACTGATGGTGGAGAAGAAAATGAAATTATTGGCACTTGAAACTTGGCTCCAAGGTCAGCAACAAGAGCTGCTTCTTGCCATGTTTCTATGCCAATAATCACTTTAACTTTTTCTTTAGTGATTAATTCTTCAGCTGAAAACCAAAAGAAGCAAGATATTATGTATAAGTTTCTGTTTGGATAAACAACTTAAATAAGTGCTTATTATATAAGTGTTTATATATAAGTTGTTTTCTATAGTAAAAAATAAAATTAAAAAGTACTCACCAACTGAAGCTGCTTGTAAAGGGTTTCGACCAGAATCACGGAAGAAAATGACTATGTTTTGATTGTTATAAAAGTTATTGAAACTTTGAACTGCAATTTGCATGGCTGTTTTCTGTAGTTTGCCTGTTACAGAATTAACATCAATGATGACACCAATACTTGTTGTATTTTGGGAACTATCGGCAAGACATTGGAATAGAAAAAGTGAGATTATTAGAGGAAGCCAATGCAAAAGATTTGGAACTGAGTTTGATGTTTGAGCATAAAAGTTCATTCTGTACTATAGATAATAATATTGAGAATTAAATATCTAAGATACTTATATTTTGCATGAAAGTGTGGATATGGATATTCACATTTATATGTATGGTGGAGGGAAAGGTCATCGGTCATAGTCATAACTCACAATTCCTCATTTGAATTATCAAAGGATTGAAATTGTGAGTGAATTTAAGAGAATGATTCTGCCTTTATGATATGAACATTCTAGACCTTATTGACTTCTATTATTCTATTATTGACTTCTATTAGAAGTTGTTAAATTATTAAAAATGTTATTTTTACGTAAAATTCTTACACCTACACTGATGAACAGTTAAATTCATAATTTTGATTTTTTAAAAATTTTCTTTTCTTTTTCTCTTTCTAAAATAATTTTGTCTAATGATCCATATAAATTTTGTTAACACAATTCCAAGCTTGATTAATGTGTATATTGACATTAAAAAAAATAGTCTAAATTGAAAAAACACAAGTTAGTTAGTTGAATGTAAAAAAGAAATTGCTTAATATAATGTTATATTTGTAAGAGACCTAACAACCCTTAAAGCATGAGCCTTACAATCCTAGGAGGGGTGACAATGGGCAGGATACTATAGTATCCGTTCGCAAACCTGCAAGTTAAAAAAATTCATGTACTTGAGAGCATATACGCGTGGACACCAACGTTTGTACCTGTATCCGTACTCTATGAGTACCTTAGTACCCATATCCGTTTACCCGCATTTCTAGTAAAAAAATTGTCGATCAAGTATAATTTATCATATCATTCTAAATTTTTAGCAACATTTTTTTAAAAATTGAGAATGATATTGTTGAGTTAAAAAATAAACAAACATTTATATTAAAATGCGTAGAAATTTATATTGATGAATTTAATAAAATTGTTAGATTAACATATGTACATAATAATGAAAATAAAAATATATAAATATATATCGTGCGGGAGGCGGGTTGGGTACTAAGATACTCATACTCGTACTCGTACCTGACAAAGATAATTGTTTTCTCTTATCATTGATAGAGCAACATGTGCTCTTAAATAGAATACAACGTACTTAGAAAAGGAAATCCTTAATAAATATTCATCATTGCCCTCAGTCAATTCTATAATTAAGGGTCAATAGTTTCTATAAATACATACACACCTAATCAAATCCTTTAAACCTATTTAAATATAAAATATACAGCTAATTAACACATGTACAGCTGGTTCTAACACTCCCCCTCAAGTTGGAGAGTGGATGTTACCCATTCCCAACTTGCCGATAATAGATTGAAATGTAGAACCACTTAATCCTTTTGTAAGAACATCTGTCAGTTGATTTCCAGTTGATACAAATGGTATACATATCGTCCCACTATCCAATTTTTCCTTGATGAAATGTCTGTCTACTTCGACATGCTTCGTTCTATCATGTTGCACTGGATTATGTGCAATGTTTATTGCTGACTTGTTGTCACAATATAGTTTCATGGGTCCAATCCATTCAATCTTTAGGTCATGTAGAATTATTTTCAGCCATAGGAGTTCATAAATACCTAAAGCCATAGCCCGAAATTCTGCTTCTGCACTTGACCTCGCAACAACATTTTGTTTTTTGCTCCTCCAACTCACTAAGTTTCCTCCAAGAAAAGTATAATATCCGATGTGGATCTTCTGTCATCTACTGATCCAGCATAATCAGCATCTGTATAGGCTTCCAAAGTAATTCCTTGACCCTTTGTAAATAGAATTCCTTTTCCAGGAGTGCCCTTCAAGTATTGCAAAATTCGGTAAACAACTCTAAGATGATTTTCTTTGGGATTATGCATGAATTGACTCACCACTCCCACTGCATAAGCTATGTCTGGCCTAGTGTGAGATAAATAGATTAACTTTCCAACTAACTTTTGATAGGATTCTCTGTCCACAGTTGCATCTTCAATAAATTCACTAAGTCTGTGATTTTGTTCAATTGGAGTTTCTACTGGTTTGCATCCCAATTTACCAGTTTCAGATAATAAATCTAGCACATACTTCTGTTGAGAGATGAAAATACCATGACGAGAGTGTGCCACCTCAAGGCCCAAAAAATATTTTAATCTGCCCAACTCTTTTACTTCAAACTCTTTTAGTAAACACACTTTTAGGCTATCCATTTCTGCTTGATGATTTCCTGTTACAATTATATCATCCACATAGACAATTAGTGCAGTAACTCCCCCTAAGGTTAAATGCTTAGTAAACAAAGTGTGATCTCCCTGACTTTGTTTATATCCCATATCTTTCATCACAGTGGTAAACCTATCAAACCAGGCCCTAGGGGACTGTTTCAGTCCATAAAGGGCTTTCCTTAGCTTACAAACTTTACCAACAAGTTTTTTTTCATTAGGAAGCTCTACTAAATTCCAAGTTCCATTTTTCTCTAGTGCATACATTTCGACTTTCATAGCTTCTCTCCACTCTTTGCTATCTAGTGCTTCGGTAACCGTTTTTGGGATAGTGGTAGTGTTTAAATGAGCAAGAAAACTTCTATGATTGTTGGACAAATTATCATAGGATATAAAGTGAGACAATGGATATCTTGGCCTTTTTGTACATGCTCTAACATCCTTCGTTATTGCAATTGGAAGATCTCTAGCATCCATGGATATATTCTGCTCCTCTAAATCAGTCCCATCAACTTCAGTTTCAGGGGGCACGATTTGCTCCTCTAAAACTGTCTCGTCAATTACAGTTTCAGGAATTGGGTCAGATTTGGGGACTTGCACAGGTTGGATAATAGGTGTTGCCCTTCTTGTGTAAACTTGTAGTGGACGAGTAGCATTAGGAGTCTTGGGCATAAAAGAAAGGTCTTTGAACAAATCATCATTATCTTCGATGTATTCCTTCTCCCCCTGAAGATAAGGTTTGGAAAAAAAGGATTCGGTTTCGACAAAAGTGACATCAATAGACACAAAATTCTTTTTTGTTGTAGGTTGATAACACTTGTAACCTTTTGGGTAGGGGAGTAACCAAGAAATATGCATTTAATAGCTCGAGGATCAAGTTTTCCTCGATGTGGAGAATGAACATGGACAAATGACACACACTCAAAGATCCTAGGAATTAGGTTGTTTGAAGTTTTGAAATTTGGGTAGAATTTGGAAAGGAGCTGAATGGGGCTGTTATTCTGAAGAATTTGAGAGGGTAAGCGGTTAATCAAGTAGGTGGCAGTAAGAGCAGCCTCCCCCCAATATTGTTTTGGAACATTTGTGTGGAATAAAGATGCTCGGGTAACATTGAGAATATGCCCAATTTTTCTTTCAGCCACCCCATTTTGTTGTGGGGTGTGGACACATGATGATTCACGAATAATAGCATGTTCAGTGAAAAAGGAAGACAATGTTTGATTAAAATAACCTTTGGCATTATCAGAACGAAACAGTTTGATGGTAGTCTCAAATTGGGTTTTTATCATTTGAAAAAACAATTTAAATATTTGAGTGACTTCACTTTTTTGTTTTAAGAGATACATCCATGACACTCTAGTATAATCATCAATAAAAATGACAAACCAACGGGCCCCAGATATATTTGGGACATTGGATAGCCCCCAAACATCACTATGGATTAAGGAAAAAAGAGTAGACATTCTTTTATTATTATTAGGAAAGCTAACACGTTTGTGTTTAGCGAGTTCACAATCATCACAATGAAAAGTTTCTAAGTTTATACCTTGAAACAAGGTGGGAAACATATTTTTGAGAGTGCTAAATGAAGGATGACCCAACCGGAAGTGACGCAACCAGATTTCTTTATTGAGGGAAGGAACAGATTCTGACAACAAAGACAGTGGAAGTTGACTCTTAATGCTACTTGTCTCACGCGTTTCCATAAGAAGGTAAAGCCCATTGTCCTCTCTAGCAAGTCCAATCGTCTTCCCCGTTTCCTGATCCTGAAATTTGAAAAGTGTAGGAGTGAATGTTACTAAGCATTGTAAATTTGTCGTAAGTTTGTGAATAGATAATAGTTTGGCAAATAATTTGGGCACATGCAAGACATCTCTCAACATTACATTTTGACTTAGTGGAATATCTCCCTTTCCTGCAACAGTAATAAAAGTGCCATCTGCAATGACAATCTTTTTATTACTTGGACACGGTGTGTAGGAAATAAACTCAGTAGAGGAATGGGTCATGTGATTCATAGCCCCAGAATCAACAATCCATGTCCCTTTTTCTGTAGATTGTATAACGCTAAGAGCATAGAGATGAGAACTACCTGATAATGCCATGGAAGAACTACCTGTGTTTGTGGGTTTGACTAAAGAGTCTAGTAGTTACCTTAGCTTTGTAATTTCTTCTGGATTGAAGTCAGCAACAGCAGTAGGTTTAGAATGACTTTCCTCGACAACACTTGATTGGACCAAGTGGGCATGTGCTGGTCCTCCTCGTTGAATGCCTTTGGTGTTCCAATTTCAATTCTGATTTGGCGATTTTCCATGACGTTTACAGCATCTGTCTTTGGTGTGCCTTGGCTTCTTGCAGAAGGTACACCATACAAAATCCTTGTTATCCCCTCTTTCAATCTCCATTTCGGGAGCTCCTCCGGTTTGACCGTTCTTCCATTGGTCAATGTTCTTCTCTCGACTTTGTGTTACTAAGGCTGAACTTTCATGTGATTGAGGCTCCATCATCACCCCTCTTCGCGATTCTTCTGTTCGAAAGGCAACCATGGTTTCATTTAGTCAAGGTAACTCTTTTCCGAGTACTTGAATCTTTATTGGATCAAACTCGTTGTTCAGACCTGTTAAGAACTTATAGATTCTATCCTTCTCCTTATATTTTTTTAGTAAAGTAGCATCTGCTGTGTATTTTGCCTCAAAATGCTCATAGTGATCCAACTCCAACCATAGATTTTGTAGAGTTTGGGTATACTCACTAATGGACCGATCTCCTTGCTTGGTATTCGCAATCTTCATCTTAATTTCGTAAATTTGTGCAGCATCACCAACCTTGGAATAGTTTTCTTTACAGCTGTCCCACACCTCTTTGGCAGACTTCATGAATATGCACGCATCACTAATCTCAGGCACCATGGAATTCCATAGCCATGACATTACCACAACATCTTCTTCATCCCATGCAGCAAATTTCTTGTCTGTAGCTACTGGAGTATCCTTTCCAGTAAGATGATTCAATTTTCCCTTCCCCTTTAAAAAGGTTTGGACAAAGTGAGACCATGTAAGGTAGTTTTTCCCATTGAGACGAAGGCTAGGTTGAACATTTTGCAGCTCAACGGAGCCAGTGTTTGGGGCAGGGGTATTAACTGGTTCAGACACTCTGAGTTTTGTTGGGGAAAACGAAAATATAGACCGTAAAATAAAATCGGCAATGCAGGCCGCACAGCGGAAACAATGGCAATGCAAACCACAATTTTAAACAGGCTCCTATGGATTTTGGAGCTCTGATGCCATGACAAAGATAATTGTTTTCTCTTATCATTGATAGAGCAACATGTGCTCTTAAATAGAATACAACGTACTTAGAAAAGGAAATCCCTAATAAATATTCATCATTGCCCTCAGTCAATTCTATAATTAAGGGTCAATAGTTTCTATAAATACATACACACCTAATCAAATCCTTTAAACCTATTTAAATATAAAATATACAGCTAATTAACACATGTACAGCCGGTTCTAACAGTACCCATACTCATTTATTTTAGCGGGTAATTGATTGTCTCCGTGTCCATTTTGTGAATTTTTACCCTACCTGTTGTGAGTAAATTTTAAGAGTATCCACTAGGGATGAGTACAATTGTCATACCTAACAACGACAATGTACCACATTCAAGAAGGTATTGTCTCGCCCCAAGTGCCTCCATCTAGCCTAGATATGAGAAAACATGGGGAAAATGTTTCTTGGGTAGAGAGAAGTCATAGTCAATAATTGATCCACGTCTCCTTAAAAAATATAGATTCAACAATCTACCATTGATTGAATACCTCTTCTAAGAAAACTCTATATCCAAGGCCTCAATAAATACCTTTCCTTTAACGAGATAAGACAAATCACAACTTACGCATAACACCCAAAGCATAACGCTTATACACAAAGTCTTTTCACCTCGGGTGAACAAATCCCATAAAACAATCGTATATAGCTTCTCGCAGCCATGGGCAAGACCTAACCATTCAAAACTATTATAAACCTACTAAAGTCTTTGAGTATTCAATACTCTCGTAAAGATACCATATATATTTGTACTTTTTGACCAATACAATTAATATAGTTCATAGATTGGTTATCGATTGTTCTGACATAAATTTTTTTTTACCTTTTACATGGTAAATCAATTCTGATTAACGAATTGGTTCTATAATTTAGTTAATGAGTTCTTAAACATAAAAATTAGTTTTACATACTTTTTCTTACAACTTTTTTTAGACTATTTTTTTAAAATAAAGTTGATTAATAAAGTATATAAAAAAATTGGTTAATACATTCTATATTTTAATGTCATAAAGTGGTTGATGTTATTTATTTTGTTAAGTTAATTTTTTTTTCTTTTTAAAAATGGTTAATAAATTATAAGTAAAATACATTGTTACTAACATATATTTTTATGGATAATTAAGTGATGGTATTATGTTTGTATTATAAAATAATAAAATAGAATTTTTAAGCTTTCTGAAACATATTCATTTGTTTGGTTTCGACTCCGTTTGATATTTTAAAGAATTATCGACTTTAGTGTGTGACTAGTTGGAAGCATGATTTTGGGATTGTTTGATGAGTTTTAGAGTTTCTATTGAGTAGTCTTGAGCTATTTTGAATTGGAGAGTGTAATTGGTAGTTTGATATGTTTTAGGGCTGCCTTTGAGCAACCTTGATAAGTTTTAAAGTTATGTCGATAACTTTAAGAAAGAGATTTGTTATCTTAAAGTCATTTTTGAGCTAATTGAGGAATTTTTTTTGTCATTATCCTAGTAGAGTTATCACTTATGAATATTTTTAACATTTTAAAGACATTTTGAGAAAATCACGAGTTTTTGAGAATTTTGAGAAATCACGAGTTTTTGAGAATTTTGAGAAATTATGAGTTTTGAAACGTTTTTGAGTTTGTTGAGTATTTTGATGAGTTGAAGTTTAAGGTAAAAATATAAATTTACCCTTTTTAGGAGACATAATTAAAATTGTTTTGAAAACAAGTTTTTTAGCATAGTAATCTAGAGAGGAATTAGAGTAAGGCCATATTTTTGGTGATTTGAGAATAGTAATTCAGAGAGAGGAGAGATCTTTATTGGCGGTTTGAGCATAGTAATCCATAGAGGGATTACAATGATGACCTGTGTATGACGAATTTTAGAGTTCAAGAGCGGAACCTTTTTTATAATGTTTTGAGATTTGTGTTTTGTGATTTTGTGATGTTGATGTTGTTGCATGTTTGTATTATTCATATCATGCACTCATTTATTTTAGAGATAGGTAGAACTTCGATTGAATGAGGGTCTGGTTTAAAGAGGAACTATGACGGTTTCACGTTCAGAGTGGGACACAGTTTTGAGAGGAACTGGAGACATGAGAAAATTAGTAACATACCTCTGATCCCAGTGATTTTGGTACCACATGCATTTGAGAAGGAGTTGATGGCATTAGAATTGCATTGCATTGCTATTTATTTTAATTGTATTTTGAGTGTGATTGAGATGTTGTATAATTTGTAATTACTATCTTGTATTCTCACCCCTTGTTTGTTGTTGTGGCGTCTCTGCTCTTCGGGAGTATAGACAACCAGATACAGGAGTAGCCGCTTGAGTTAGAGGATAACATTGATGCCCCCTTTAGCTTTTATCATTGGGTCTTAGAGGAGTCACTCTGGTATGTAGCATTGGGGATGTGATATCTTTTGTTACTTGTGTTATGTTTTTTTATGTTAGAGTTTGTTGTTGAGACTTTTATATCAAACTCGTTTACTTCAGTTGCTTAATTTTACATGTCTGTTTGGAATTTGAGGTTTTTATGCTATGGTGGGACATGCATGACACTCTAATTTATGAATTTTATTTGAATTATTTTGTTAAACCAAGTCGGAGAATTTAATTAATTATGATATGATTATCATTGTTGAATGATAATTGATTTACTCACATGTTGGTGTTATATGAGGTGAATATAACTAGTATTATTATTGAAATACATGATTATATGATGGTTAATTATGTATTTTTGGTGTGCATTATTGTTATTATTGATGGATAGTAATTCAGAAGGGAGAATTACTATTGTGGGTCAATGCATGTTGTTTATGGTCAGAAGGGGGACTGTAAGCATTATTATTATTGTTGCATTGATTTGTATGGATATACATCATTGTGTTGAGTCATTGAAAGTATCATGTTTGCTTGTTTAGAAGGGGGACTAGTGGCATGTCCCAAGCTCAGAAGGGGGGCTCACGGGTTTAGAAGGGGGAGAGACTTGGTTCTAGAGAGAAACAAATGTTGAGTTAGTACCACAGGCATAGTGTCGTGTTGTGATGTGAGCTGCATTACATATATTTGCATATTATTATGGAATGAGTGAGAGATCATGGGGTTGTTGGTTATGTATTTAATGTGTGACATGTTGTTTGTTTCTTTATCTTTGCATTCTTTACACTGTTTATATCAAAGTTTATTTCTCACTCCTTTTGCTTAATACTGTCTACCATGGACATCTTGTATATAATCAGGAGTAAAATTGTTGTTGTGTGTGAAAGGTGGCTTGTTGGAGCTATTCTTCGTTTATTTATTATTTTATAGCAATTTAGTAGACTTAGTGCTCTGATCTTGTAACATTGAGAAATTGGCATTTTCCTATGTTTTCAGTTAATGTTGAACTATGTTGTTTGAAGTTGAATACTTTATTTACAAAGTTTAAAACTAAGTTGTTATGATATGACTTTCTGTTGCATGTTGACAAATGTTTTAAAATTTGTTGTTGGGTTGACGAGGTGACACTTTAAATTGTCGATTAAATATTTTCATACAAGTTTCAGGGTTTATGGTGTTATTGCCAGCATCACATGTATATGACAACAATTCTTTCAGATAACCTCATGGGTTTGATAAACCCAGATGGTGAGGTCTATGTTGGGTTATCATAGATAACACATATTGCATGTGGTGGACCATTATAGATTTCATTTATTTATATTTTATTTTCGTTGACATTATTTTGGGGTTGTATTATTATTTGTATATCATTGACACTTTATCTTAATATTACATTAGATAAAAATTAGCATTACATTAATCCAGATGAACATAACTTATCATGAACATTGCTTAACATAACTTAAGATGAAAATAACAAGAACATAATTTAAACATTATTAGATTCAGAACGTTTCAACATCTTGATAATATCATTGGCGAATCTCACAATTTTCACATCTACCTTGATTAGACCTTTTGTTTCATATCAATGAAATTTACTCCAAATTACTTTTAAATCTACACTAGTCTTCAACTCAAAGTCGTTGAACTCCACCTTTCCTTCATCATCAATCGATGGTGAATAATACTCGATCTTAAATACCCTTTTGTTGCCTGTATAACGCAAGAAATTATTCAATTTGGATTTTGGAACATCAATAGAGATGTCCTATGTGAGCCTAAAATAATAGAAGGGTTCGCCTCGTTAAAGTACACAAATGTGAGATACTAAAATTGAGACATTGTGATATGTTTTTGTTAATAACATATGAGACATATTTATGGTCCATACAAAAGTGTCGGTGCAATCAAAATCATATAAAAAGTGGCGGCAAAATTACAGATGCACAAAAATAACACTACCAAATTTTTAAAGAGTGAGAAAAAGATTATGCAACAAATTTTTTATATCTACTATCTATCTAATACAAATCAATTGCATTCTTTATCTTAAATACCCTTTCTGTTTAAATTATTTACACTACTAGAAGGGTTTTTCAGTAAACAACAAATGTAACAATTAAAACACTTCTCCATATCACTTGGTAGGACACGTGTAAGTTTTATATTGCCTGAATTCATCACATTTTCCCCAAAACTCAATGTCTTTGTGTCTATCAATACACTACCTTTTTTCCACACTTTTTTTATCTCCCTCCCCCATTTTCTCTCTTCTCTCTCTTTTCTCCCACAAACCCTAATGTCGTCGCCCCCTTTCTCTACTATATCTATACCACCACCACCTCCAACGAAAAAATCAAAGTCATATTTCTATTATTCATCTCACGACCTTCCTAATAAATCTGTTAGAATTTTGTTTCGAACAACTTCGTCGTTGACAACCATTTATCCATCTCCATGTTACTGCGTCGTTTCTAAGGTTTTTTTTTCCAGTTCATTCTTTTATGTCTATCAAATTTTATTTATGAACATCTTCAATCTAATGAAACGTGTGTTGATTTTTCCTACATTTATTTTTTTAATTACTTAAGCTCTATATTATTAAGGCATTTGTTGAGGTGTATCGAAGGACTAGGAAACGAATTGAGAAACAATACAAGGTCTTTTGTTGTTCCAGTTTTTAGATTAGTGTGTTTGCTATCTTATTTAATATGTTAATGGTTTATTTTGGTTGTTTACAAGAAGAAGGTGACTTAGGCTTATTTGCGAAAGCTAACTGATGGTCACCGTCTATGATTATTGCAAAAATAGGTATCTTAGAAAATAGATGTTAGATTTTATTTTTTAAATCTATTACTTTAAATGTTAAGTTTAAAGTAAAATTTTGCTACTGATTTTCTTAGTTTCAAATGTTTACAGGTTGCAATTTTTTATCATACAAATAATATGGCGGGTTTACTTCACTATGTCAATTACTCATTTGTTTTCCGGTCAAAATTGTGAATTGGATATGGTGAGCAAAGACAATTAGCTGCAATAGGCCAAGCTTTAGTGAACTCTGAAGAACATTCTAAACCACCTCCTAAAATTCAATTTCTTTTTAAGAGGTGAGTTAATTTTAGTGAAGTAGTATAAATGGAGATATGTCTTTTGATTAAAAACCTTTAGAGGTGCATCAACTCGACAAGTTTGAGATTAGTAGTTGCTGCTGAGAGGTGTCAATGCATTATGATGATATCAAACTTCCTTTTACCTATATGTTTTTTACTTCTGATTTAATTTTTCATTAGGATGCTAAAATTGTTTTTAAAAAACAAGTCTATCTACCATATAAGAAAATCATGTATTTTGGAAATTACTTCACTGCTCTTCTGCTTTCTCCTATTGACAAATGGTTGCCTTCATAAGCCTTCGTTGCATTTCAACTTGCCATGCATGCATTTGTTTACTCAAATCTTGAAATCATATTTTCTCTTTTGCCAAAATCTTCTCTTTCTACTTTTTCCATCTAATTTTCTTCTTTCATATCACTAATTTCAACTTTTTCATCAAATTTCAACTTTTCATCTTTCTCTATCTCTCTCATCTCTAATATGTTTTTCATTTTCCATTTCTCTCATCTTTGTTCCTTCTCCGACCTCTCTCATTCTCTTTTTCCTCTGACTTCTCCTCCGACTTTTCTCATCTCTCTTTCTCCCCCGACTTCCTTTTCATTTCTCACAATATAGCTATTGTTTATATTGTTTTTATTTTGAAATTTGTTATTTCTCTTTTTCATGCTTAACATCTGATCTTACCAACTGATCAGAATCTGAAGTGGACCAGAGACTTTGTCTGTAATACTGGGTTTCAAAGATGAGGAAGGAGTGTACTTGCAAGGCATTTTAATGCTAAAGTAAGAATCGAGAGAATATAAGGCAAATACAAAGTAAGTATGTCTTAGGATGATTTAGAATACATGACCCTCTTTGAGAGGGTTTTTATAATGTCCCCAGCGCTTGGCCATTAGTCCCTATTTTCAAGGTGAGATATTCCCACCCAAATAACAGGGAACTACCAGAAACTAGTCGTTGGGACGAGCAGAGGTGCTCGGAACTAGCCGTTGCCGCAGGCAAGGGCGTGGTCGCGGGCACAGGCATCGTGACTGATAATTCTAGCTCACCAAACGATGGATGTTACAAGTAAGGTTATAACATCCACTGTGACATTGACTACAACAGTGAATATTTGACAGTTATTAAAGCAGTAAATAACATACATCAATTGATTACCCAGTTCAGTGTCAACAACACTTACATCTGGGGGCTACCAAGTCAGGGAGGAAATTCACTATTAGCAGTATCAATTCAGAGTTAAACCACCAGTTTACACTTCTCACTTAATCACTACCCAATGACACTTCAGCCTAGAGACTCTCTAGTACCAGAGTATACCCTCTCACTCCCCTACAATCACACAACAGTGATATCAAACAGTTTACACAATTTGGTATGAAGATACACCTCATACACTTCTTGATCTAGCCTTAAAGCTTCAATCAAGGAACTCGCACACTCTTGCTTCACAGCTTTGAGTGAGACACTGCCTAGAATCTACCTAACCAAAGCAATCATCAACCAGTCGATTACTTGGATTACAAGTATTCTTAAACTGACTTTCTACACAAGTGAAGACTAGCCTACTTCACTTGCTTGGACTCTCTGCTTTTTGCACTCTCTAATCTTCTGTTAAGAGTTACTTTTCTGAGTTGATTCTTCTGGTATTTATAGCAGTTGTAGTCCTTTGGGCCTTGGTGCATAAATTAGGTTTTATCCACAATAAAACCCTCCTTCAGAAATCTGCATGTTTGCCACTTTGAACAGGTCCATATTTTATCCACTAAGATGACTAAAATATCTCCTGTAATCCAGCTTGAGTTTCTGGTTTGTTTCTTGAATAATAGCTAGCAGAATAACAAACTTTTGCACTGATGTCACACGACCAATGTAACACCCCTTTCTATACCCCAAAAAATAATAAAAACAATAAGCACTTAATCACATATGCAAAATTTATCAAAGTATTTTAATGCTATGATATAAAAAGGGTGCGTCACATTATGCACGATCCTATCACATGAATATTAATGTTTAAAAAGAAATAATTCAAAAGGGATAAATCTCAACTAAAAACAAACGCACAGTTCTTAAAAACATTCTTTATATTCATGTTTACATTAATGCGGAAGACTAAACATTGAATTATTTAAGACATGATAAGATACATAAACATGTCAACAGGTTGTTCACAACATCATCAACTAATACATATACAATGCATTACAAGAATCCCCTACAAGCCTAGCTACCCGATGTTACATATCAGAGCGACCGACTCGAGATAAAGGAACTATACTCCGAAGGAAACCTCCAGCAATCCTAATCTGCAATGCCTCATAGAGCACCATAAAACAGCAGAAGGGTGAGAAACATTACCATAATAATAATGCATATAGTTATGTATGCGAACAATCATAAAATACATATCACATTCACAATCTATACACACACTCACCACTCCCACATTAATACATCATGTGTATACATACATACCTACACTTTCCTAATCAATCACACATACATCATAATTTATTTATCACAAATCACATAAACACTCATATACATGTTTATTTCACCAATGCATCATATAAAGATGATTATGCAACTCATAGAGACCGACTCACGACTCTATGCAGATGAAAATGCGGTACCGACTCATTCAGCAGATTCTCCAAGGAATCAAGAATAACCATCGCTCACACCCCACAAGGGCACACGAGGTTCTGCAGATCCTACTCGGGATCAAATATAACCATCGCACAAAGCGAGGTTCTGCAGATCCTACACGGGATCAAATATAACCATCGCACAAAGCGAGGTTCTGCAGATCCTACACGGGATCAAGGGTAACCAAACCATCGCTCACACCCCACAAGGGCACACGACGATTTCTGCAAATTCTACGCGGAATCAAATATAACCATCGCACAAAGCGAGGTTCTGCAGATCCTACTCAGGATCAAGGGTAAGATAACTAAACCATCGCTCACACCCCACAAGGGTACACGATGATTTCTGCAGATCCTACGCGGGATCAGACACACAGGAATGCAATCATGATGCTACACATGCAAAATGACTCAATCACATATAGACCATCGCTCACACCCCACAAGGGCACACGATGTCTCTGCAGATCCTACACGGGATCAATCAATACCAAATGCATACATGTTTACAAACATACTCATGCAATTATCACATCTGTCACATATACTAATCATACATTCACAACGTATATAGCATTCGTCATGCGACACGCATCAACATATACGTTCACATATACACTCGCAATATACTTATCCTATACCCAATATCTCCCTCATATCATCTCATACTCGATTCACTCCCACAACTTACAACTATCGTGCCCAATGCCAACCAATTCATTCCCTCCTATCGTGCATTTTAATCAATTCAAACCACACATCACATATGCCAAAAGGCCACATATTCACAATCAACACATAATCTATGATTCACGCCATACGGCTACCCACAACACAACATAACATAGCACATAAACTAATCCCTACATGCTATCACCAAGCACAACAACATTGGGTGGAACCAGACAAACAAAACAAAAGCTGTCACGTTCGCCACCATTCGCCTGGCGAACCTTCGCTGCAACGTTCGCCTGACGAACTTGCCAGCGAAGACCACTGGGAGTTATTCTGCAATTACTCACCAATACTCGCCAGCACACTCGCCTGGCGAACCTTCGCCACGTCCATTCGCCTGGCGAACTCGCCAGCGAAGACAGGGAATTTGGTTCTATTTTGCTTCGCTGCAGCTCGCTTGGCGAACCTGCGAGTTCAGAACTTCCATGGCTGCCCTAAAACCCTAACTCCTCAAACCGACCGATTCTACCCCGATCGTCCCCAGTAAACTTAGCCCAACAATACTCGACTAATCTACTCCGTTCACTCTCGATTCTAACCATCCAAACATCGATTCTACCGATCGAATCAACTTATGCCCTAAACGGCAAATGAGTAGAAACTCCGACAGATTCACACACACAAGCATAATCATACACATTGATTAAGATAGTAAGATTTCACACCCTTACCTCGATTAATCGGAAGCCGAAAGTCGTTCCTGAGCATTTCTGAGCTTTTCCTCCTTTTTCCTTCTACTTTCTCTTTTTCCTCCACTTTTCTTCTATTTTCTCTTCTTTCTCTACTTTCCTTTCATGTTTTCTATTATCCATGTTCGTTCCGCTTCCCTCGTATATATATAATTCTTTCTTATCTCTTCCCAATATATTTCGTCTCTTAAAATATTTGTCAACTCATTTCCTCATAAAATATCTCGTCTTGATATTAGTTAGAAAACACCTATTAAATCCTCCTGATTCTACCAAATAGAGTAACTCAGTTAAATCCAATAATTTACTTAAATCCTACAATCCAATTTACCAGTATAATTAATCAGTTAATTAAAATGGGCTGTTACAACCAATGTCTCTGACATCCAGTGTGACATCCATCGTATTTTGTATTTAGCTCACTTAAACTTGTCCTGCACAGTCCACTCAATGAATGTTCAAACATCTAATATGACATTCATAGTTATGCCACAAAATGCAGCCAATCAAGAGCACTTACAAACTCCCCCTTTGGCAAATTTTTGGCTAAAACACTATGTACTTACATCAGAGATTAGATCACAGCAGAAGACTTTACCATTGGCCTGTCATGCAGGAAAGTTGCTCTCTACTCAAGCTCTCAGAGTTCTCACAGTTGGCTTTCAGCCCTGTTAGCACTCTCTTAGTTCATCATCTGATATCTCTTAGTTCAGATGACACTCCCCCTCAACTAATGCACTCATCAGTTGAGATTACTCTCTGCAGATTCAGCAGTTATGCAATCATCTAGGCTAAACTAGATGTCATGACATTCAGTAGGACATTCTGATGTCACAGTCACATGCTACTCCCCCTGCAGGTATGCATATCCTCTCATTCTGCTCTTGCTTAGTCACACACTTATGCTCCCCCTGCAAGGTTGCATATGCTCTCATTCTGTTCACCCTTATGCTAGCAGATATCCACATGACTCCTAACTAATTGTTAGGTTTTCACATGTTAGTACCTGACCTAAACCTCCTAGTTCTATCATACATTCCACACATATTATGCGTTCACAATCATCCCATCACAATTTTAACAGCCTAAGCAGCACTTGTTCTTGTATCTGCTGTTCTATCACAACATTGTTCTATCACAGCACACCTGTGCACATTTCCCTGCTGTTGTACCTGCTGTTCTCAATTACTTTGCTATGTAAATACATAGCACCTGTACTTATCACTCTTTTCTCCCCCTTTTTAGCCACAAATTAAGATCTAACTAAGTCATATAGCATAGATCAAAACATGTACCAATACATATGTTTTAGGAAATTAAAACAAGAAACAAAGAACAAAACGGCCTCTTGAAGAGTATCACTGACATAAAAACAGTAGAACTTAACATCAATCTTCATCATCAGAAGATGAACTAGAATCACTGCTATCCAAATCTGACAGAGATATGTCTTTGTTGCCATCATACGAGTCCTCTGGGATATCTTCATCTGGACCCCTGGTAGCTAGAGGCACTGTGAAACCTTTAACAAGCAGCCCCTTTTTGATGATAGTGTCTGCAATTTCCCCCATGGATTTGTTCACGTATGCCGTACCTTCCTTGTTCAGCATGCTTTTGATTCGTTCTTCAGTGGGAGGGAGATACGTGCGTTTTGGTTTCTCAGCAGTGGGGGCCTTTTCTTTGGGAAGATTGGGAGGAGATTTGGAGGAGGATCCTTCAGCATGGGAAGACATTTTGTGATTGAAAATGTAGATCTGATCCAAATGTTGAGAGGTACTGAGAATGCAGAGGCACGTTTGTATGGAATGAGCAGTTTTATTGGTCAAGCATTTTGACTGCATTGAAATGGTAAAACTCCCACGTGCCATTAATTGCTATGTCTCCTCATACATGCAAATGCCTAATTTCCCCCTGAGATTTTCAAACTGAGCAGCATCCAGAGCTTTTGTAAAGATGTCAGCCAGTTGTAGCTCCGTTGGTACATGCTCCAGGGAAACCACTTTGTCCTCCACTAGGTCTCTTATGTAGTGATGCCTTATATCAATGTGCTTAGTTCTGCTGTGCTGGATAGGATTCTTGGAAATGTTAATAGCACTAAGATTGCCACAGTACAATGTCATGACATCCTGGGTGACATTGTATTCAGATAACATTTGTTTCATCCAGACCAGCTGTGAACAGCTGCTACCAGCTGCTATGTATTCAGCTTCAGCAGTTGATAATGACACAAAATTTTGCTTCTTGCTGAACCAAGATATTAGGTTATTTCCCAAGAAGAAGCATCCAACAGAAGTGCTTTTTCTATCATCAGCACTACCAGCCCAATCTGCATCACAATACCCAGATAGAACAAGTACACAACCATGAGAGTAGAGAATGCCATAGTCATGGGTTCCATTTACATATTTGAGAATCCTTTTTACTTGGTTCATGTGACTCACTTTAGGATCAGCTTGATATCTAGCACAAACCCCAACAGCAAAAGCAATGTCTGGTCTGCTGGCTATCAAATATAGCAGGCTGACAATCATGCTTCTGTATAGCCTTTGATCAACACTTGTACCACTTTCATCCTTGGTGAGCTTTAGATGGGTGGGGGCAAGTGTTCTTTTGTGACTTGCATTATCCATCCCAAATTTTTTGACTATATTTTTGGTGTATTTACTTTGAGAAATGAAGATGGAGTCTTCCATTTGCTTGACTTGTAACCTAAGGAAGTAGGTTAGTTCTCCACACATGCTCATTTCAAATTCAGACTGCATGTGATTAACAAATTGCTTCACCATTTTTTCTGACACTCCACCAAACACTATGTCATCCACATAGATCTGAGCTATCATGGTTTTCCCTCCTTCTGTTCTTACAAATAATGTCTTGTATATTCCACCTTTTCTGTATCCATTTGAGGTGAGAAACTCAGTGAGCCTTTCATACCATGCTCTAGGTGCCTGCTTTAATCCATAGAGGGCCTTCCTCAACTTAAACACATGATCTGGCAGATTAGGGTCCTCAAATCCCTTGGGTTGTGCCACATACACTTCCTCACTCAGGTATCCATTGAGGAATGAACTTTTCACATCCATCTGGTACAGTTTAAACTTCAGGATGCAAGCAATTCCCAGCATC
Organism: Lathyrus sativus; assembly: GCA_963859935.3. Taxonomy (NCBI): domain Eukaryota; kingdom Viridiplantae; phylum Streptophyta; class Magnoliopsida; order Fabales; family Fabaceae; genus Lathyrus; species Lathyrus sativus. The sequence goes on from OZ012735.1 coordinate 37,154,947, forward strand.
AGCCTGATAGATTCAAGTCTTGCAACAGGTGCAAAGGTCTCATCAAAATCAATTCCTTCCACTTGAGTGTATCCTTGTGCTACTAGCCTAGCTTTGTTTCTAACAATTATCCCTTCTTCATCAGATTTGTTCTTATATATCCATTTGGTTCCAATGATATTAGTTCCTTCTGATCTTGGTACCAGTTCCCATACTTCATTTCTTTTAAACTGTTCTAGCTCATCTTGCATGGCTTTAATCCAGTATTCTTGAGAGAGAGCCTCCTTTACATTCTTGGGTTCAACTTTGGACACAAAACAAGAGTTTGAGATAGCTTCTCTTGCTCTAGTTCTTACTCCACTATTAAGGTCTCCAATGACTTGATCTTTGGGATGGTCTTTCAGTAGTCTAATAGATGGCTCTTTGGTGCTTGTATCTGGTTCAGTACTTGGAGTTTCACCTTGGACAGTTTCATTCTCCTCAGATGATGCTTCAAGCAGTGGCCCAACATCCTCTATGACATTGTTTTCATCAATCTGGTCATCAATGATCACATTTATAGATTCCATTAACACTTTTGTTCTGTAGTTATACACTCTGTAAGCTCTGCTGTTAATAGAGTATCCTAAGAATATTCCTTCATCACTCTTGGGATCCATTTTCCTCATTTGTTCTCTATCTGCCAAGATATAGCACTTGCTCCCAAATACATGGAAGTACTTCACAGTAGGTTTCCTTCCTTTCCACAGTTCATACAGAGTGGATGCAGTTCCTTTCCTCAAGGTAACCCTGTTGTGCACATAGAAAGTTGTATTCATAGCTTCAGCCCAGAAGTGCATGGGTAGCTTCTTTGCATGAATCATGACTCTAGCTGATTCTTGTATGGTTCTGTTTTTTCTTTCCACCACTCCATTTTGTTGAGGGGTAATGGGAGAGGAGAATTCATGACTTATGCCTTCAGCAGCACAAAATTCAGCAAACTTGGAGTTTTCAAACTCTTTTCCATGATCACTCCTGATCCTAATGACAACACTCTCCTTTTCTCTTTGGAGTTTGATACATAGTTCCTTGAAGATGTCAAATACATCAGATTTTTCTCTAAGAAAGTTTATACAGGTGAATCTGGAATAGTCATCCACAACCACATATGCATATCTCTTTCCACCAAGACTTTCTGTTTGCATTGGTCCCATCAGATCCATGTGCAGCAATTCTAGAACTCTAAATGTGGTAAGGTGTCCAACCCTTGGATGTGAGGTCTTGGTTTGTTTGTCCATTTGACATTCCCCACACACTTTTCCTTCATCAATGGTCATCTTAGGTATTCCTCTAACAGCTTCTTTGGATATGATCTTCTTCATTCCTCTTAGATGAAGATGTCCAAGTTTTTGATGCCACAATTTTACTTCCTTTTCCTCTCTTGCCATAGAACAAATTGTGAATTTGCTAGTATCCTTAGGCTCCCAAAGATAGCAGTTATCCTTGGATCTAATTCCCTTCATAACTTCTTGATTTTCACCATTTGTGACCACGCATCTTTCTTTAGAAAATTTTACTTTCAGTCATTGATCACAAAGCTGGCTTATACTGATCAGGTTGGCAGTCAGCCTTTTTACCAGCAGCACATTGTCAAGGTTAGGGACTCCTGGACATTCCATTTTTACAACACCTTTGATTTCTCCTTTTGCTCCATCACCAAAGGTCACATAGCTGGTAGAGTGTGGTTTGATGTCTACTAACAGGTTCTTTATGCCAGTCATGTGCTTAGAGCACCCACTATCAAAATACCAGTCTTCCTTGACTGATACTCTTAGAGAGGTGTGTGCTATTTGTGCCACAGTTTTGACTGCCCGTTGCCTTTTCCTATAGTGACCATCATTCCTGGGATTAGCATGATACAGTTTCTTGTCATGCTGCTGTCCTCTGCCATACTGTTGCCTTTTAGCTTGCCTACTCTGTGTGTTTTGTCTTTGGTGAGGGAATCCATGCAGCCAGAAAAATACAATCTTAATATGTCCAAGTTTTCCACAGTGGTAGCATCTATGTCCGTGGTACTGCCTCTTAACTTGCTTCCAATTTCTGTGCTGAGGATGTTGTGACTTTGACTGTGACATCCTTCTTAACAGTTGAATCCCAGGCTGCAACTTTTTGAGTTTCAAGACTGGATTTGGCTTCTCAATGAATCCTAGACCAAACCTATTTTCAGAAGTCTGATCACTCTGAAGAATCTCCTCTAGTGAATCTGTTCCAGAGTTGAGCATTCTTATTGATTTGGTCATTTGCTCCTTTTCACTTTTCAACTCATTTACCTCTCCTTGGAGTGAGCTGATAATGGCCATATGCTCTTTCTTTTCAGCTTCTAGATCTTTGATGATCTTCTTCTGGAGTTCTCCTTGTTGGTATAGTTCCATGCTTCTTAGGTGAAGCTTCTGATATGAGGCTGTAGGATCCTCAAAGGTCAATTCCTCTTCACTTGAGTCATCATCAGATATACATATATTGTCTGAGGCTGTGACATGTTTTGCTGTCTCTTCCTCTGATTCACTGTCAGAGTCAGTCCATGTGACAGTCAATCCTTTACTTTTCTTCTTGAAATAGGTTGGGCATTCTCTTCTAACATGTCCATATCCCTCACATTCATGACATTGTACTTGGCTGGTTGTTTCTTCAAATTTTTCTTTATTAGCAGGCAGGCTTTTGGAGTAAGCCTTAGGGTTTGCATATATCCTTTTGACCAGCCTGTTGAACTGTCTTCCAAGTATGGCTATAGCCTCTGACATCTTTTCTTCCTTCTCATTATCTGTATTATCATCACTGTTTGAGACAAGAACTATGCTTTTGCTCTTTTTCTCCACAACTTGATCACACATCCCCATCTCAAAGGTTTGGAGAGATCCAATGAGCTCATCCACTTTCATGTGGCATATATCTTGAGCTTCCTCAATAGCTGTCACTTTCATTGCAAACCTTCTAGGGAGTGATCTCAGAATCTTTCTTACCAGCTTTTCATCAGTCATCTTTTGTCCTAAGGCTCCTGAGGTGTTGGCCAGTTCAAGCACATTCATATAGAACTCATGAATGGTCTCATCTTCCTTCATTCTTAGACTTTCAAATTTGGTGGTCAGCATTTGAAGTCTAGACATTTTGACTTTAGAAGTTCCCTCATGTGTTGTTCTGAGGGTATCCCATACATCCTTTGCTAGTTCACAATGGTGTACCAGCCTGAAAATGTTTTTGTCTATGCCATTGAATAGAGCATTCAATGCTTTAGAATTTCCAAGGGCCGATGCTTCTTGTTCTTTGGTCCATTCATCTTCAGGGATTTGCACAGATGTTCCATCCTTGTCAGTCTTTACAGGATGTGTCCAGCCAGAGTTTATAGCTTTCCAAGCTTTGCTGTCTAAGGACCTTAGGAATGCAATCATCCTATGTTTCCAATAGTCATAGTTAGATCTATCCAGGATTGGAGGTCTGTTTATGAATCCTATGTCTTTGTCCATGTTGCCAGAATTGTTTTCCCTAGATCTCACCCAGTTAAAAACATGCAGGGTGCCTGCTCTGATGCCAATTGATAATTCTGGCTCACCACACGATGGATGTTACAAGTAAGGTTATAACATCCACTGTGACATTGACTACAACAGTGAATATTTGACAGTTATTAAAGCAGTAAATAACACATCATTTGATTACCCAGTTCAGTGTCAACAACACTTACATCTGGGGGCTACCAAGCCAGGGAGGAAATTCACTATTAGCAGTATCAATTCAGAGTTAAACCACCAGTTTACACTCCTCACTTAATCATTACCCAATGACACTTCAGCCTAGAGACTCTCTAGTACCAGAGTATACCCACTCACTCCCCTACAATCACACAACAGTGATATCAAATAGTTTACACAATTTGGTATGAAGATACACCTCATACACTTATTGATCTAGCCTCAAAGCTTCAATCAAGGAACTCACACACTCTTGCTTCACAACTTTGAGTGAGACACTGCCTAGAATCTACCTAACCAAAGCAATCATCAATCAGACGATTACTTGGATTACAAGTATTCCTAAACTGACTTTCTACACAAGTGAAGACTAGCCTACTTCACTTGCTTGGACTCTCTGCTTTTTGCACTCTCTAATCTTCTGTTAAGAGTTACTTTTCTGAGTTGATTCTTCTGGTATTTATAGCAGTTGTAGTCATTTGGGCCTTGGTGCATAAATTAGGTTTTATCCACAATAAAACCCTCCTTCAGAAATCTGCACGTTTGCCACTTTGAACAGGTCCATATTTTATCCACTAGGATGACTAAAATATCTCCTGTAATCCAGCTTGAGTTTCTGGTTTGTTTCCTGAATAATAGCTAACAGAATAACAAACTTTTGCACTGATGTCACACGACCAATGTCTCTGACATCTAGTGTGACATCCATCGTATTTTGTAGTTAGCTCACTTAAACTTGTCCTGCACAGTCCACTCAATGAATGTTCAAACATCTAATATTACATTCATAGTTATGCCACAAAATACAGCCAATCAAGAGCACTTACAGTGACTGTTTTTGGATGGTAGAACCGTGCGTGACAGACAAAAATATGATGAGGGGCAACTGATCTTAGGGGTCGGCTGGCCAGCCTTCCTCGGCAGAGGGGCAGAGGAGAGAATGCTTCCATTTTCCCTTAACTAGCAGGGCTTAGACTATTGGGCCGTTCTGAGAGCAGAAGTGGATTAGGTCATGCCTAGCCATCGGGCCAGTCTGGAACAACATCTTTTTCACTTTTATTGATATTTCAGGTTGTAGATCTATCTATAAGAACATGAAAACAAATATATATTTTTATCTTTGTTGTATTCCTCATTTGTCATTCTTGATTTTGTCATTTTTTTTAATCTTTAAAGGATGCAAATGTTAGAGCTCGAATATGTTGCATATGTTTCAGATCTATAAGGTTATAGTTTGAATTTGTCGTGCATTTTTCAAATCTACAAGGTTAGAGTTTCAATCCGCAGTACATGTTTCAATTCTACAGGTTTAGAGCTCGATTCCACCATGCATTTTTAAGATCTAAAAGTTTAGAGTTTTTTGGTTGATTTTGTTAATGTATTTTTTTCATTGTTTATTTTTTATTTAGCTTTTATTTACATTTTTGTTGTTTTTTTAATGATGTTTTATGTTGCAGGACATATTGAAGTAATTTCTGGTATATTTCATCAAGATTGTTCAAGAAGTTTGATGCTTTCAAGTCATAAAATTATAGATTAATTTGGGATTGAGACATAATAGTGACAATGGACGGAACTACACACTGACACTGATATTTCTTTTTCTTTACACTTTCTTTTCACTTTCCAACCTAGGTCTGCTATGATATGACGTGTACAATATACACTCATGGCTATCACAAGGTAACAAATCTCTCTTTACCTTGATAGAACATGATTACTTCTTGATTTTTCCTTGCTTCCATAAAAGTTTAGTTACTATTAATCCATGCTACTTTTATCTTTGAATGACTCATCATACACTAACCAATTTTTTTATTATGCATGTTCTGAGCTAATCTCCATCATATCACTAATGTGCAGCGGAAGACAAATGAGTAAGTATAATTTCTTAAAACTTTCACCAAAAGAAGGTGGATTTCCTAGTTCTCCCATTTTCATCATCTCTTAGCCATCTTTCACCAAAAGAAGGTGGATTCCCATCCAATCTCGATTTTTTGACTTGGATTTTGATTAACCTTCTTCTGAAACTTGTTGCTCAAGCTACCATGGAAATGGGTGGCTAAACCCCTTTTGTGTCAAGATTAGAGGTAGCTAATTCTAATTTTATGTATTTATTTTAATCTTTTGTATGTGAACAAAACTTTGATCAAAATAGATGAAGTTATTTGCTATATTTTGTTATATTTATGGTTTGGATTGCTTTAGACATAAAATTTTCAAGTCTTGACCTGATTTCTTCATCTATCAACTAACAAACTCTAGACATAGATTTGGAAGTTGATATTTGCATTTTATTGATCTTAACGGTTATTGTTTTGGGTGTTATTTTGAGAGATCATTTAACAGTCGAAACAATAATATTCACGAAATCGCTTTAGAGATAAAAGGCTTTGCAAGGATACACGATTGTATTGGTTGAAACTAAGTTCACATATGCGATTGATTGAATACTTTTAAGATGGATTAGTGAAACCTAATCTTAGAATGCTTTTTATCAAACAAGAACCAACTTTTACCTTGTTTTACTTCTTGCAAACTTATGTTACCAAATAAAAACCATTTGAAATCCCATTTACTTAAGTCACTAAAATATTGAACGGTAAGCATCAAATATTCTCGTACAATCCATGTGGATACGATAAAACACTCCCGAGTATACTCATTAACAAAATGGCGACGTTGTCATGGATTTTTTAGTAGGATATTGCAAGCATTGCATTAGCTTAGTGATTTTAAGATTTGTGTATTGTGAATCTCTTATCTCTGTAATTCATTGTGCTTTTTGATCTGTTTAGCTGTGTGGAGAATTCGTTTATGCGAGGACAAGTCTGGCGTGAAGAACTTCTTTTCGATATTGAAAGAACTACTCGCCGACTCAACAGTCGAACAAGGCGGAGACGACAACAAGCTAGGGAAAGACAAGAGCACATGGAATCTTCTTCATCCACTCCACTTGTTACACCAATCATGGAAGCTCCACCACCACCACCACCTCCAGCTTTAGTTCCATGTATAAATAGTCTGAGGCACAATTCTTAGTTTACGCACAATCTCCAAAATGGAAGGCAATCTGAGATGAAAACGGGAATCCTTGCACTCATTTATCAAAATCCTTTCATGGGGTTAGATCATGAGGATCCGTTTACACATCTTACCAAATTCTATGAGATTGCGGGTGCAATTGGAGCGCCAGAAGCTGATAAAGAATAATTGTTTATGAGACTATTTTGTCATTCTTTGATTGGGAAAGCGAAAGAATGGTATCTTGATCAGTCTACATCAGTAATGACGGACTGGAATTTGTTGGAAGAAAAGTTCCTTGAATGGTTTTTTCCACACAACCAATTCATGGAAGCAAAGACGGCAATCGCGTCATTTTCACAACGAGGAAATGAATCCCTCAACGAAGCTTGGGAGAGATTCAAGTCAATATTAAGAAAATGTAAAGGACATGGTTTTGATGAACTTACGCAAGTTCACATTTTCAGCAATGGTCTCCTCTCGGTTCACAAAACCTTGTTGGATGTTACGGAGGGTGGTTCTTTGATGTCTAAAAGTGTAGAGGAAGAAATTTCAATCATTAACAAGATGGCGCTTAATGACCACCAAGGGAATCACAACCGTGGAGTAACTCAAACAAAACCCGGAGTGCTAGAGTTGGGTACCAATGATGCTATTCTTGCTTAGACTAAACTTCTATTACAACAAGTGGAGCTTTTGACTCAATAAATGTCGAAGCTTCCACAACAAATTAAATAGATGAAAGAAGTTCCTAGCAAAGCTCAAGTGGAAAGTTGCGAATTGTGTAAAGGTGACCATCCTACCAGGTATTGTCCTCCGGTAGTGGAAGAGTTTAACTATGCCAGAAATCAAAATCAGGGATACCTACCTAGGATGCCTTACCAACAAGCCAATCAAGGGTATCAAAGACCAAATCATGGGTTACAACAACCTTGGAGGCCGCAAGAATCTGGAACTTCAAATCACCAACAATACCAAAATTACACTCAACCTCCATAAGCTCAAAGTGCAACTTCAAAGATGGAATAAACTCTTACTCAATTTATGCAAATGTCAATGTTAAATCAAAAGAATATCGATGCGGATATAAAAAATTTGGAGACACAAGTGGGCCAATTATCAAAACAGTTGGCCGACCAATAAAAAGGGCCATTTCTGGCTACCACTTTCCCAAATCCTAAGGAGCATTGCAAGGCGATTCTCATAAGAAGCGGTAGAGAAATTGACATGGGTGTAGATGAGGAGGTAGTAGAGAAGAGGTTGTAGTTTAAAAAGAAAAAGGAAATTTTGAGAAAGAAGTAGAAAAAAATGTTGAGGGAGAATTAATTGAAAATGAAAGAGTGAAGAAGAGTGAGGAAGAAGTGAAAAATAAGAGAGAAGAAAAAGTGAAAAAGTCTAGGAAAGGTAAAGAACAAGTAAGCATTATTCTAATTCAAAATTTTCCATATCCACATGCTCCATCAAGAAAAGATATTGTGAGGCACTATGCTCTATTCATGGATATATTCAAGTAATTGCAAATCAATATTCCATTTTCCGAAGCATTGGAACAAATGCCCAAGCATGTGAATTCATGAAGGATATCCTTACAAAAAAGAAGAGATATACGAATCAAGAAATTATCATGGTGGATGTTAGTTGTAGCACAATCATTCAACATACTCTCCCGAGGAAAGAAAGTGATTCAGGATGAGTCACTTTGTCGGTTACAATTGCAAACATTTATGTTGGCAATGAGTTTATCGATTTAGGCTCTAGTATCAATTTGATACGCTTGTCTATTGTGAAGAGGTTGGGACACATGGAGTTGAGGTCTACTCAAATGACATTGCAACTTGCCAACAAATCTATCACTCGCCCTCATGGTGTAGCTGAAGACGTGTTGGTAAAGGTTGACAAATTTTTGTTTCCAATTGACTTTATAGTGATTGATATGGAAAAATATGAGGATGCTCCCTTGATTCTTGGGCAACCTTTTATGAATACCGCGCGTATGGAAATTGATATGGATGATGGTCTAATGAAAGTTAGAGTTCAAAATGAGAAGACATGTTTCAATCTTTTTGAAGCCATGAAACACTCGAAGCACAAGACTGATTGCTTTAGAATTGATGCAACGAAAAGGGTGATCGAAGAAGTTAAAGAGTTACTACAAGTTCCCACACCATTACAACAAGTTATTACCAATTCTCTTTCAAATGTCAATGAAAAGGAAGAAAAAGAGATTGAAAAATGTTTGCGGGAGCTTGAAGAGTTAGAAGAAATTCCCCCTTTGAATGAAAGGATGGAAATGTTGAAAAATAAAAACAATGAGGAAATTAAACTTTAGTTGAAATCGTTACCCTCTCATCTCAAGTATGTCTTTCTTGATGAAGAGGGAAACACACCGGTGATCATTAGTTTGGAGCTAACCAAGAAGGAAGAAAAAAATTAATTGGTGTTTTGAAGAAAAATCAAGAGGAAATGGGTTGGACTCTTTCCGACTTGAAAGGTATAAGTCCATCCTATTGTATGCACCGAATATTCATGGAGGAAGATTTCAAGTCGGTGGCTCAACCACAAAGAAAACTGAATCCTACCATGAAAGAAGTGGTGAGGAAAGAAGTGGTAAAAATGTTGGACGCCAGAATGATTTATCCTATCTCTGACAGTTCGTGGATTAGTCTGGTACAAGTGATGTCGAAGAAGGGAGGAATGACAGTTGTTCGTAATGATAAGAATGAGTTAATTCTAATAAAAATTGTAACGAGGTGGAGGATGTGTATCGACTACTTTAGGCTCAATCAAGCTACGAGGAAAAATCACTTACCACTTTCTTCCATGGACCAAATGCTCGAAAGGCTCTCCAGTCAAGAGTATTATTGTTTTTTGGATGGATACTTGGGTTATAATCAAATCATTGTCAACTCGGAAGATCACAAAAAAAATGGCTTTCACTTGCCTTTTTGGAATCTTTGCTTATAGGAGGATGTCGTTTGGCCTGTGTAATGCACCGGCGACTTTTTAAAGGTGTATGCAAGCTATTTTCTCGGACTTGATCAAAAAGATTATCGAGGTGTTTATGGACGACTTCTCAGTTTTTGGTTCGTCATTTGACCTTTGTCTGAAAAATTTGGATGTTGTTTTAGAGATGTGTGTGGAGACTAACTTAGTACTCAACTAGGAAAAATGCAATTTTATGCTCACGAAAGGAATTGTGCTTGGACACAAAGTTTCTTTGAAAGGGATTGAATTTGATCTTGCCAAAGTGGAAGTTATTGAGAAGCTACCACCACCTTTGAATGTGAAAGGAATCAGAAGCTTTTTGGGTCATACGGGATTCTATCGGAGATTTTGCAAAGATCGCGAAGCCATTGAGCAACTTGCTCAGCAAAAATAAGTCTTTTATTTTCGATGAGTCTTGTATGACCGCTTTAAATTCTTTAAAGCAAAGCTTAACCACCACGCCCATAATCGTAGCACCAAATTGGAAAAATGATTTTAAACTCATGTGCGATGCTAGTGATTATATCCTTGGCACGATGTTAGGTCAAAGAAAAAAAATATTCATGCTATACACTATACGAGCAAAGTTCTCAATGAAGCTCAAATAAACTATGCAACAACCAAGAATGAGTTGCTTACAATAGTATATGCATTGGAAAACTTTCGGTCATATTTGATAGGGTCTAAAGTTGTGGTTTGCATGGACCACGCGGCGATTAAGTATTTGTTCACCAAGTCGGATTCAAAATAAAGGTTAATTCGTTGGATGCTTTTGTTACAAGAATTTGATTTGGAAATTCGTGATAAAAGGGGATCCGAGAATTTGGTGGCAGATCACTTATCCCGTCTTGTGAATGTTGAGGCGACAAAACATGAAAGTGAGGTGAAGGAAGAATTTCCCAATGAGAAGTTGTGCATGGTGCAAGTTAGACCTTGGTTTGCCGATATGGTTAACCACAAAGCCACCGGATTAATACCGGAAGGTCTAACGAGTAACTAGAAAAATAAATTTTTGTCTGATGCCAAATATTTTATATGGGATAAACCTCATAAAGAAGCCAAAGACATGCATTGGCATTGTCACAACTCTCCTTATGGAGGTCATTTTAATGATACAAGAACGACAACAAAAGTCCTCTAATTGGGCTTTTATTGGCCTTCTTTGTTCAAAGATGTGCATGCACATACTAAACATTATGGAAAATGCCAAAGGAGTAGTGGAATTTCACAAAGGAATGAAATGTTGTTGCAAAATATGTTAGAAGTCGAAGTATTTGAGTGTTGGGGCATAGATTTTGTTGGCCCATTTCCACCGTCTTTCGGTAATGAATACATTTTGGTTGTGGTTGATTATGTTTTGAAATGGGTTGAAGTAATAGCAAGTTCTAAGGCTGATGGAAAAACCATGATCAAGTTTTTGAAGAAAAATATTTTCTCTCGATTTGGTACTCCGCGAGTGTTGATAAGTGATGGAGGATCCCACTTCTGCAACACTCAACTAGAAAAAGCTAATGGGCAATCCGAAGTATCGAATCGAGAAATAAAAAAATTGGAAAAAACGGTGTCCGCTTCTAGAAAAGATTGGTCGAGCAAGCTAGATGATGCTTTGTGGGCTTATCGGACGGCTTTTAAGGCTCTGATTGGTCTCACTCCTTTCAAGATTGTCTATGGTAAGAACTGTCACTTGCTGGTAGAGTTGGAACACTTGCTGGTGAAAAAAGAAAAATCCAACTTCATGAATTGGAGGAATTGCGCTTGCAAACGTATGAATCCAACAGAGTTTACAAAGACCGGGTGAAATTTACCATGACAAGAAAATCATGGCCAATAAGTTCGAAGTAGGACAAATGGTTTTACTTTTCAACTCTCGGTTGAAATTGTTCCCAGGAAAGCTAAAATCAAAGTGGTCAGGTCCGTTCCAGATTCGAGACATCATGAGCTATAGAGCAATCACAATTGAAGATGTATAGTCAAAAGAGATTTGGACAATGAATGGTTGCTACATACCTTCGCTTTTCCAATACCACATACCTTGCTGCCTCCATATGTCCTACAAAACGGTTGAAATTATTCCCATGAACGTTTTGTAGGACCTAAGCAGACAACAAGGTATGTGGCCTTGGAAAAGCGAAGAATCCTGCCGGAAAAGCGACTCAACATAAATCCTGAAGGGTCCTATAGAACAGTTGTTTCTATCATTCACAGTAAGCGGTGGGACACTTTGGTTACACCTGCAAACAGCTATAACATTGAGGTTGTGAGAGAATTCTATGTTAATGCTCTTCCGAACGATGACGAGCCATTCACCTGAAAAACAAGAGTTTTAGGAAGAGAGGTGAGTTCTAATAGAGACGCCATAAACAAGGTTCTTGGAAGGCCCCTGAATTTAGGTGAAGATGAAATTGATGACTATCATAGGGACTTAAGGCTCCATAGAGATACAAACCTGATTTCCGAGGCTTTGCTTTTAGAGGGGACGTCGGTTGAGTTGAAACCATCTAGGGTTTCGAGGTGTTATCATCGAGAGGACATGAAGGCATTGCCTTAATTGGTACTTCTTTTGGTTTTAACAAATATCAAACCAAAGTTGCACACCTCTATAGTTCCGATCCCAGTGGCACACTTGGTTCACAGTATTCTTACTAATGTTCAGATCGATGTAGCTCGGATCATCACAGATGAAATGAGATATGTGGTGAAGAGTAATCTTAAGGTTGGGGCTCAAGTTAATTGCCCCCTTGACTTTCCATGTCTTATCATGGCACTTTGTGTTCATGCAAGGGTTAAGCTACCTTCGCATCAATAGGTGACGACCCCTACTGCTATCGATGACAGGTATGTGGACAAGTAATGTCGTCCTAAAGGTTTGAAGGGGAGTTCTTCTACTGCAGCTGCTACTGATGTTGGGGCTACTGAAGGCCCCGGGGTTACATTCTCACAGAGCTTTGATTCATTTCAGCAGGTTGTATGTAACTATAATTGGGACTGGACGACGGCCACACAGTGTGCTATGATTGATTTTCATGACTCGATGCAGGTACTCTAGTTACAGTGTCGTGAGACCTCCGTTGTGCACAACATGATGACTAGGAAGAAATTACTAGCCCATGCTAGTTGGCCTAAGGTCAGGCCTACGTTTAGAGAGAGGTGGGTACTTCTGGTCTTGATGATGAGGGTGCTGATGTAAATGATGGTGTTGATGGATCCGATGAGGAGGAGTTTGGTTCAGAGGAAGGTTCTGAAGATATGGACGCTACCTGTCATACCCCAAATTTTTACCCTTATATTCCATCATCATTCTAGGAGCATGAAGCATGTGTTACCTAACCTTAACCTTTTTCAGGTTGATATTTGTCAAGATGCAGATGAATTAGGGTTTTACACTATCAAAATCAAGGATCATGTGGACTGATCAATCAAGGTTTTGGATTGATCTTCTATAAATCAAGTTTTCATATCATCAAGAGGCTCAAATCTTGCCAAGGACAAATGCTTATTTGATATTTCTACCAAAAGAATAGGAGCAGTGCAGTACAAGACCCTGATTAAGGTTTCTAGTGGAAAAAGTCAATTGAAGTTTAACTTTTAGTCTAAAGAGGTTTCCAAAGCTTGAATCATGATCCATGGAACTCATATGACTTATTAAATTCTCCGCAAGAAGTTTGAAAGTCTCAAAGAACCCATAACACTGAGGATCGATCCTGAAGATTTCAACCGTTCGGTTCGTCTATTTGGAAAGTCAACTTTTTGACTTTTAGGGTTTTAACCTCAAATTGAAGCAAGAAATTCTTCCAATATCATTTTTTGCCTAACTAGTGAGTTTGTTGGAGATTTAATCAAGGATTTATGGATAACTTGCACAGCAAGAAACTAGGGTTCATGAAAAACCCTAGCTTTAAGCCAACTTGAAATGATCATAACTACCTAACCACACATCCAAATGGAGTGTTTAAAAACTTGTTGGGAATCTCTTTGGGAGCCCTACAAAAGTGTCCTATGGGGTTGAGATCCAAAAATTCATATATTTTAAGTTGTGAGCTCATCAAGTTGTGAAGAATTTCAACACTTAGAAAATTTTCATGTTTCTTGACTTGTAAGTCAACTTTTGCAACAAACTTCAAGAGGATTTTTGACATAGTTCCCTTTGGAATTTGAACTTGTGTAAGACATGAATATTTTATATCATGTTTGGGGATTTTTAAAAAGTTTAAGAGAATTTTTTTCAACCTTTGTGGTTAGGGAGAATCGAAAAAGGCAAGTTGGGCATTTTTCATGTCACAAAACCAAGTTCAGCACTTACATTTTCTTGCATAAACCATTCAAACCTCTTCTAATCCCTTTATTAACTCATTCTTTGATTCTTATGGACTTAATTGAGGAGATTAGAATGCACAACCATGAGAAAAACTCAGATTTTGGATTAAATGAATTGTTTAATCATGCAAGTGGATGTAAGTGGCATGAGAGATAAACTTTTTGCAAGTTCTGTCATAACTCAGCAACCACATCAGCTGCTCCCTTCATTTCACTTCACGGAAACTATTTTCAGGCTACAGGTGATGATAAAACTAATATAGAGGTGTCTTAAACTCAGAAGAAAGATATCAAGTTGATCTTGCACATTTTGCCTCCAAAAAGGGCAAAGTTGACAAGATGATCCAATTTTCCCATACCACTTGCTTTCCAAGCATGCCTATAAATAGAGAATTCTCCTCACATCTAAACTACACCATATTAAGCTAGAAACCAAGAAAAATCTCACACATTCCTTTGATCACATTGTTCTTGCAACTTGTGAAGCTTGCTCCCTTAAGGCAAAAAAATGTCTTTGCATTAACTTTTCCAAAACCTCATGCAACCATAAAAAAAACCTCTACCAACACTTAAAACACATTATATATGATGTGTTGAAGCTGTTCAAACACTCACTCTTACCAGAAAACTTCTCACTCAAAAAATAAACTATCAATTCATAAAACTTTGACTTTCTGCACTTTTAGAGCTAGAACTCTGTCCAGTCCTCTTCCAACCTTTCCAACACTTCAAACACCTTCCATATAGGTTATCTGGAATATCCAAATAATAACCACACTTTTGTAACATATTGTCCTTGCATTTCACTTTGAAGTTCTTGGTGTGTTCTTGCAAAAAGCACCATTCTGTCAAGGTAGCCATTTGGAAGGAGTTTGGATCACTTGAACATCTCATTTGAAGAATTTTGAGGTTGTTTGGATTATCACACCTCAATTGGACTTCTTGTTTTTTGCATTGGCTTGAAGAGGCTACAAGAGGTAAGTTCTTTTACTAGTCACTTTTAGAATCATGCCAATTTTTTATGTACATTGAGTTTATACATGTTTAATATCAATTATAGGTCATTTTTGAACTTTGGTTTGCCCTTAAACTTGTATGGTTGTGACTGTCCACTTGTATTGGCTTGATAGCTTGCTTTTTATGTAATTTCCATATGTAACTATGTGTTTCTGTTTAAGCGTAGGTGTTTAGTGTTTATGAACATCATTTATAGGTCATATATGTTGTGTTTGATCATTTGTTTGATTTTGAATCGTTGTGTTTCTGTCTGTCACCATGCTCTTGCTCAAACTTGCCCTTTTGACCACTTCATGTACAACCTGCTGTTTGAACTCCTCTATTGATATGTGATGTTTGTAAACATCATTTATATTTTTCATATGGTGTGTTTGATCACTTGCTTGCTGTTTAAACCATGTATATTTGACTGTCCATATGTTCCTGCACATAACTTACCATTTTCAATGATGTCTTCGAATTTTTCATTCAATGCATGATCTTTGAAAACTAACACCACCATTGAGTTCCTTGTGAAAAAAATACACAATTTTATTTTTTTTGTTTCACTCAATTTCATTAAGTTTTGAGCAAGTTATGGTTGCTCTTGCAAATCTGCCTAAAGTTGTCTTGCCTTGATTTGGTTTTTGCCATAGTTTGCCTCATTTTTGACCCAATTTTCAAAAGTGCATAACTTCCTTGATTATTATTATTTTGATTCCATTATTTTTGAAAAATTATCCTTGATATGTCTAGTTTCAATGTGTGAAGAAATAATCCAAGAATTGTTATTGTTGAAACACTTTGATTCACTTGAAAGACATGACCATTTTAGGATTTTTACTTGTTTTCATGAGTTTCCTTGACTTAGTACTTGATTTTTATTGCATGATTGATCTTGTATGAATCACTTTTGAAAGTTTAACATGTTTATATGTTTGAAAAAATTTAGTTCTTTGCTTTACTATGCTTATTCATACCTTTGTAAATGTATGAACATGAAAATCATGTCTTGAAACTTTTTGTTGGTTTGTGATATGCTTCTTGATGTTGTAACCTCTTGAAAAAATTTCCTTAACCTCATCCTACTTGTTTATGTCTATTTTTATAAACATAACATGTTTAGGTTTTGATTCTTGCCTTTGTAAAATGCATGAATGTGAATGCATGACTTGGAACTTATCTATGAATCTTTATGTATGTTCTTGATTTTGTGACCTCATGAACTTGCCCCTCATACCCCATCTTTCTTGTTTATGTGTCTTGTTAGAGCCATAACATGTTTAAGTTTCATTCTTACCTTGGTTGTTACCATGAATCTTGTTCATCTTTCCCCTTGTGAAGTTTGAATCCATGCTTGAACTGTTGTCACTCTTCTTGCTTATCCATGATTTATTGTTATCAATATGTCTTGAAAATGATTTAATGTCATTACATTTATCTTTATTTGATTCATATTCCAAGTTGTAACTTGTATGAATGAATTTTGTTTTCTTATCATTGATGAACTTGTTGTTGTTACACATGTTTCATGTTTGCTTTTGTTGGTTGTTACCTTTATAATCTTTGAACTTTTCCATGATAAGTAATGTCTTGACTTATGCTTGATGCTTGAAACTTTAGGTATTGTAAGAATCTTTATCACCATCCCCTTTTAGATGTTGTAATATCTTTGTCTACCTTTGGTTGTAACCATTTGGTTTGATTCTTTCATTGTTATGTTTGCCCCATGTTGTTACATACGTGTCCTAAATCTTTCTTGGTTGTTACCATGGTCTTCTATATCTTCATCATGTTTGAATGAATTCTTATGTGTGCTTTAACTTTATTAAGTTTCCCCGAGTGATGGAACTTGTTAGTTCTCATCCAGTTGCCTTGTTATTCCCTTATTCTAAAGGAAAGTCTCTATATTGACTTCACAGTCATAGATAGCTCATAACCCCTGCTCTTGAATTGGTTAAGTCATTAGGTCCCTTAGTTAAGTTATAACCTATATCCATTAGACTTTGATTAAAGTTTAAAGACCTACCCCTTGTTAGGAGTATCCTTCAATTATAACTTTAAGATAGAGTTTGTTAACTCTATGTGAGGATCTTTGTCATGATTACTTACTTCCCTTTTGGCTTTTGTAAAAGTCAATTCCCTTGAGTGTTTAACTTAGATCTAGAGAGTTTTGTTAAACTATATACAAACATTCTTATGTATGTTCCCCTTGGAGTCTTTACCATAGTCAAGTATTCCTCAAACTCAGTAAGGAGAACTATGGTTGCTCTGATTCCATCTTAGTTGGGATACGTAGGCATAAGATGTGATATTTGTGTGAGCAAACTTAGAACCATCCTTAGGCCTTTACTTAGAGCTTTAACCTAACCTTGATCCAATAACCCTAGCAAACAACTTAGATAACTTAGCATACATACACAAAAGGTTCCTGTAGAGTACTACAAATGTCTAAGATGTGAAATACCTGCCCTAGGTATAACCAACCTTCGATCCCCGAATCTTTAGCATTGTTTTTACATCACACAAAAGGTTTTTATTTCTTTAACCTTTATTTTTGATAAATCAAAGCTCGATGGTGAACTTCAATGAATTAAGATTCAATTTAATCAATAGCTTGAAATCCGATTCTCACCGCAACAGAAATGGCGACTTCACTGGGGATAGGCTAGTCTTTGCTTAAGGGTTTGGCTCACTTTGTGTGTTTATATGTTATATCTCTGTATGCCAATACCTGTGTATTTGTAAATATATAATTGTATTGTTTTCTTTGGGTGACATCTTGAGTGGTGAGATAAGTCCTAACCCAGACTTGAGTGCACATATGATAGGATGTGGTATGATCAATAGTTGACTGTTGGGAGTAGTCCTAACATGTTTGACATATGATGTAACCACGCTCAGTTGAGACCTCCTTGAGATGATTGATGGTGTATGGGTAGTCATGCATTTCATTGGTTGTTTCAACCTGAGAGTCCGTGAAACTGAGGACCTTTAGTTACCCACTTACCTCACTTAGCCTTTTTAGGATCTAGTGTGAAGACTATGAGGGAGTAGTCCCAAAATAGTTGTTACGCGATGCTACACTCAGACGAGTCTATCTCGAGAATATTTTTGACATACGTGAGTAGTCATGTTGGTTGAAAATATATGAGGGATTTATCTATGACTCTGGGAACTCTTGATAGAACCTGATCTACAGGTACAATGAAAACCTTAGTACATGTCCTTTGGGAGGTTATACCCTGGCTTCATGCTTGTAACCCCGAACCTAGGACCTTTACTTGTTAGAATTTGCATGTGTGTGTTGCGTGTGCATCATATCATCATGTCATCATAGCATCTCATCTTGGTGTACTAGTTTTGTAAAACTCAGTCATTTTGTTTTTGCAAAACCCTAGTTATCATGGATTTTGGGAAAAGAAACACTAAGAAATATAACTTCAATAAATATGATACAATGGAGTTGATAAATCTAGGAACAATGGTATCCAAAGACTTTCGGAAAACATATGGAAAGCTTCTGATCATTGTAAATACTAGGATGGGAGAAGGGATCCTTAACACCTTAGTTCAATTCTATGTTCCGTTGTACCACTATTTCACCTTCCCATATTATCAGTTGATGCCAACATTAGAAGAGTGTTCCTATTTCATTGGAATTCCCGTGAAAGATAAGAAACCTTTCAGTGGTTTATAGAAGCTACCCTCGTTGAAGGAAATTGCTGACACACTCCATCTAGAAGTATCTGAGGTCAAATCCAATCATACTTTAAAGAATAGGGTCAAGGGTTTTCACTCTACTTACTTATTGAAGAAGGCTACTTACCTTGCCAGGGAAGGTAGTATGGACGATTCGAAGCAGTCTTGGCTCTACTGATATATGGTTTGGTGTTGCTTCCTAAGGTAGAAGAATTCATCAATTCAACTGCCATAACCATATTCTTGAATGGTAACCCGGAACCCACCTTGTTATGTGACACTTATCATTCCCCATTCATCATAGGAACCTTCAAGGTAGATGGACTATTAGTTGTTGTGCACCCTTGTTATACAGATGTTTGTCAATCATCTACCAAGAACATATGCTTTCAAAGAAAATCCTAATGGTTGGAGATGGTCTCAAAGGATTATGTCTCTAACTCAAGCAGATATTCATTGGTATGATCCTGCCTACGACCGAGGAGTCTACATTAATAGTTGTGGTACTTTTCCTAATGTACCACTCTTAGGAGTACAAGGGGGGATCAACTACAATCCTGCCTTGGCTAGACGTCAATTCGGATTTCCAATGAAGGATAAGCCTAATAACATCCTATTGGTTGGTTTCTTCTACCTCAATGCTGAAGCGAAAGAAAGTTTAAGAAACAATACAATTGATGCTTGGAAGAACATCCGGAGAAAAACCAAAGTTGACCTTGGGAAGAGGAATTGTGTAGCTTTTGAGCCATTCATTCGTTGGGTCTAATCTAGAGCTCATGATCTCAAGATGCCTTACCTTCCTGAGAAGAATGCGCAGATTGTTATCGCGTTATCTTCTGCCATTCCTATTGAAAATATGGAAGAGTACCAAGAGGTTCTTGAAAGAACAAAGCTTGAGAGGGACACATGGGAAGGCAAGTACCATACTTTTCATGCTGAGACGACATAATTGCAGAGAGAGTTGCAAGACAAAGATGATTTGATTGGGTGGCTCAAAAGACCCCTAACTGATGGAGATGTGACAAAGGAGAATTTATTTTTCTCTAGTGTCAAACCTACACAGATTACTCTTGAGTATTCGAATATCCCACCAACTTTTAGCGCTTGGAAAGGAATAGTAGACAAGTTGGTGATGGTGAACACCATGCTGAAAAGACTGAAGAGGACACGCATATAGGATTCTTGTTAGATTTCCTAGCCATAGGGCCTAAGTCTTCT
The DNA here is from genome assembly GCA_963859935.3 of Lathyrus sativus. Lineage (NCBI taxonomy): Eukaryota > Viridiplantae > Streptophyta > Magnoliopsida > Fabales > Fabaceae > Lathyrus > Lathyrus sativus. The sequence continues at coordinate 37,174,890 of OZ012735.1, forward strand.
CCTCTGATGTAGCCTCACGTTTCTTGGGTTATATTTCAAAAGTTGTAACTTTTCCCAACATAAATGAAACAAGGGTTTTGCTTTAATTATCTTCTGAGTTTTGTAAAACCAGTTGCGTCTAGCGTCTTTGCATTGCATTCTTCATTTTTCTAACCATTCAAGGAGTTCAAAAATCTTGTTTTTTTTGTTGCAAACATATTGATGTATCAAAGAAACATGATTACATTCTCAAGCTTGAGGTTAGAAAACCTAAGGAGCCTAGTAAGGAAGCATGCTACTTTTATAACCAAATATGGGGACTTGTTATCTCTGCTAGATACATAAGTAAACGAAGAAATGCTGCAAGCCCTCGTAAAATTTTACGACCCGTTGTACCATTGCTTCACATTCCCAGACTTCCCGTTGCTACCAACCTTTGAAGAATATTTTGAGCATCTGAAAATTCATATGACTTTCACACCTAACTATGGAAGGGAGAAAAAACCGAACAGAAGAGATGTTGTTGAAGCCCTCTACCTAGAACCCACTAACCTTTCAACCCAGTTGGATAATAGGGGAAGATTTACCAGAATGGAGGCGAGACCACTCATGGAGAAAGCTAAGTTCTATTATGACCGAAGAGATTTGGGAATCTTTGAAGATATATTAGCTTTCTTGATTTACGGCTTATACATGTTTTCTAGCAAACCTGAGTTCATCAATTTGAAGGCCGTTAAGCTATTTCTTGTCAGAAATCCAGTTCCCACTCATTTGGCTGATACCTACTACACCATTCATCGGTGGAAGGTGTTCAATATTGGGAACTTCTCCTACTGCGCAACACTCCACAACAAGTGGTTTATTTCACACTTTCCCAAGACATTCCCTCTATAGAACTTGGAAGACAGAGACACATGGATTGAAAAATTGGTTACACTCTCTCATTACGACATCAGCTGGTATGACATGGCTCGTGGATGAGTTTCCATGATACACAACTGTGGGGAGTTCCCAAATATGTCTCTAATCGGCACCAGAGGGTATATCAATTACAGTCCCATCTTAGCTCGCAGTTAGCTAGGATACCCAACTGAGAAAGAACCAGAGCCAACCCAACTAGAAACTTACTTCTGTGAAAAGAATGTTGACCCGAATCTCGAAGAACAAATTATCTTTGCCTGGCGTCACCCCAAACTGCAGGAATGACCGTTGTGGAAAATCTAAGTTGTCTCGTTTCGAAGGAATATCTCTTTTGGTCAAAAGTGATAACATTAAAGATGTTCTATACTCACTCCTACGACATTACTCTGGAACCAGAGAAACTTTTGTCTAGAGGAGAATTGAAATTTGCTTTGGTAAAAGCTGAACGGGAAAATGCGGAACTTTGGGAGATGCTCCACCAGATTCAGAAGAAGACAAGACTGCTGGAGGGATAAGGGTCATCTTGTTAGAGGATCCTTAACTATTAATTTCCTTTTGTTGTACCCCAGACTTACGGGGATAAGAAATCTTTCATTTTATAAAATGATTGAAAAAGTTCCATTTGTTAATGAAGACTTTATATTGTAAAACTCTTTTTATTAATGAAAATTTTGTTAAGTTTTCATCATGTTATTACATGTTGATCCATTAATTTTGTTCGTAAATAAACTTTTTGGTTCTCCTTAAATGTGTGGTCTACATTAGCGTCTTGTGTTTCATCTTGCGTCTCATTTTGCATTTCATTGATCCTCCGGCTTATCCTATGTGTTGTTGCTATCAGAGAGAGAGAGAATCACGATGAATACTCATCGGTACAACACAAGATCCAACGCTCAGAAGAGAATGGCAGATCAAGAATTAAGGTTCGATCAGATCAACAACGATGTTGAAGGGCTACGTGGTGACGTTATCCAAATCATGGAAGTCCTTCAAGTAATCAAGGCGAATATGGACACACAACCTACAGTAGTGTCTAAAATCAACATAACAACAACAAATCCTCCTCCATTAGTAACTTCAGCAGTAGAACATCCCTTCGGGATTGCCATAGATTTCCTGCCTCCGTACAGTGATGCTCAACCATTCAATCATCAGTCGTATTCAAATCCACAGAGTGTTCCACTGATGAAGGATTTCTAAAATCCCATTTACACTCAGGTTGTTGCTCAGGCACAGGTCCGACCAGTCTTCAACAATCATCAACCGATATTCGACGTACCCGACGGGTCCAAAACTAAAGATGAAAAGCATGAGAAACTACGAGTTGAAATGGATATAATGGCCAGAAGAATGAGGGTTATAGAAGGTAAAAATGTCTTTAGGTCTGATGCCAAGAACATGTGTTTAGTTTTGGGATTGATATTTCCTCCCAAATTCGTAATGCCTACATTCGAAAAGTACGAAGGGGAAACCTGCCCAAAAGTTCACCTGATCATGTACTGTATGACTCCATATATTAAGAATGACAAACTGTTGATACACTACTTTCAAGACAGTCTCAAAGGTGCATCTACTAAATGGTACTTAAGCTTTGATCAATCTAAAATTCACTACTTCCAAGATCTGTCTGATGCGTTCATTCAACAATATAAATATAACATGGATCTAGCGCCAGATCGTCGTCAGTTGCTTAACATGACTCAAAAGAGTTCGAAATCCTTTAAATAATACGCGTAGAGATGACGCGGGACTGACGCCCAGGTAGAACCTCCCCTGACGGAAAATGAGTTGGCTGACTGGTTCGTGGACACCGTCAGACCCAAATTCTATGCAAGAATGATTAGCAGTATCACAACCAACTTTTCTGATATCGTGGCTGTCAGCATAAAGGTAGAGGCCAATTTGAAAAATGGAAAGGTGACGAGTTCGGCCAGCACTAGCACAATGGAAAAGCCATCGGGAAACTTCCACAAGAAAAAGGAAGGAGATATCAATGTTATAATGTAAGACGAGAGGGTTCAGAACAGAAGAAATCGCCCACAAAATCAACGGTTACCTCGTCTACAACCTCAGTAAAATTATCAGCGACAACAATATATGGCTGCAGTTACGCTGGTGTTTCAACCCTGGATGAACCCGCAAAATTTCTAGCAACCGGCGCTCAATGCCTATCAACAAAATCCCAATCAGCAAGTACGCCAACAACAAAGAGCATCGGCTCCAAGGCCTGCTTTTCAGAATAGAAGGCCAGGGATTCAACCTATCCCCATGAGCTACACTGATTTGTACCCTCTAATGGTACAACGAGGCCTAATTCCCAGGAAGTTAGGTCCTCCTCCAACTCCATTACCATATTACTACAACCCAAACGCACGATGTGCGTTCCATGAAAATGTTGCATGGCACGAGCTTGAAGGTTGCATAGCACTACAACATATTGTACGAGAATTGATTGAGAAGAATATCCCTTGGTCAAATCACGATGGTGTCCATGCTGTAGAGGAGGATTCTGACGTAAGATTAATTTCCAAGGTGTCTGAAGTCAAAACTCCTTTGGTCGAGTTGCATAAAAAACTGATAAAGGCGGGTCTGATCAAAGGTTCCCACGAAAGTTGTAGTGATTATCATCATAATCCACAAGGTTGTAACCTGGTGTAGAGGGATATTCAGTCAATGGTTGATGGAGGTTTGCTAAAAATATGTGGAAAGAAGAAAAAAGAAGACGTTTCAGTGATTGAGCCAATATTTAATTTACCGAAGAAATCTGAAAAGAGGCCAGTATTCAAGTCTACTTCTCCTGCTGCTGTCAGGCCTTGTTTCACAATAACCCTGCGCCAGATGCGGACCAACCAAAACCAAGGTTCAATCCAAGGAGGGGACCAAGTTCTAATCCAAAAGTTGTATCGTGAAAGTACGACTACTCCTAGTACAACATGAAGGTCAGAAGAAAACTGAAGGATGTGACAAACATTGTCGGGGTAAGCAAAATGACCTGTAGTGGTCGAACATATCAGTCCAGGGAAAATTTTACTGTTCCTCAGGCAGCTGCCACTGTTCCCAAAGCAACCGCTACCACTCCTAAGGAAGCCATCTTCAAGGAGCCCGCTATTAAAGGAAAAGAAGTCTCAAAGGAGGATGAGGAAGAGTTTTTAAGGATAATTCGCTGAAGCGATTACCGGATAGTGGACCAACTCAACTAGAAACCATCCAAGATCTCGATTATGTCGTTACTACTGAGTTCTCCTGCTCATTGACAAGCTCTGTTAAAGATACTCACGCAAGCCTATGTAATGAAAGACATCACTGTGGGGAAATTTGACTATGTCATCGCGAACATCATAACCAGCAATATGTTGAGCTTCAACAACAATGACTTGACCACTAAGGGTCGCAAGCACAACCGTGCCTTGTACGTGTCTATTAAGTGTGAAGAAGATACGCTCGCCAAAGTACTTGTCGACACTAGGTCAACCCTCAATGTAATGCCCAAAAGAACATTAACAAAGTTGGCATGTAAATGAGCTGAGATGAGACCCACATACTTAATTGAGAAGGCTTTCGATGGATCGAGGAGAATCGTAATAGGATAGGTTGATATGCCAATCATAGTGGGACCCCAAGTCTTTGAAATCACCTTCTAGGTAATGGATATAAATTCAGCGTATAACTGTCTGTTGGGAAGGTCGTGGATACATGCAGCGAACGCTGTTACATCCATATTACACCAAAAGATGAAGTTCATTATTGAGGATCAGTTGGCCGTGGTGTACGGAAAAGAGGACCTGATGGTGAGTAACCTATCCTCTTTCTGATACATTGAAGCTGATGAAGATGCATTGGAAACAACTTTCCAAGCATTAGAGATTGCACATGTTGTGTTGGTTAAGGACATTGTCATTACACATGGTCCATCTTTCGCCTTTGCCCAGAGTATTAAAAATACCATAAAGGAAGAACTTCTGTAAGGTTGGGAAGAGATAATTGAAGTCAACGCTCAAGCGAAGAATGACCCGCAAGGGTTGGGTTACAAACCAACTCTAGATGAAAAATCAGAAGTCAACGGCAAGTGCCTGAACACCATGAAGGAGATCTTCGTAAGTGGCGATGTTCAAGTAAACGCTATCGAAGAAGACGATAAAGTGAGCTGCATAAATGACCTGGTGTTCCTATGTGAAGCCATTCTGTGCAACTGGGAGGCCGTAGAAATTCCCATCATGTTACTGCTCTTCGAGTAATTTGTTTGTTTTACTTGGTAGCATTTTCTTTATTTTAAATCCATGGTCGTGCCTGGGGCCAATGGATCATTTTGTATGGGCCACACTTTTGCAATTAAAAGATCAATCAATGAATGAGTGTTTTGTTAAACTCCATTTTTTTTGTTCATTGCATTTTTATTGTTTTCACTTTTTTGTAAAAAAGGAAAAAATGGCAATCTTTTTGAAAAAACCTAAAAAGAGTTCATCATATACATATCTTTGTGTGTGTTTGATCATTTTAAGCTCGTTCAACACATACAGAGAACCTTCATCACCCGCAAAAACCTATGATCATCCAGTTCTTTCTGACTTTAATTCACCAATATTCCAGGTCGAAGACAAGAGTGATGAGGATTCTGAAATCCCTGAAGAGTTGATGAAACCGAGTATGAGGATGCCTATCTTCAACCCTACAATGAACAAATTGATGTCATCAACTTGGGCTCTGAAGAAGAGAAAAGAGAAGTTAAAAATGGGGCATCACTTGGGACAGAGGTTAAACTGATAATGCTTCTCAAAGAGTATACAATTGTGTTTGCTTGGTCCTACCAAGATATGTCTGGGTTAGATACCGACAATGTAATGCACTAGCTCCCTCTTAAACTGAGTGTCCTCTGGTAAAGTAGAAACTTCAAAGATCCAGACCCGACATGGCTATCAAGATTAGAGATAAGGTCAAAAAGCAAATCGATGCAGGTTTCTTAGTAGTATCAAAATACCTAGAATGGGTTGCCAACATTGTGCCAGTGCCAAAAAAGAACGGTAAAGTCAGAATGTGTGTAGACTACAAGGATCTGAACAAAGCTAGTCCGAAGGACGATTTCCCTCTGCCACATATCAACACTTTGGTGGATAACACAACCAGCTTTACGGTATTTTCATTCATGGATGGTTTCTCCGGCTATAACCAGATAAAAATGGACCCAGCCGATATGGAAAAGACAACCTTCATCACACCTTGGGGCACTTATTGTTATAAGGTCATGCCTTTTGGTCTGAAAAATGTTGGGGCCACATATCAACGAGCCATGGTGGCATTATTTCATGACATGCACCAGGAGATTGAGGTTTATGTCGATGACATGAACGCCAAGTATCTTAGCAAAGAAGATCACCTTAATCATCTATTGAAGTTATTCAAAAGACTTAGGAGGTATCATTTGAGACTAAATCCTGCCAAATTTACCTTCGGAGTCAGATCCGGTAAACTACTCGACTTCATCATTAGTCAACATGGAATCCTGCCAAATTTACCTACGTAGGCATAAGATACGATATCTTTGCGAGCAAACTTAGAACCATCCTTAGGCCTTTACCTAGAGCTTTACCATAACCTTGATCCAATAACCTTAGCAAACAACTTAGATAACTTATCGCACACACACACACACAAAAGGTTCCTGTAGAGTATTACGGATGCCTAGGATGTGAAACACCTACCCTAGGCATAACCAGCCCCTGATCCCCGAATCTTTAGCGTTGTTGTTACATCGCACAAAAGGTTTTTATTTCTTTAACCTTTCCTTTGGATAAATCAAAGCTAGGTGGTGAACTTCAATGCATTAAGATTCAAGTCAATCAATAGCTTGACATCCGATTCTCACCGCAACACTACCGAGTCCGAAGAGGGCTGATTTTGTTGTGTTTTTGTTTTGTGAGCATGATTATGAGCAACTTCCTTTGGTCTGCAAAGTGAAGTTTTCTTGTGCTTAGATCATTTCTTTTATGATATTATTGTATTTTTATTTTGGATAATGTTTATGTACTATTTTGGGGTGTTTTTACACCTAAGCACATTTTAAACTATTATTATTAATGTTATTTAACTTTGATGTTAAAAGTGTTGTTTATATTGTGTAGTGTAAATTTGTGTTAAAATTCTTAGTGGTATTTAATGTTTCCCGTGTTGTTGGAAACTCTCAATGAACTTCTAGATTGGTTGCTCTCTGTAAAGAAGTATCTAATGAAGATTTGTTCAAGTTTGGATGGCGATGATAGTATGAAACAAGTGAATGTTGTCAAGGTACATGGTTACTTCTGCTTAGAATTTTAGAATGCTTAAGAACTTAAGTTTTTGTGCAAATAAAATTTGTTCTTTTAGCAACTTGTTTGAATGATTATTTCACTTAGAACCAAAAATCATAATTTGTGAGAAAGCTTTCATTGTTTACTAAATGTTGGATTACTGATAAACTTTGTTGATTTGTTTGATTCATGCTTTATCTTGTGATTATTATGAATTTGTGGAAGCATTAGAAATGATCAAGGCACTTGTTTATATTGAGCACAACCATGTCCAAATGTAACCTACCTATGAGTAGAGAGAATTCGATAACCCCTTTTGAGCCTAAACAATGTGAATCTCATTCTAAATTTTGTGAGATTCTAAAAATTTTCTTGAACCTTTGAATTTTGTTTTAATTCAAGTTGGCATCTTTTAGATTTGTTATATGTCAACCATGAAAAGCAAAGATCATTCACTTGAGGATTGGGTAAAATCAAGTTGGAGAGAATGAAAAAGAAGAATGGTAGGTTCCTATCACTTTTGAAAAAATTCAAGTAAGCATTGAAAAAAATTGTATGAATATGAATGTGAAAAAAAAAAAGAGAAAAATAATGCTTGCTTGGAAAAGAAAAATAGTGAATGAATAAGTGTGCAAAATAAAGTTTGTGAAGGTTTGCAATTAAGAAACAAATAGTGAATGAAGTTGGGATGTGTAAATAACGTGTAAAGTGAATGTCTCTTTTGCATCGGAAATTTAGTTTCAATGGCCTTAGAAATGCCCCTTGTTTGGGAACCCGACCAAGCTACAACCTTAAAGACCTTAGTGATATTTTTGCTTCCAGATTTTCACTTTTGATTGTTAGATGTTGTATGAATTGGATTGTTATTGGCATCGTTTGTTAGGCGAGTGAAATTTTCCCCGCGATTGCAAACGCGTAATTTCTTCAATCCTTATTCGAAGAGGAGAGATAGAGTGATTCATTCATGAAAAAAATTAGTTGTTGATTGATGCATGCCTTAATATTTTCTTAAGGAATTTAGTTCTTGCGCATTGTTTGATTCTCAACAGCTGAAACCATTGCTTGTTTGCATTCTTTGTGTTTGAGCCATTTTATCCATTCTTGGGTGAATTTTAGTCTTGAGCAGATCCTCTTGTTTGAAATGAGAGGCATACTTTGCTTGAGGACATGCAAAAGTCTAGTTAAGGAAAGTTGTTAGATTCCAAACATTGTTTTATTTCTCTATCAAATGTTGGCATCTTTTATTATTTTTGTGGATAAATTGATTAGAATCACTTATGTTTTGGATGATATGCTTAATTGCTTGAAAATGCCTTGGTTGCTTTGATTTGTGTGATATTTTGCAGAAATTAAGCACAAATCAAGTGAAGAGTAAGAAACAAGAGTATTAGCAAGGAAACCAAGACAACATCAAAACATCATGAAGTTCGCCGTGCGAAGCTCCTAGCGAACTTCCCCAAAAAACCATCAACAAGTTCGCACAGTGAACTTGCCAGCAAAGACCCCTGGGAGCTTGGTATTGTTCACACAGAGAAGAAAGGGATAAAAGCTCGTTGTACGAAGAAGCTAGTGAATGGTTCGCTGGAGCAAAGAAGTAGCAAAGTGCTAGCGAGTGGTCCCAGACTTGAGGCAGTAGGTATTTAGATGGAATTCGCAGTGTGAAGGATTGTTCGCATAGTGAACATGAGGAAATGTCTCAGGACGGTTTAAATGTACACTTGGATGTTCGCTAGGCGAACAGAAGGTTCATAATGCGAATGTGACAGCACAGCAGCATTGCTATAAGTACTTGAGACCACTTTTTAGCCCATACCACTTTTTGATACCTTTTCATAACTTTATATTTTTCAGCAAGAAAACCCTAGTTCTCCCATTTTCATCATCTCTTAGTCATCTTTCACCAAAAGAAGGTGGGTTCCCATCCAATCTCGATTTTTCGACTTGGATGTTGATTAACCTTCTTCTGAAACTTGTTGCTCAAGCTACCATGAAAATGGGTGGCTAAAGCTTTGATTAATATAGATTAACCTTCTGATTTTATGTATTTCTTTTAATCTTTTGTATGTGAACAAAGATTTGATTAATATTGATTAAGTTATTTGCTATATTTTGTTATATTTATGGTTTGGATTGCTTTAGACATAAATTTTTCAAGTCTTGACCTAATTTCTTCATCTATCAACTAACAAACTCTAGACATATATTTGGAAGTTGATATTTGCATTGTATTGATCTTAACGATTATTGTTTCGGGTGTTATTTCAAGAGATAATTTAACGGTCGAAATAATAGTATTCACGAAATTACTTTAGAGATAAACAGTTTTGTGGGGATATGCGATTATATTGGTTGAAACTAAGTTCACGTATGCGATTGATTGGATATGTTTAAGACATGTTAGTGAAACCTAATCTTGGCATGCTTTTTATCAAACAAGAACCAACTTTTACCTTGTTTTACTTCTTGCAAACTTATGTTATCAAATAGAAACCATTTGAAAACCCCTTTACTTAAGTCACTAAAATATTGAACGACAAGTATCAAATATTCTCGTACAATCCCTGCAGATACGATAAAACACTCTCGACTATACTCATTAACAAGTAGCACGAAGGACATTGAAGATTTTTTTATGCACGCACGAATCAAATTAGTTTAGTTTAATATTGGAAATGACAATTTTGATATTGTTCTTTTTTTATGGATAAAAGTACAAGGTTTGTTTTGTGATAACCAATATTGTAATCTTTTCTCCAATCTCTAATATAAAAGTTATGATGAAAAATCAGCCTTAACATTTTGGAAATTTATTTATTTTGCTTATTAATCTGATTGTTGTAATTGAATACAATTATGAAAAAACATATTTTAACAATTTTTTCATTAATCATTTTTTAATATTATAGTGAAATATTAAATAATAAATATAATATTAAGTATAATATTAAATATGCGATATAATAATTCAAAAAAATATAATATTAAATATTAAATAATAGATATTATAGTGAAATATTTAATATATAATAATCAATAAAGAACTTTACTAAAAGGAAAGAAAAATCATAATCTAAAAAAATTATTATTAGATTTCAAAGTGTTAGACTTATTATAAAAAATGATTCACCATGCTATAACTAATATTTATGTCTGGTTTTCTTTTTCAAATGCATTTCAAACTTGCAATCAATCTTTTCATCTTTTTAAGCATGTTTTTTAAATCTAATTAAAGTAGTACCTTTTAGGTTATAATTAGATGCATCTTTGTAACTAATTATTTTATTCTAAAGTAATTTATCTCTTCATTCATAGCTAATTATATTAAATTTCATTTGAATTAAGTAGTCTCAATCAAAAAAACAAAAGACATCACTGTAAAAGAAAAAAGTAACTGGTGCATTGTAAGTTATACTAATTATAGCAGACATTGAAACTCAATATTTATTCAAATCAATGAGTATAATACATATTTTTAGCATTGTTTTACTTCTCCATTTTACACTTTCTCATCCAATTCATCATATTTCCCTTTATTTTTAGTAATGCTTTATTTCTCCATTTTAATGACTATCATTGTTTTATGCTATAGATTTTTAACTTAATTCAGGTAGAAATAATGTTTGGTGCCTTTATCCCAACATAAATGCTATTTTAGAATCATTTGTACATGTGAACCAAAATTTATATATTGTTGCATCATTTAACACTTTTATATAAATTTTACTATCTTCCATTTGGTTCTATTAAGTAGTAATAGTTTTCTATTTATTATAAAATACGTAAAAGTATATACAAATAGTAATTATTTTCTATCTATTAGTAATAGTTTTCTATCTATTAATAATAGTTTTTTATATAAGAAAATTATGTGTTCTGAAAAAGACACAACCCTTCTGCCTTCTCCAATTGACAAGTGGCTACCCTCTCCATCTTTCACTCAATTTTTTACTTTCAAATTATTTTTTGTTTTCGTGAATGTTTATATTTTTATGCAATCTTTTCAAAAGATTTTCACACTAACCAATATATCTACTTACTACTTTTACATCATATAAGTCATTTCAAAATTAAAGTTTATCTCTCCTTTTCCATTTACATTGTTCTTCCATTCTCATGTTCTACACTTTCTGCTTTTACTACCACACTTTTACTATTGATTTAAATATTTTATTTATTTCAGTTATTAATATTTATTTATACAATTAAAATAATATTTTTAAATATTATGTTATTAGTTGATATTTATAAAACTAAAGACTTATTTAGTCCTGAAATCCCTTAACTTAATTTCAGTTTTCACTTTGGCCCCTTATATAATAAACGTTACAATGTAATCTCTTAAAAATCGTTATGTTAAACAATTTGATCCATTCTGTTAGTTTTGTTGTGAAAATGTTAAGTATGCTGATGTGACATGCCAACAAGGATTGTAGTTCATTTGTGACTCAGCATATTGCAATTTATAAACCGTGTAACCTAATTTCATGTCTAATGCATTATTTTAACATGAGGTTATTATTCATCTTCTTCTTCCTCCTTCTTCATTCATATGTGAACATGTTAGTAAACTCTAATAACAAAGCAAAATCAAACACACAAAGTTATGGGTCATTTGGATCTGTTGTGATAAGAAAGAAAATGATGGAGTGTTAGTGTAAAGAAGAGTGTGTAATGCGTATTGTTACGGATTTGAATAATGTCAATGTTGGGAAAAAGTTTTGGGGTAGTAGAAATTACAGAAATCAACTGGAGAAGGGATGCAATCTTTTTAAGTGGGTAGGAGATGAAGTTGTTGATGGAAGGGATTTGAAGATTGAAAGGCAAAGGAAGAAAATATTCAAGTTGAACAATGAGGTCTTGAGCACAAGAGGAATGTTGAAAAATACAATTTTATTTGGCATTATTAGTATAGAGTTTAATATAGTTTTTGTAACAATGTATTTGAAATAGATATGTGGGCAATAAAACATGTAATTTGATGTTATGAATGTAAGAATGTTTGATTTTGCTTAAATGAAATGGGTTGAATATTATAAATTTGTGTTGGATGTTTAAGCATTTATGTTATTGTATGATATTGTTTGTCTGTAATTTGGGTTGAATGCTATAAATTTTGCTTTAACAAAATTTTTGTTTTATAACCTGTTATGGATCTATGATAACAAGTTGAACAAAATATTTTTTTAACAAAACAAGTCTGTTATGGATGCATTGCTTTAACTGGTATGGTATGATATTGTTTTATAACTGTTTTATTATGCATTATAAAGAGAAATTTGACGAATCATGTAAATAACAAGTTAATATTGCTTTAACAAAATATTATGGATATTGCTTTAACAAAATATGTTGCACTGGTACAAAATATATTGCTTTAACAAAATATTCTGCAAAATGTCACTGATACAAAAGGCAATATAATAGCATATAATAGCATGTGTTCTTGACACTGGTACAGAAAGGACAGTGATACAAAAGGACATTTGTTCTTTGCCACCAATACAAGAAAGACTAAGTTAGTGTTCACAAAAGCATAAATAAAGTGTTCACATGACACTGAGTTACACAAACATGAAAAAAAAAGTGGATCAAGTTGCTTCGAGTTGAGTTGGTGCAGGAAGACTTGAATCAAGCTGACTTGGTGCAGGAAGACTTGAATCAGGCTGACTTGGTGCAGGAAGACTTGCATTAGGCTGAGATGCCTCAGGCTGAGTTGGACCAGATTGACTTGGTTCAGGTTGAGTGGTCTAACTTGGACCTGGATGTTTGTAAGTTGCTTTGTTGTGCCCCATCATGTGGCATCTACTACACTTGATGCCAAAATTAGCTCTTTTTACCTAAGTGTCATCCCTTATGCTCTATGAGACATCTCTAGTCCTCTTCTTCTTTGGCCTCCCTGGTTGCCTTTTGATTAGTGGTGGTTGTAAATCAACATAACCTTTTTTCTCCAAAGTGATTCCCCATTGACTGGAAAAATGACAGATGCATAACATGCTTCATACATTTGTTTCTTGTAGCACTCAAACACATAGCTTCCAATCTCTAATTTTTTAGATTTCATGCAAGATATAGCATGACAGCATGGTAAACATGTCAGCATCCATTTTCTGCAAGAACACGCCTTAGTTGACAGATTCACAGTGTACTTTTCTCCATTATATGAGATGTGTCTCACCTCATAGTCGTACTCTCCTGCACGCCTATTACATAGACAAGAACTCAACCACACAACATAATAAAGAAATGTAAAACAAACATTTAAATGAACAAATACCTTACAATCCAGCTTTTTATTTTTTTCAGATTCTTTTGCAATCTTTTTCTTGATATTGGGTAGAATGTCACCTTCAAACTTGGAAATTTTTTGTATGTTTGACTCCTATCTTTGCATGAGATATACTCTGATTTTTTCAATCATTGTTATGATTGGCTTGGACCTAGTTGTCACAAACACCAAGTTGAAAGCCTCTGACATGTTGTTCACTAGGGTATCACACAAAGAATTGGTTTTGAAGAAAGTCTTGGTCCAAAACCTAGCATGTAACTTTATTAAATGCTTGAATACTTCTACATTAACAACCTTCATTTCTATTATTGCTTTTTCAAAAGCATTTGTTTAATTGGTTGTAGCAGCTTTCCACATTAACTCCTTGAGTTTAATTCTTGGGAATTTCTTCCTAAAATTATTTTATAGATGCCTTCATTTACAACAGTTATTAAGGTATATCAGTATGCAGTAGTTATTAAGGTATATCAGTATGTAGTAGTTATTAAGATATATGCCTGACACAAAATGTTTGGTCCACTTGTAGCAGTAGTTCATCTAGAGCTGGTAACAACCCTTATATATAAGTATGCATCAGGCGTCTAATGGAATTAATCAATTATAGAAACCAACAACAAATTAAAAATTAATTAAATAAGTACCTTTTGTTGGTCACTTATGAAAGTGTAAGTTTTACGCATCCTTGTACCTCCAAGATCAGATATTAGCAAATCAAGGAACCAACTCCATGAATCTTTGGTTTCTCCTTCTACAACAACAAAAGCAATTGACATCATATGGTCATTTGGATCCCTTCCATCTGCTGTAAGAATCTGACCACCATAGTAACTTTCAAGAAGCAGCCATCCAATCGTATTATAGGCTTGCACTTGAAAAAACAGTCATTGCATGCCTTAAAACATATGTAGATCCTTTGAAAATGAGGTATCAACTGAGATTCAGGATTCTCAATACTGTCTTCTCCACCTTGGTATGGTTGACCTGTAACTTTAACTGTTGAACCAGGATTGGACCTAAGTAGTTTATGCATAGTCATGTATTCTTTTGTACTGCTCCCTAAAAGATCCATCTACAATATCAATTGCCATGGTCTTTTCCCTGCATGCAAGAGTTTTATTAATCCCCATATTCCATTTATGTTGGGTATTCTCCATGATATCACTTAGCTTTAAACTAGGATTCTCCTTTACATTGTTTTGTATCTTAGTGCTTAGCCACTTGGATGTGAGAAAATTCACCTTGTAATCTCTATTACATGTGTGTCTATCAACAATCTTCCTGAGCTGCCAATTATCTTTATCCTAAATTTTTGCATAATATGCCTCCCATGGACAACCTTTTTTACATATCACTCTCATCATTTTCTTGTAATTTTTATTGAAATTCATGTTCCTACCATTGTGTATGGCATATGTCCTATTACCATCCTTGAAATCTTATTTAGAAGCAAAGTATGTCCCCATTCCCACTTATAGTCATCCATCTTTTTAGTCAATTTGAATGTTTGCCAAGCTGCCTTTCCAACATATTCATCCTCACTAATATACTCTTACAAGCCATCCTCACTACTCTCATCCTCTATGTCACTCAAACCCTTCAAATTCAAAGTTAGTTATTCTTCCTCTGCATCATTATCATCCAAAAGACTTCTTTCACCAGATGCTTCACACACATTAACCTTCTTACATGGCCTTCCAACTTTCCCTTTCCCTTTTGGTTTACCCTTTCCTTTACCCTTTCCTTTCCCCTTTTCTTTACCATTTCTTTTACCCTTCCCTTTACCCTTTCTTTTGCCCTTCCATTTACCTTTCCCTTTACCCTTTCCTTTACCCTTCCCTTTTTCCTCAACCACCCTATCTTCAGACACTTCATGTTCAGTTTCTGGTATCTCCTCATTCATAACCACATCATCATCAAAAAATTTAAAATTAATCTCCAATGCATTGTTATCATTACCAATATCTTCTACCTTTATTCCCTCTATGTTACAATTCTCATTCTCTTCTACTTCGCAGTATCCATCATTGTTACAGTTCAGTCCCTCTTCTCCATCATTGTTACAGTTCAGTCCCTCATATCCATCATTGATACAGTTCAGTCCTTCTTCTCCATCATTGTTATAGTTTAGTCCCTCATCTCCCTCACCTTGTTCAACTACAGTGGTCTCCTCATCATGTTTAATTTCAGTGACCCCCTCACCATGTTCACTTCCACATCAGGTAAAACATTTGTGGTCCCCTTGTCTCCAACTTCCAGATCATGTAAAAATTTGTGGTCCCCTTGTCTCCAACTTCCACATCATGTACAACATATGTGTTCCCCTTGTCATTTATTTCTCCTCCTTCCACATCAACTTCCACATCATGTACCGCATCTATAACACTCTCAAAGTCAGTTACCACCTTTTCAGTGATGTCTTCTACATTCTCAACACAAGTGGTCCCCTCATCAATGTTCTTACCTAACTCAGTTTCAGTGACACCTATTTCCTCAACCCTATACTCAAGTGATAGTATTAGTTCCTCAATTACCTTAGGTTGGAGGATATGATGTATAACATATAAATGAACTTCCCCAGTCAACACAATAATTGTATGCATCCTCCTAGTCCCATTGTCATCTTTCAACTCCACAATGCTATTACACTCAATTTGATTATAATACCAAAGGATCTCTATAGTTGGATAATCTAAGTCCTTTAACCCACCTAACACTTCAAAGTAACTCTAAAAATTAGGCTCAACTTCCTACGTTTCCTCTAACCCATTATAACCTAGTTTCGTTAACTCAGCAAATTCACCCCCATGATGAACAACGCATTTAAAACGACTCTCCATGACCTAGATATAATAACTATATAAAACCCTAAATGAGAACTAAAATAAATGAAGGGGAAGAATATAAAGTTTGCATCATTCTTACCTCAAAACAGATGATGGACCTTGTTCCTCTTTCAGGCAGAATCAAACAGTACACACACCCTATAGTGAAAAATAACAAAATGAGATTCAAAGTTAACGTAGATGAAAAATCCTAAATGGAAACTAAAATAAATGAAGGGGAAGAATATAAAGTTTGAATCATTTGTACCTTAAAACAGATGATGGACCTTGTTCCTCTTTCACTCAAAATCAAATAATACATAAACCCTAAAATGAAGAAGAACAAAAATGAGAGATTTCAAACTGAAGATGAAGAATGATGAACGAACAAAAATGTATGATAACCATACCTTGACGAACAAAAATGAAGAGTGATGATAGCCACACGAACAAAGGTGAAGATGGTTGCTAATAGTTGTTTCGTTAGAGTTTTCAACAAAGAGATAACATGAAACGTTGAAGATAAAGTAAAAAGGGATAAAATGAAATGTTGAAAAATATGATGTTTTATTAATCAAAATGTCAAACCATAAATCCATGTCACTTAAGAAAGCCATCCAGAATGTCACCCTAGCAACAACTAACAGAACTACACACATTTTAACAGAAAGGATCACATTGCCTAACGAAATCACAATTAAAGGACCTGGCACTAACGTTGATTACATAAGGGACAAAACTGAAAAAACAAATTAAGTTAAGGAATCAAACTTTATTTATTGTTGCATCATTTAACATTTTGATATAAATTTCATTATCTTCCATTTGGTTCTATTAAGCAGTAATAGTTTTCTATTTATTATCAAACAGATAAAAGTAGATACAAATAGTAATGTTTTCTATCTATTAGTAATAGGTTTTTATATAAAAAAAACTATGTGTTCTGAAAAAGACACAACCCTTCTGCCTTCTCCAATTCACAAGTGGCTACCCTCTCCATCTTCCACTCAATTTTTAACTTTTCAATTGTTTTTGGTTTCCGTGAATGTTTATATTTTTATGCAATCTTTCCAAAAGATTTTCACACTAACCAATATATCTACTTAATACTTTTACATCATATATGTCATTTCAAAATTAAAGTTTCTCTTTCCTCTTCCACTTATATTGTTCTTCAACTCTCATGTTCTATACTTTTTACTTTTACCACCACACTTTTACTCTTGATTTAAATATTTTATTTATTTCAGTTACTAATATTTATTTATACAATTAAAATGATATTTTTAAATATTATGTTATTAGTTGATATTTATAAAACTAAATGATTGCATATATTTAAAATTATTTTTAATTTAAGATACAATTTTTTTTAAACATAATAAATAAAAAACTGAAATATATATTATTGATGTAAAACAATTTTAGTAAACTAATTTTGTTTTTATTTTAAAAACGTGTC
Source organism: Lathyrus sativus (assembly GCA_963859935.3). Taxonomy (NCBI): domain Eukaryota; kingdom Viridiplantae; phylum Streptophyta; class Magnoliopsida; order Fabales; family Fabaceae; genus Lathyrus; species Lathyrus sativus. Next base: position 37,192,641 of record OZ012735.1, read on the forward strand.
TTTCTTTTAAACATAATAAACTATTTTGGTAAAATAATTTTATTTTTCTTATTTACATTTTTATTATATTTTAAAAACAAAAGCGTGTGTACCACACCACTACCCAGACGAATACACACCACACCACTATCCATACGAATACACGGTACTGATATGGGTATTCTACGAAATAGATATTTGTAATAATATTTACATAAAATATATTTATTTTTGTTACTAATATTTATATATACGATTAAAATAATATTTTCAAATATTATGTTATTAGTTGATATTTATAAAACTAAATTATTACATATATTTGAAATCATTTTTAGTTTAAGATACAATTTTTTAAAACATAATATATACAAAATTGAAATATATATTATTGATGTAAAACAATTTTGGTAAAACAATTTTGTTTTTATTTAAAAACATGTTTTTCTTTTTAAAATAATAAACTATTTTGATAAAACAATTTTGTTTTTCTTATTTACATTTTTATTACATTTTAAAAACAAAAGCTTGTGAACCACACCAGTATCCGGGCGAACATGTATGTACTGATATGTGTATCTCACGAAATAGATATTTGTAATAATACTTACATAAAATGTATTTATTTATGTTTCTGATATTTATTTATACAATTAAACTAATATTTTCAAATACTATGTTATTATTTAATATTTATAAAACTAAATCATTGCATATATTTGAAATTATTTGTAATTTAAGATACAATTTTTTAAAACATAATATATGGAAAATTGAAATATATATTATTGATGTAAAGCAATTTTGTTTTTATTTTAAAAACGTGTCTTTATTTTTAAAAAAATAAACTATTTTGGTAAAACAATTTTGTTTTTTAATTTACATTTTTATTATATGTTAAAAATAAAAGTGTGCGTACCGCACCAGTACCCGGGCAAACAAAAGTATGGGTATCTATGAAATAGATATTTGTAATAATATTTATATTACTAATATTTATTTATATAATTAAAATAATATTATCAAATATTATGTTATTAATTGATATTTATAAATCTAAATCATTGCATAAATATTTTTTTTAAAATATCAACCCATGCTCGCAGGTATTGACTCTATCTTTTTTTTTTTAAATATAAATTATATTTTTTATGTTTACTAATTTTTATTAATTTTATTATATTCTTTTTTAATTTAAACATAAACAAATGCGCGTCACCGATCGGTTCTCGTGCGAAAGCACAAATATCATACTAATTATATTCAAAATTTCATCTGCAATCTCGGTTCTGTACTATTGAAATGATATGTGAATGATAGGTAGCATGAATGGAAAAATTGAAATGATATGTGAATGTAACATATTGAATGTTATTACATGAATCTATATTATCATTTCTTGCTTGGTATAGTGAATTCAATTATGTGAATTATATTAACGATTATTTCTATATTTTTTTTCTAAATTTGACACATTTCTTTGTGAATAAGATTGAATGTGCAATTCTATATTTTGGCTAAGGTATTTTTCATTGCAGCATAACATCAACATTCCAGTATGTAGTATGGTTATGCCATTGTCTTTAAATTGAGACTGTAGTGACACTAAAGTATAGAAATATTCATCCAGAATTTGAACAAACTGATATTGTCTACGAGATTAACAGTACTACTGATCTGTGTTGCTAAACATTGTTGCTTTGTTGGAGAGATATAATTTTTTTAATAATATTGATGTTGTGGTTCAGATTTTGGTTTTGTAAAATATTTTAATGTTCTTAATGCTTATAAAATTGTTTACCGTATAAAGTTGTCTAATTGTTGTGTGTTGTAATGTCCTATTCAACTGATTTGTAAATTGTATAATAAATTCATAGTTTGATGTTTCCACCTACAGAAGCTTGCATCTGTTTATTTTTTTGTGTGAAACTATATGTTTCTGACTGTTGTAAGGATTGGTTCAAGCATTGAATTGATTGTACAAAAAATTGAATCTTTATAAGACATGGAGAAAGAAATTGTTTTGTGGATCTTCTCCAACGCAATATAGTATTTGTTGGGTATTAGAGTAGCTAGATAAATATCACAAAAATAAGAGATTAAATCCTATTTGAAAGAAAAACAAATTATGCCCTAAATTTAGAACGGACTAAGAGGGTCAACTACCCAGCTAATCTTCATACTTAAATACCGTTACTGTATAGCTAGATTTAATTGTGAAAGACCTATTACTAGATATTTCATGGGTAGAGCCCAGAAGTGTGAACTGTACAAATTCACAATAACATTGATTGAATCAAGATTCAATGAAGGAAGGGGCTCCGGTGTATAGAGAGGACCTCACCGTTTAACAAGTAATCATAGAAACGATGGAACCCACCATTTCTTTGTTTATTTTATTTACTAGAGTAGGAAAAGTGACACAAAATATTTACGTGGAAAACTCTCAACAAATGAGAGAAAAACCACGGACACTGGTAGAAAAGATTTTCACTAAGTGGAAAAAATTACAACACTTCTCTTTATATACAAGTAAAGAACAAAATTCACTATTTCTTGTAATAGGAGAACACTCACTAAAAGAATCTTATAGGAGAAAATACAATATATTTTATCTCTCTAAATTTTTCTTTTATGTTATGTTGCAATGCTTTGTGTTATTGTGTTAGGAATGAGAAATGCACCTCTATTTATAGGTGCTCATCTTCACAAAACCATGGGAGTTGCTACAAAACCGGGGGTGCAAAACCATGAGTGTTTCTTTCTTGGTCCATAAATTGTGACTTTATTCAACCACAATCCTTGACCATAATCTTTTACCATGACCAAAATATTTGACTATGACCACAATCTTTGACAATTTCCCACTTAAAGTTACATTTGCGATCTTCCAAAATCTTCTCCACCTTTCCAACTCCATGCTGATTACGTCTCTAATAAGCCATAGGAAGACCTACACCATGCAAACTTATCAAAGTTAATTGGCTTCGTCATTGCATCTGCTAGGTTATCTTTAGTGTGAATTTTTTACATATCCACACTTCCTTCTTCTACTACCTCTCTAACAAAATGGTATTGAACTCCTATGTGTTTTGTCCTGGAATGAAAAAAGATGGATTCCTTGCAATGTGCAAGACACTTTGACTGTCACAGTACACAATAATCTTTTGTTACTGGTGCCCGAGTTCTTCCAATAACCTTTAAATCCAAATTGCTTCCTTACATGTTTAGGTAGCAGCCATATATTCAGTTTCTTTAGTAGACAAAGCTACAACAGTCTGCAATTCGGATAACCAGCTTACCACTCCTCCTGCAAGTGTGAACACATAGCCAATAGTAGATTTTCTTTTATCAAGGTCGCCTGCAAAATTTGAATCAACATAGCCTCTGATAACGAATTCTGATCCCCCAAAACATAATGCAGCACCCGAGGTTCCTTTGATGTATCTAAGGATCCTCTTAACAATATTCTAGTGTTCATTACCTGGATCTTTCATAAATTGATTGACCGTTCCAATTGCTTGAGCAATATCTGGTCTAGTACATATCATAGCATACATAAGGCTTTCCACCGCTGATGCATACAGTACTCGAGACATTTACATCCTTTCCTCTTCATTGCTAGGATTCATACTTGAGGATAATCTATAATTGATAGGAAGTGGGGTGGAGATTGACTTACAATCTTGCATGTTAAAGCGGCACAAGACTTTCTAAAGATAACTTTTCTGAGAAAGCCAAATCCTTCTGTATTTTCTGCCTCGGTGAATTTGCATCCCTAAAATCTTGTTTGATGGTCCAAAGTCCTTTATATCAAACTCCCTAGCCAATTGTGCCTTCAATTCTTGGACTCGATCTTTGTTGGGGTCTACCACCAACATGTCATCCACATACAACAGTAAAATGATAAAGTCATCATTATCATCAAACCTTTTGTAATACATACAATGGTATGAACTTAATTTGTTGTATCTAAGGCTCGTGATGAAAGAATCAAATCTCTTGTACCAACACCTTGGCGCCTGTTTTAAACCGTACAGAGGTTTGGTCAACCTACAAACCAAGTTTTATTTTCCTTGTTCTTGAAAGCCTTCGGGTTGGAGCATATATTTCCTCTTCAAGTTCTCCATGGAGAAACGCAGTCTTTATATCAAGCTGCTCTAGATTTAGATCAAATGCATCATACATTGCCAAGACCACTCATATTATGGTGAGTTTTACCACTGGAGAAAATATCTCATTGAAATCAATACCTTATTTTTTAGCACATCTTTTGACTACCAGTCTTGCACGATATTGTTCCACCCGATCGTTGCCATCTCGCTTAATTGTGAACACCCATTTGTTACCGATGGATTTTCGACCTTTAGGAAGTTCAACAATTTTCCATGTGTTATTTCTATGTAAGGCTTCAATTTCCTCTTTCTTTGGTGCCATCCACAAATAAGCAATTGAACCATTTAGTGCCTCATGAAAGGTTGATGGTTATCCATCTTCTGATAGAAGATAGTATGCATCATGACTTTCCATTACATATTCTGAGTGCCAGGATGGTTTTCTTATCTGATGCATGGTTCTTCTAGGATCTACATTATTGACCTCAGTTGGTTCTTGTTCTTCGTGCTCTAGCTCTGCTTCAGAAGAATCATTTTCTCTTGACTTTTCCTCAATCTCCAATGTAGTAATCTCCTTTATAGTGTTGTCATCTTTTTTCTCCTTTTGTAGTTCATTTTCTATAAAGATTACATCTCTTCTAACAATAATCTTGTGGGCACCGGGATCCCACAGACGATACCCCTTCACATTATCAGTGTAACCCAAGAATATGCATTTCCTGGATTTTAGGTCCAACATTTGTCTTTCTTGAGAGTTATACATCACGTACACATGACATCCAAATACATGCAAAGAAAAATAATTACCCATTTTTCTCTTCCACATCTCCATTGGTGTCTTTAAATCAATCGCATTTGATGGCGATCGATTTATCACGTAGCAAGCAGTTTTGACAGCTTCTGCCCAAAAAGACTTTGCCAATCCTATTGTTTTCAGCATAATTCTCGTTCTCTCCAAGAGAGTTCTATTCATATGCTCTGCTACACTATTATGTAGAGGTGTATGAGCAGCAGTAAACTGTCATTTAATACCTTATTGCTTACATAATGTCAGGAAAGCACCATCTGTATATTATCCTCCATTACCTGTCCTTAAGCACTTAATTCTTTTCACAGTTTCAAGTTCCACTTGTGCTTTGAACTTCTTGAATACTAAATACACATCTGACTTCTTCTTGATTGGGTACATTCATAGTCTCCTGGAGTAATCATCAATGAATGATACAAAATATTTTGCTCCACCAATGGATATTTCCGGTGACTCCCATACATCAGAATGAATCAAGTCTAGTATGTGTTTGGTTCTAGCAGTTGACTTAGCAAACTTCAGTTTATGCTGCTTGCTTATCACACAATGCTCGCAGAAAGGTAAATTTACCGACTTGAGCCCAGGTATGAGATTACGTTCTGCAAGAACTTTTAAGCCTCGTTCTGACATATGGCCTAGTCTGCGATGCCATATCATCGTTATTTCTTCCTGGCTTCCAACTTCTACTAATACATCTGCTCCCTTCATCGTGTCTCCAAAAAGCATGTATAGATTTGTAGCGAGCTTCTTTGGTTTCATCACTACTAGCGAACCTTTCACCACTTTTAAGATCCCAACTTGAACATGGGTCTTGCATCCGAGGTCATCTAGTTGCCCAATAGACAACAAATTCTCCGTCAATCCTTTCACATGTCGTGCCCCTTGAAGTGTGTGGACAATACTATCATACATTTTCATTTTGACAGTTGCAACTTCAGCAATTTCTAAAGCATGGTCATTCTCCATCAATACATGTCCTTCTGAGATAGGTTTGTAAGTGAAAAACCAGTCTCGTCATGGAGTCATGTGCTATGTTGCTCCTGAATCTACTATCCAACCATAAATGAGTTAAATTTCGCCTTTGGTACTAAATGCTGCTCTGCTGTAAAGGATTTCTCCATCATCGTAGGTACTAGCAATACATCCTTGACATATACTTGCTTCAGAAGACTTCTCATCATTCTTCTTGTTGAACTAACGTTCTTTGTTTAAGTGCACTCTCTTGCCACAATTGTAGCATTTGAGGTTTTTTCTTCTTTTAGATTTTGATCTACCATGATTTTGACACCCACTAGAACCACGTTCCATTGATCTACCTCTCGTAATCATCAAAGCTTCTATTCATTATGAGCTTTCTTGCCGATCTTCCTTTTTTTTATGCCAGTATTCTTCTTCAAGAATAGCTCCGGTGACATCATTAAAGGATAGACGATCAACAATATTATTGTTTGTAATATTGATGACGAGTTGATCATACGAATCTGGTAAACTCTAAAGAAGAAGCTCTGCTCGTTCATTTTCCACTATTGTGAAATCTAATGCAGATAGTTGAGCAAATAATGTATTCAAATTGTTGATGTGATCTGGCACCGAAGTGGATTCACTCCTTCGAAGAGTGTAGAGTCTCGTCTTTAAAAAAACTCTGTTGTGAAGTGACTTGACCTCGTACAGTTGGATGAGAGTATCCCAGATCTCCTTTGCAGTTTTCTTTTCTGTTATACTTGACAAAATTGAATCTGCCATTGCTAATTGCAAATTGGCAACAACATTGTCATCCATCTCTCTCCACTTTTCATCAATTATATATGTAGGTGTATCTTTAATTGCTGGTGAGTAATTATCCTTCCTCAGGATTGCCTGCATCTTCAATTTCTACAGGGAGAAATTACTTCCACTGAATTTTTCAATTTCAAATTTTGCAGCCATTTTTTTTCTTCAATGAACTGGTTTACACAATTTCACAGTGAATAACACAATATACGTGGGCAATATTGTATATTTTTACTGTACACAAGAATAAATCTAGTATACGTTAACAATCACTGCAAAAGTATACAACCACATGTGTGAATAGTAACATACGCCGCAGCGGAAATAGAGACCGACACCAACAGCTTTAATACCACTGTTGGGTATCAGAGTATCAAGATAAAATATCAAAAAAATAAGAGATTAAGGAGTAGGAAAAGTGACACAAAATATTTACGTGGAAAACTCTCAACAGATGAGGGAAAAACCACGAGCACCGGTAGAAAATATTTTCACTAAGTGGAAGAAATTACAACACTTATCTCTACATACAAGGAGAGAAAAAATTACACTCTCTCTTGTAATAGGAGAACACTCACTAAAAGAACCTTTTAGGAGAAAATACAATATATTCTATCTCTCTAATTTTTTCTTTTATGATATGTTGCAATGTTTTGTGTTGTTGTGTTAGGAATGATAAATTCACCTCTATTTATAGGTGCTCATCTTCATAGAACCATCAGTTGTTACAAAACCGTGAGTTCAAAACTACGGGTGTTTCTTTTTTGGCCCACAAATTGTGACTTTATTCAACCACAATTATTGACCATAATCTTTTACCATGACCAAAATATTTGACTGACCACTATCTTTGACAGTGTTCACTTATGTCATAGACAAAAGGGTTATCATAAGCTTACCATTGCTTGAATATTGGGTGTAGATCATAATTGATACTTTTTTCTCTCTTTTAGAGACATATTAAATGTTTTTCTTTTCTGTCTGTTAGAATATTATAACCTCTTGAACTCTTGGCTATCAACTAACAGTGACAACTTTTTTATTTGAACAAAATGTACACCAACATTTATTTGTATTTAATCAATAATTATTTTAAAAATGTCCTTTAAAAATTCATTCATATATAAATTAATTAGTTAGAAGATGAATCTCTAGTTGAATGCTAACATTTCAGATGAATATATATTTTTATTTATGATCTGACCTGATCAGAAGGAAGGTCACGGTCTTGCCACGTCCGGCTGGGCTGGTATCTGTCCACCGATGTTAAGAAAGAAAAGAGGGGGTGTACCTGCAAGGAACTCCGATGCCAAAGTAAGATATTTGGGCAGAGCAATTGCAAATACAGAGGGTAAGAAGTGAATACCTGACCCTCTTGTGGAAGAGGGTATTTATAGAGATCCCAGCGCTGGGCCAACGGTCATTTGAGCTGGGCTGGATGGCCAGGCCCAACCCAAAGGACTGCTGGGACTTACGTGTCGAGGAGAAGACCAGAACATGGTCTTCACCCTAGTTCAGCTGCTCCATGTTTTCTGGAAAGTGCGCCTGGTCTTTCGGAAGTGGGCAGTTGGAGAATGACGTGTCCCCGCAGAGGGGAGCACGTGGAGGAAGTGTGAGGGCCACGTCTGTCCTACTCGGTAGGGGGAAGTTCTGCCCGCGGCGGACTCTGTGGGTCAGACGTTCACGTGCTTGGCCTGTGGTACGTGCCCGACAAGTAGTCTGTGCCCAGTATGTAATACGTGCCCGGTATGTGACACGTGCCCGACAGGTGGCTTGCGCCCAGCGTGTAGTACGTGCCCGACGAAGATGTCTTTGGGCCTTCGAGGGGAGATGCGATTGGGCCTGGCCGACCTAGTCGAGGCCCAATCCAGAACAAGAGCCCCCCAAGTCGTAGCTCCGTAGGGAGGAGTGAGGACTTGAAGTCGTTTAGCCGAGAAGGAAGGACCAGTGTAAGGAGGGATCGTGTTGCTCCGGATTTCGCAGTGAAAATGTGAGTTCGCAACAATGTTGGCGGTGCGGGGATACGTGTCACTGGAGAGAGACGAAGGGACGCGACTGTCAGTCTTCGCCCTGTGTCACGCGCTGGATGGCCCGTAGGGCGGCTACCCTAGGGTACTCGAGTGTCTAGCGATGCTTTGTGTCTCGAACTAGGATATAAAAGGCAGGTTCCTCGTTCATTTTCACTTTTCGCTTTGCTTGCATTCTTATCCGAGGACCGCCGTTCATCTCCTGTTCAACTTTGCCGCCGCCATCACCGTCGTGCTTTTCGCTGCGAATCTTTCTGTCATCTTCAATCAAGTAAGTCTTTGCTTTTCCCTCTTATTTTTCTGTGGTTTGTTTGAATGCCCCGACGAGGGATGTGTCCCTCCTCCGTAGCGGGTGGAGGTTTTTAGGGTTTTTAGACGAATGTCCCGAGGACGGACGATAGTTCTGATGAATGCCCCGGGGACAAATACCTAGTCCCGTTGAATGCCCCGGGGACACACGCCTAGACTTGATGAATGTCCCGGGGACAGATGCTTAGGTTTGATGAACGCCCCGGGGACAAACGCCTAGACTTGATGAATGTCCCGGGGTTAAACGAGTGTGTTTATGTGCGTCTCCTCGGGGTGAGCTGATAAATTTAGAACTTGAGGGTTGTCCCTTGGGGACACTGATCGGGACGTCCCCGTCGCCCTTTCACTTGATTAGCGGTGGAAGGGTGAATTTGATCTTGGCTATCGAATTCACCATTACCTTCTGCTTTTTAGGTGTTCATGCCGTCGTATATACCGGGGACAATGGTCGATGATGATGAGTCGGACGTGCCCCATTTTGATGGTAGAGCCCGTCCTATCGTTGATTGGTGGCTGAGGAGCCCCTCTCCATGCCGTCTGTCTTCGCCACAGACTCGGACGGGGTCTATGCTACCGTGGAGGACAGGGAGAAGGGTCAACCTCAGAATTGGCAGGTTTACCGCCCGAAGAAGCGTCAGCGGATTTGCTCGTAGTTCGGACGAATGCGCTTTCCAATGTACGAGTTCTATTTCAAAGAGGCTAGGTTGAGATTGTCGTTCTCGGACTTCCACTTGGCTATCTTCGACCACCAGCGACTGGCGCCTTCTCAGTTGCACCCGAACGCCTTGGCCTTCATTCGGGCCTTCGAGATCGTGTGTAAATTTCTCGAGATCGGGGCCATGTTGCCGCTATTCTTTCGCCTCTTCAACCTTCAACGGCAGACCGTTCATGGGAAACACGGTTGGGTATCGTTCAAGCAACCGGACAAGCTTTTCAAAACGTATATGGATTCAGTCCGGGATTTTAAGGGGCGTTGCTTCGTCGTCAGCCCGATAACCCAGGTCGCGGTTAACTCTTTATATTTTGAGGGGGAGCGGGTAGTGGATGGTCAGCTGGAGACCGTCATATTGCTGAGGGTGCATTTGGAATGGTCCGCTGAGCATTATCTTCGGGGAACCGACCGGTATATTTTTCGGGCGGGGATGCTAGATGTCGAGGACGCGGCCGCCTATTTGAAGGTGGTCAAGTTCGTCAAGAGTCTCCCCCCGTATAAGCTCGTGAGGCCCAACGGCTAATACATTCTGGACAGCGAGGGAAATATCCAGACGAAGAAGAAGCTGATAAACACGAAAGCCCTGCTCTAGTGTGACTCGGAGCTTGACGTGATAGCCTTGCTAGGTGGTGGTCGTTTTTCTTTTTTCTTTGTCTTTGATTTTTTCTGCCGCTAACCTTTATCTTCCGTGTTGCAGGAAGCATGTCTGTCGTTGAGGAAATGTTGAAAAGACTGTGATCCAAGGGCGTTCCGCCGAAGACAAGGGTTGCGAAGGTGGTTGGCCAGAGCTCCGAAGATCAAGATGGCAGGGGTTCTCCCTCAGTTAGTCGGGGTAGCCAATCTTCCCCGTCCCAAACGGGCGCGAAGAGACAGAGAGTTCATCAGTTCGAGACCGTGGTGGATCTGAAGACCGGCGTGGTCGAGGAGGGGTACGTGTTGCCTCTTTGCCATCAGCAGCCCGGTTACTTCCACGGGGCAAGGTCGCCCACCGTTTTCGCCGGGGAGGCCAAACTGGTTCTGGGCGCGGATCGTGCTGCTCGTCGGCAGGAGCTGATGGAAGACTTACCTGCTCTGATGCGTGTTTTTACCAAGGCGCTGGTTCTGAGCGATGAGAGATGCTCTGCTGCTGAGCTGTCGAAGCTGCAAGGGGATCTTGCCTTTGCCCAGTCTAGTTCGAGCAAGGTGGTGGAGGATCTGGACCAGAGCAAGAAGGAGGTCGAAGAGCAGCGCCAGAGGGGAAACACCGCGGAGGAAGAATGGGCGGCTGCTGAGGAGGAGGTTCGGTTGTTGAAGAACCGGCTCGATGAAGCGGAAAGGGCACTTCGCCCAGCTGAAGATGAGGTCGAAGACGAGAGGGAGCTGGTTACCCGGGAAGACCTATTGGCCAGGATTAGGACGTTGGAGGGTGATTGCCTCGAAGCTATGGCGGTCGGTTTCAAGGCCGCCGTCGCGCAGCTTAAGGTTGTTAACCCAGACATGGTTCTGGTCGACGAGAGTATCAGTCCTTTCTATGACGTTGTTGACAGTCGGGTTGTCGACCCTAATGCTGAGGAGGCTGATGACACGGTGGTGCCTGGTGAGCACGAGGAGGAGGCGTAATTTGTTTCGGGCCTGCGTGCTCGATGATTTCTGGGCCTGCGTGCCAAATACTTTATATTTTTGTAAGTTGTTTTTAGGCCTGTGTGCCTTTTATTGTGTCGAATTACTGGGCTGGTGCCCTTATCTAATCTATTGCTTTTGTTTTTAAGTGTGCGCTCCGTTTTTGCTTTTGCATGATGTTTATGCTCGGATTTGCATGTGTTGTATGCTCGAAATATATATTTGTTTTGAATTGTATGTCCATTAGGGGGGATAGCTCGACGAGAATTGTGGCCGGCAGTGAAGAGAACTGGTCGGCTGTCTGGGTTGATTTCCGGTATGTTCGGGGGTAGTTTTATCCCCATGGTGTGGACGTCTCATCGCGAGCTGGGTGTCCTGCAGATTTGGGTACGACGACGGGGGTCTCGGTTGAGATGATCCCCATCGAGCATGCCGGCTGCCCGCGCACACAAGAGGCAGGGCTTGCTGTTGTTGATCACTGAGAGACGCGAGGAAGTGCGAAGGTACCATGTCGCCCCCCTGTTCGCGGTGGTTAGGCATCGCGATCATTGCTCAGCTGTAGTATTGTTTTAGCTTCTGAGCGTTCCACGGTCGAGCTAATTTTTTCCCCGTTTAGGTTTTCGAGGTAGTAGGCCCTGTGTTCTGTCTTGTCGAGGACGCGATATGGGTCTTCCCAGTTCGCGGCTAGTTTGCCTTCGTGGGAGTCTTTTTGGTTTCGGCGGAGGACGAGGTCGCCAACCTGGAACTCTCATTTTAGGACTTTGCTGTCATAGCGGATTGCTATTTTTGCTTGAGTCTAGTCTCACGAAGGGATGCTCCTGTCCGTATCTCCTCGACCAGGTCGAGCTCTTCCCGTAAGGCTTCGTCGTTGGGTTCGGATGCGAGGGGCGCCTCAGTCCGTCTAGATGGCTCTCTGATCTCGACTGGGATTACTGCCTCGGTTCCGTATGTGAGGCGGAAAGGTGTTTCTCTCGTGGTCGAGTGGGGCGTGGTCCGATATGCCCATAGCACGCTGTGGAGTTCCTCGACCCATGCCCTCTTGGCGTCGTCGAGTCTGCGTTTCAGTCCTCTGAGGATTACTCTGTTGGCATACTCGGCCTGGCCGTTTGTTTGGGGGTGTTCGACCGAGGTGTAGTGGTGCTTGGTCCCGAGCTTGGTGACGAAGTCATGGAAATTTTTGTCAGTGAACTGCGTGCCGTTGTCGGTGACGATGGCGAGGGGGACTCCGAATCTTGCGAGGATGTCTCTTTTGTAAAATCGCAGTATGTTGTGGGCCGTGATTTTGGCAAGGGCTTCGGCCTCGATCCATTTGGTGAAGTATTCCACGCCCACGATTAGGTATTTGTTTTGATACGAGCCCAGTGTGAACGGGCTGAGGATGTCCATTCCCCACCAGGAGAATGGCCATGGGGAAGATAGTGATTTGAGCTCGTTAGGCGGGGCAACGTGCATGTCCCCGTACCTTTGACACCTGTCGCATCTTTTGACGTGCTCTCTGGCGTCCTCTTGCATCAACGGCCAGTAGTATCCTGCTCGTAGGGCATTCCTCGCCAGGGATCGCCCCCCGAGGTGTTCGTTGTTTATGCCCTCGTGGATTTCTTCCAAGATGGCGGTAGCTTGGGTTCCGTCGACGCATTTCAGGAAGGGGACCGCGAATCCCCGTCGATATAACTTATCCTCGACGAGGACATACGAACAGGATCGCCTCTTAATTGTGTTGGCCTCTTTTTCATCGGCTCAGAGGCTTCCCGTACTCAGGTATGTGTGTACGGGTGTCATCCAGCAGTTGGTATCCCCGATGGCATTGACGTCGAGCGGTGTCTTGGTTTTGTCTGTGCTCGGATGTCCGAGGATTTCTTGAATGACTGACTTGTGTCCTCCCTTCCTCTTGGTGCTGGCGAGTTTGGAGAGGATGTCTGCTCGCATGTTTTGTTCGCGTGGCACGTGTTGGACTTCCACGGAGTCGAAGCCTTGCATTTTCTGCGTTATGAGGGCCAGATATTCTGCCAGGTTGTCGTTTTTTTCCTGATATTCTCCTCGTACTTGCGAAGCGACTAACTGGGAATCCATGTAGATTCTTATTTCTCTGGCCCTGAGGTCCGCTGCGAGTCGAAGACCGGGCAAAAATGCCTCGTATTCGGTCTGGTTGTTGGTCGTGGGGAAGGCCAAGGTTAAGGATGCTTCTATCATTGTGCCTTCTTCGTCCTCTAAAAGGATTCCTGCACCGCTGCCCGAGGAATTGGAGGAACCGTCGACAAAGATGGTACATCCATGGTTTTTTGGGGTAGGCTCTGGTGCCGGGGTCATTTCAGCGACGAAGTCGGCCAGGACATGTGCCTTGAGGGATTGCCTTCCTTCGTAGGTGATGTCGAACTTGGATAGTTCCAGCGACCATTTCAGCATTCGGCCGGCCATATCTGGTCGTCCTAGGAGTTGTTTGACTAGCTGCTCGGTGCGGACTACGATGGTGTGAGCCAGAAAATAATGTCGGAGGCGTCGAGCAGAGGTGATGAGGGCTAAGGCGACTTTTTTGATCTGCTGATACCTTACTTTGGGGCCGTGGAGGGCCTTGCTCGTAAAGTAGATCGGTTTTTGCACCTCGGTGGTCACCCTGATCAATACGGCGTTGACGGCCTCGTTTGAAACGGCCAGATAGAGATATAAGGTTTCCCTGACTCGCGGTCTCGATAGTACGGGCGGCTCCAATAGGACGCGTTTGAGATGGTGGAGGGCTTGCTCACATTCCTCGGTCCACTCGAACGCGGCTTCTTTCCTAAGTAGTTTGAAGAAAGCGAGGGCGTGTTGTGCTGACTTGGAGATGAAACGAGAGAGTGATGCGAGCACGCCGTTGAGAGATTGTATGGACTTCTTCGAGGTAGGCATAGCGATCTTCATGAAAGTGCGACACTTGTCGGGGTTGGCTTTAATTCCTCGTTCGGTTAGATAAAACCCGAGGAATTTTCCTGCTCGAACCCCGAAGGTGCATTTTTTTGGATTAAAGCGCATTTTGCAGCTCCTCGGAGTTTCGTAGACCTTCTTGAGGTGAGCAGTGTGGTCTTCCTCAGTGTAATATTTGACTATCATATCGTCCATGTATACCTCGAGCATGTCTCCGATCTCTTTTCGGAAGACGTTGTTCATCATTCGCTGGTACGTGGCGCCGGCGTTCTTCAGGCCGAAAGGCATTACATTGTAGTAATAGTTGCCCGATTCGGTCATGAAGGTCGTGCTCTGTTTATCGTGGTCAGCCATAGGGAATTGATTGTATCCCGAGTACGCATCCATAAAGGATAGTAATTTGAAGCCCGCCGAGTTGTCGACGAGCTTGTTGATGTTAGGAAGGGGGTAGGCGTCCTTAGGACATGCCCGATTGAGATCTGTGTAGTCAACGCACATGCGCCATTTTCCATTATTCTTTTTAACAAGTACAACGTTGGACAGCCAGGTTGAATACCGGGCTTCCGAAATGAAATTTGCCTCTAGAAGGTCTTTTACAGCTTTCTCGGCAGCTGCCGATTTTTCGGGGGATTGTCTACGTCTTCGTTATGCTATGGCCTTGGCGGCGGGGTTGATGGAAAGTTGGTGGCATGCGACTTCGGGGTCAAGTCCGGGCATCTCAGCGGCGCTCCAGGCGAAGAGGTCGGCGTTTTCCCGGAGGCAAGCTTTCAGCTGTTTCCTCGCTAATGCGGGTAGGCCAGCTCCTATCTTCACGGTCTTTGAGGCGTCGTCAGACAGGGTGACTATCTCGAAGTCTCCATCTGGGATGGGGCGCGTTGGGTAGGTGGGATGCCCGTTGGTTGTTGGGAGTGTGTCGTTGACGCTGTCTTCGGGTTCCACCTCCTCGCTGAAGCGACTGTCGAGGTCCACTGATCCGACTTGGCTCTTTGGTTTGTCTTCTGACCCGTTGGGAGGTGGTGCTTTCTTGGCCGGTGCACCGACGGTACTCGACCCCTTTAGAGCTGCTTCGAAGCATCGGCGTGCAGCGTCTATGTCTCCGTTGAGGGTGACGACAACTCCTCGCCTGGTATAGTACTTCATCTTCAAATGGGTCGTGGAGGGTGCCGCGGTAAGTTCGGCTATCGTCGTTCTGCCTAGGATGCAGTTGTATAAGGACGGGCAGTCAACGACCAAGAAATGGATGTTGATTTCTTGGGCTGTCTCCTTTTCTCCGAAGGTGACTTTCAGCTCTACGTATGGTCTCGTTGTTGCACCGTTGAAGCCTTGGAGGTCGGAGCCCAAATACGGGGATAGATTGATCTCGTCGAGCTGGAGAGTGGAGAAGAGGTGTGTGTACATGATATCCACCTAACTTCCCCCATCGACCAGGATGCGACGAACGTCGAAATTCGCCATTCGTGCCCGTATCAGGAGAGGGATGTCAGCGTTGGGAGCACCACTGAGGAGTTCCTCGAGGTAGAATGTGATCGGGTTGGATCGTCCTCGAAACTTTTCCAGGATGCTCATTTTGCTGGAACCGTTCGAAATGAGCTCTTCGAATTTCCGTTTCACCGATCCCACAGATATTTTGGTCGCGGGCCCTCCTGAGATGAACATTGCTTTTGGGAAGTATTCCCATCGGCTATTTGGACGTATCGGTTCTTCGGGAAGTCCGAGTTCGGGAAGGGGACCAAATTTACTGAGAGCGAACCAGTCTTCTGGTCGGTTGATGTTGAGGGCGACCTAAAGGCCATCGACGTTGTCGGGAGTAGGTAGGTCTTCTGCCCTTTTCGTTTCGGGAACCTCTTTTTGTTGCCGAGACTCTCCTCCTCGAGTGTAGCGTTTTAGGTGCCCGTCTTTGATTAGTATCTCGATCGCGTCTTTCAGATGGATGTATTACTCGGTAACATGGTCGTGACACCTGTGGAATCGGCAGTACTTTGATTTGTCCATGTTAGGTTTCGGGGCTGTTTGTTTGGGAAAATGGACGCGACCCTGAACGAATTCTGTTTTGGTGCATTCGGCCAGTATCCGCTCGCGGGGAGCAATTAGGGATCTGTACTCCGTAAATCCACCAGTCGGGTGGCGCTGGTCGCGGGGTTCGCGGGGACGGTCTTCCCTTCTTCGGTCTCCTCCTCTTCGGTGGTTGGAGGCCCCGTCTTCTCGGGATCCCCGGGAGGTTTCTCGGTCTCGAGTCTCGCGGGCGGAATTGGCCGCTTGGGTTTCCTCGAAACGAATATAGTGGGTGGCTCTGTCGAGGAAATCTTGCAGTGAGGCTGGCCAGTGTATAGTCACGGCCTCGTAAAATTTAGATTCCCGTCGAAGGCCCTGTTCCATGAGGTAACGTTTCATCTCGTCTGACGTGGTAACGTGGACGGCTTCTCGGGTGAACCTTTCAATGTACTTTCGGAGAGGCTCGTCGGGGCCCTGGATTATGGCGCCCAGTGTGGCCTCGGTCTTTGGATGGCGTCGGGATGTCGTGAAGTGCCTCGAAAAGAGATCCCTCAGGACTCTCCACGACGTGATCGACTCCAGTTCTAGACTTTTATACCACGTCATGGCACCCTTTCTCAACATTGTTGGGAAGAGCCTGCACTTGATGGCTCCTCGGACGTTGCGGTACTTGAGCATGGCCTCGATATCCTCCATATGATCGTCAGGGTCGGTAGTACCGTCGTAGGTCGAGAGCGTTGGAGGCTTTTCCATTCCGTGAGGGATGGGGGCTACCATGATTTCGCAGGACAAGGGGGTCTGGTAATCATCCTTGTCACTGAGAATCGGAGATTGAGGAGGTGACCGCGGTGGCGGAACGACATGATTCTGTGACCTCTGATGTCTGGCTGGAGGGTCGACCCTGTGTTTCCTGGCCGGAGGTTCCCCTCTGGTTTTGCGTCATTCTCGAGTTCGTCTCCTTGGTGATCTGCTTCGTTCCCGCGCTACTGCGGGTTGGGGCCTCTCTAGCGTTGGTCGGAGATTCCTGGGTTGAGGAGATGGACTACTCGAGTTGCCGTTTTGGTGTTCCCGTGGGGAGGACCGTTGCGGTGCTCCTCGTTCCAGCGCGCCGATGCGGGTGCTTTGTTGGAAAAGTAGTTAATTGGTTTGGTTGATGGCCGCAACGAGTGCAGCTGTTGTTGGATCCGCTCCAGCCGGGATAGGAATGAGCTGGAATGCTGGCGGGCTCATCGGCCTGAGAACAGTCTGGTGGGCAGTCTCGTCGGGAGAAGGGGAGGCGGTATGGTCGTCCCTCTCATCGGTTTCAGGATGTTGGGATGTCTCCTGTTGCTTGCGACCGTTCATGTCGGGAGCATGGGCTAGTTCGAGGACCGTACCACCGTGGGGAGGGCTAGACATGACCGTAAAGTGATAGCGAAACTTTAGTTATCTGCTCGGAGTAACGGGGAAGTTTCAGTTCCCACAGACGGCGCCACTGATCTGACCTGATCAGAAGGAAGGTCACGGTCTGGCCACGTCCTGCTGGGCTGGTATCTGTCCACCGATGTTGAGAAAGAAAAGAGGGGGGTGTACCTGAAAGGAACTCCGATGCCAAAGTAATATATTTGGGCAGAGCAATTGCAAATACAGAGGGTAAAAAGTGAATACCTGACCCTCTTGTGGGAGAGGGTATTTATAGAGACCCCAGCGCTGGGCCAACGGTTATTTGAGCTGGGCTAGATGGCCAGGCCCAACCCAAAGGACTGCTAGGGCTTACGTGGCATGGAGAAGACCAGAACGTGGTCTTCGCCCTAGTTCAACTGCTCCATGATTTCCGGAAAGTGCGTCTGGTCTTTCGAAAGTGGGCAGTTGGAGAATAACGTGTCCCTGCAAAGGGGAGCACGTGGAGGACGTGTGAGGGCCACGTCTGTCCTGCTCGGTAGGGGAAAGTTTTGCCCGCGGCGGACTCTGTGGGTCAGACGTTCACGTGTCTGGCCTGTGGTCCGTGCCCGACAGGTGGTCCGTGCCCAGTATGTAATACGTGCCCGGTATGCGACACGTGTCCGACAGGTGGCTTGCGCCCAGCGTGTAGTACGTGCCCGACAAAGATGTCTTTGGGCCTTCGAGGAGAGATGCGATTGGGCCTGGCCGACCTAGTCGAGGCCCAGTCCATAACAATTTATAAAAACATAATAAGAGCAAATATCATAAAATTATATTAATTTAATATACAAACTAACATAAAATATTTTTTAAATTTACATGAAAATATAAAGAACATGGTTAAAAGATATTTATGTTTTTCTTAAACTTGAATACAACATTGCATGTAAATGATATATTAAAAAAGTTTATCAATATTTTAAAAATCAATTACACGTAAAATTTTATTTTATTGATCAATTATTTGAAAAATATATATTTATTAACTACTTAGTTAAAAAAACACATAAATTGCTTTAATAATAATTTATTGTATAATTATATATGTGATAAATGTTAGAATGTTACATAAATTTTTTAAAAAACCATTTTTAGAAGAAAAATTGCAAAATTTAAAGGAAATTAAATTTTTAAAAAAATTATTTTGTGACTCTTCAAAAATAGACAAATAAACAACACCCTGAAGGTTATGATGCAGATAAATATGATAATAAAATGTTGACAAAATAACCTTTTTCGTCCCTTAACTTTTGCTCGGGATCCATGTTGGTCCTTTATCTTTAAAAAGTGGCAAGTTGGTCCTTTAACTTTTAAATTGGTGTCATGTTTATCCTTCCGTGTGTTGCCATAAGTTTGTGTTTGAAAAAATTGCCACGTTTGTCCAGGTGGAGTGTTGACGTGGATATGAAGTGTCTTAGAGGAAGAAGAAGGCACAATTCAAGGTTTTCATTACCCACCATTACCCAGAAGAAGAAGGCACGACTCAAGGTTTGCAGACGCGAAGAATCTCTACTGCGAAGGATTGAGGGTTTTATGATTTAGGGTTTTCTGATTGAGGATTGAAGACGATTCAAGAGCCATAATCAAAAGGTTAGTTCATTTCTCTCTGATTTAGGGTTTTCTAGTAGAGGTTCAGATTTAGGGTTTATGTAAATTTGTTAGTGTAAACGTTAATTACTTACATGATATGTTTAGGTATCATGGATGAATACATAACTCTCAAAATTCATCATAGTGGTGAGTTCACAGATGAAGGTCGTAGTGTATATGAGAATGGAGTAGTAGATGATTTGAGGGTAGATGTAGACAGATGGAGTTATTTTGAGCTAGTTGGTGTATTGAAAGACTTAGGTTATAGGGAGTTTGAAACAATATTTTACAAGGACCCTCAATTTGGGATGAATCCACTTGTTGATGACAATGGTGCTTTAGAAATTGCATATCTGTATAGGGTGCACCAAAATGTTGATATTTATATTGAACACACATTGTCTTAACCTGACTATTGTGATGTTGTTGTTGATGAAGTTGATGAGGACCCTGCTGAAATTGTAGATGAGGTAGAGGAGTTATTTAGTCAACTGCATGAAGAAGTTGTGAAAGTTGAACAAACCATTGTTGGTTTGGAGGAAGGTGATGTTAGGGTTGATGAAGCCAATGTCGGGTTGGAGGAAGGTGAAGTTAGAGTTCATGAAGCCATTGTTGTCATTGAGGAAGGGAATCCTGCATGGATGTTAGAGTTGATGAGGATCCTACAATGGATGAACATACTGTTGGAGTTGAAAAAAAGAGCGCTGCAAGGGAAAAAGGTAATGTTGGAGTTGAAAAAGGGAGTGCTACAGGGGAACAAGGTAATGTTGGAGTTGAAAGAGGGAGTGCTACAGGGGAACAAGGTAATGTTGAAGTTGTAAAAGGCAAAGCTGCAGTGTATGATGACTTAAGTCTATCATCTGATAATAGTGTAGATGAGGACTACAATTATGATAGCGCACAAGATGTTGCTTTTGAGGATGAGTCTGATGAGATTAAGGAGGATGAACTTGATGCCCTAGTTGGTCATGAAAATGATGGTAATGGAGAAGTTGTAGAAAATGATGGTAAAGGGAGTGACAATGACAGTGAGGAAATGCAAAGTGGTTGTGACAGTGATGATAGCAGTGGAGTTGTAAGAAAAAAACAGCCAATTTTCGGACAGCCAAAAGACATATCAGATTACAAGTGGGATGTGGGAATGTACTTTAGTTCAAAGGGTGATTTTAGGGAAGCAATAACAACTTATGTTGTTCAAAATGGTAGAGACCTAAGATTTGTAAAAATGACAGAGTTAGGGTAAGGTTTAGATGTAAAGTTGGTTGTGAGTGGGAGGCTTATTGTAGCAAGTTGTCAATTGAAGACACTTGGCAACTCAGGAAAGTAATTGAAAAACACAGTTGCAGTAGAGAGTATAATGTGAAGCTGATGAGTACAAAGTGGTTAAGTAAAAGATTTCAAAATAGCTTGAAAAACAATCCAAGGTTGAGTATAAAGAATATCAAGGAGAAGGCACAAAAAAAGTGGAATGTTAAGGTCAACAAAACCAAAGCTATAAGAGCAAGATTCGCAGCTAGAGACTATGTAGATGGTTCCTTTTTGGGAGATTACACAAGAGTCTATGACTACTGTCATGAACTGTTAAGAGCCAATCTAGGGTCAATAATTAAGCTCAATGTTGAGCCTGTATAAGTAGGTGTTGAGGATGAAATACCATATTTTAGAAGGCTTTACATATGTTATGCTGCGTGTAAGGAAAGCTTTAAGTTTGTGCAGGCATGTAATAGGTCTAGATGGGTGTTTTCTTAAGGGGTTGTGTGGAGGGCAGATACTAGCTACCATTGGGAGGGATCCTAATGATCAAATGCTTCCCATAGCATATGCAGTTGTGTAGAGTGAAAACAAGGATAACTGGACTTGGTTTTTAGAGCAGTTAATTGATGACCTTGGAGGCAAAGATGAGCTATTTGTTTATGTTATGCTATATTGTAATGCTACATTGTATGTTATTGCAGGGTCTGATACCTACTATGGATGAGCTATTTCCAAGGGTGGAGCACAGGTTTTGTGTTAGGCACCTCTATAACAATTTTAGAAAAAAGTTTTCTAGAAAGATGTTGAAGGACATAATATGGAAGGCTGCCAAGTCAACATACCCACATGCATGGGAAAAAGAGATGAAGGGAATGAGGGCCATCAATGAAGAAGCATTTAAACATATGGTGAAGACCCCACCAAGGTTTTGGAGTAGATCTTACTTTAGGACTGAAAACAAATGTGATGTTGTTCTCAACAACATGTCTGAGTCCTTTAATAGTGTCATTCTTGAAGCAAGGGCAAAACCTCTAATCACTATGTTAGAAGACATCAGAACATACATGATGGAGAGATGGACAAATAACAGAATGAGATTTGGAACTTTGGATGAGAATTATATTTTGCCCAATATTAGAAAGAAACTTGATGTCACAAGCACATACACCAACAACTGGCTAGTAAGGCATGTCACAGCATGTGACTAATGTGTTTTGTTTGTTTATGACATACATGCGACTAATGTACTTTTGTTTGTTTAATCATTTAGGATGTTTGATGAACATATATTTGAAGTAAGGTACATAGAAAATCAAGCTGACAAGTTTGTTGTGAACCTGAAAGATCAGATATGTTCATGCAGAAGATGGGAACTCACAAGACTCCCATGTGTTCATGCTCACTCTGCTATGAAGAGTAGGAATTTCAAAATTGATACTTACATTCCAGATTATTATAGGGTTTCAAGGTAAAAGGTTGTTTATAAGCATGTGATCTACCCTATTAATGGAGCAAACTTGTGGGTTAAGACACCATACCCAGATGTGCAACCACCCAAGTTCAGGGAGATGCCTGGTAGACCTAAAAAGAGGAGGAACCTAGAACAAGGTTGAAAATTATGGCTTACCACACGATGGATGTTACAGATAAGGTTATAACATCCACTGTGACATTGACTACAACAATGTATACTTGACAGTTATTAAAGCAGTAAATAACACACATCAATTGATTACCTAGTTCAGTGTCAACAACACTTACATCTGGGGGCTACCAAGCCAGGGAGGAAATTCACTATCAGCAGTATCAATTCAGAGTTAAACCTCCAGTTTACACTTCTCACTTAATCACTACCCAATGACACTTCAGCCTAGAGACTCTCTAGTACCAGAGCATACCCACTCACTCCTCCACAATCATACAACAGTGATATCAAACAGTTTACACAATTTGGTATGAAGAGACACCTCATACACTTCTTGATCTTGCTTCAAAGCTTCAATCAAGAACCTCACACACTCTTGCTTCACAGCTTTGAGTGAGACACTTCCTAGAATCTACCTAACCAAAGCAATCATCAAACAGACACTTACTTGGATTACAAGCATTCCTAGACTGACTTTTACACAAGCGAAGACTAGCCTACTTCACTTGCTTGGACTCTCTGCTTTTAGCATTCTCTATACTTTTGTAAAGAGTTACTTTTTTGAGTTGATTCTTCTGATATTTATAGCATCTGCAGTCCTTTGGGCCTTGGTGCATAAATTAGGTTTTATCCATAATAAAACCACCCTTCAGAATTCTGCACGTTTGCCACTTTGAACAGGTCCATATTTGATCCCCTAGGGCGTCTAAAATATCTCCTATATTCCAGCTTGAGTTTCTGGTTTGTTTCCTGAATTGTAGCTAGCAAAATAACAAACTTGTTGACTGATGTCACACGACCTATGTTATGACATCGAGTGTAACTTATAGTTAGCTGATAAAAACTTGTCCTGCATAGTCCACTTAATGAATGTAGGAACATCTAATATGACATTCATACATTTACTAAAGTTATGCCACAAAATGCAGCCAATCAAGAGCACTTACAAACTCCCCCTTTGGCAAATTTTTGGCTAAAACACTCTGTACTTACATCAGAGATTTAATCATAGCAGAAGACTTACCATTAACCTGTTATGCAGGAAGGTTGCTATTTACTCAAGCTCACAGAGTCCCCACAGTTTGCTTTCAGCCCTGTTAGCACTCTCTTAATTCATCAACTGATAACACTCAGTTCAGATAACACTCCCCCTCAACTGATGCACTCATCAGTTGAGCATTCTCTCTGCATATTCAACAATTTTGCATCTATCTATTCTAAACTAGATGTCATGATATTCAGTAAGACATTCTGAAGTCATAAATTTTTGATACTCCCCCTGCAGGGATGCATATGTTATGATTCTGCTCTGACCTAGTCACACACTTAAGCTAGCAGATATCCACAGAACTTCTAGCTATCTTGTTGGGATCACACAGGTTAGTACCTATAACTAACACTCCTAGTTCTATCAACCATTCCATACAGATTAGGCATTCCCAATGTTAACAGCCTAGGCAGCTGTTATCACATGCTCAGAAACACATGTTCTTGTTGTTGTACCTGTTGTTGCTCACTTAGTTATACCATATGTATACAAGCACATATGTATACAAGCACACCTGTCTGTTTTCTTGTACCTGTACCTGCTGCCTGTACCTGCTGTTATCTTACTCTCTCTCCCCCCCCTTTTAGCCACAAATTAAGATCTAACTAAGACATATAGCATTGTAACAGAACAAATGTTTAGGGTACATTTTTTTTTAGGAACCAAACATCCAGAGCTCATTCAGAGCATCACAAATAACTGCATGTTGTAACACTACAAGGAGAGGAAAAAAATTCAGCAACACTTGACAGCAACACCCACTCTATCATCACTCTTCCTTTTCTTTACTGGAGTTGGACCTGTCTTCCTCAGTTTCTGCATCTTTCTCTGAGTTGTCAGTCATATCTTCTTCAGAGCTTGATTTCACTTCCTCATCATTCTTGGTACTTTCTTTTTCAGTTCCTGAGTCTGGTGTCTGTTCATCATCCTCTTCTGCCCCAGCACTTGCACTCTCCTCGTGAGGGAACTCAGATTCTTCCTAGAGCTCAAGTGATCTGATAAGGGTTTCAAGGCTCTTCTTTCTTGCATCAAGTTCCTTACATGTCTCCTTCAGCATTTGGATCACTTCAGCTTTCTTTGAAGCAGGCTTTTCTTTGGATGTCTCAGCTGAAGTCATAACAACGTCAGGAACATGAGTTCCTTGAAACAGTTTGTAATGAAGAACAATGGGTTTTCTCTCTTGCAGGTTATTTCACCCTCCTTGATGATGTTAGGATGTTATTCACAGATGATGCTGCAGATGAGCGATGGAAAAGCTATAGGACCCTTGACACTGTAGCTCCCTGCTTGTTTCATGATCTGATCATAAATGACTGCTCCATAGTTGAGGTTAGCCCTTGTTCCTACAGCATACAGGAACCTTCCTAGAATGGTTGCCACAGTTGTCTTGTGATTGGTGGGTACCCAGTTGGCAGCACCAATCTTGTGCAGCATTGCATATTTCACACTCAATTTGCTAGCCACCAGTTTCCCTTTGGAGGGCCAGTACTTCACTTGTTTTGCAGTTATTTCGTTACAGATTTGATGGTCTGATGCAGTCAGTGACTCTTGTCCTGTATTTGGTCTCCCCAAATAGCCGTTAATGATGGTTGGTGAGAACTTGATACATTTCCCTCTCACAAACACTGTTCCATACTCACTTGACTTGTGATCAGCACATTTTTCTGATAAATTAACTATGAATTCTTTGACCAGAATTTCATAGCATGATGACAGTTGAGTAACTGTTCTTGTTAGGCCAGCTTCCTGAATGAGCTCCATGATCATTTTGTTGTCAAGAACATTTTAGGCTATTTCTCTTTCTAGTGTCAGTCTCCTTTGGATTACATACTTCCATCTGTTGGCACTTGAAGGGTAATGAAAGGAAATATTGTCAATAGCCACTTCAGGGACATTATCAGAGTCATCACAAGTAGCATCAGAATCAGATTTCGAATCAGGAATGGTCTCAGCCTTTCTCTTCCTAGGGGTTACCTTGCTCCAGCTCTTGGGGGGACCAAATTTAGGTCTTTTAGTAACCTCTTTCTTTGTAGGCTGATCATGCTCAACAGTTTTCTCAACTTCCTTTTTCTTGGGAGACACTTGATCGGCTACCTTTTTCCCTTTTCTCTTTCTCAATCTCTTGGCAATACCTGGATTGATATTTGCTAAATGATCATTGTCAAAATACTCCTCAAGGTTAACAACCTCAGTAGTGTTGGTTCCTTGCATGTCATCATTCACTCTGTCAGGCCGATCATTCTTGTTGGTTTCTTTAGAAGGGATGTCTGTTAATGATTTGACATTTGATGTGACATCCACTTGATCAGGTTGATCAGGCTCTGTCCTTATAGTGGAGGATGATGTGGGAATATTGAGAGCCTCAGCAACCATCCCTGCAATCTTAAGATGATTTAACCTAGTTTCCTCAGCATTTGGGTCAATAGAAGCAGCGGCAGAAGGAGTTTGTCTTGCATGTAGTTTTATAGGTCTTTTTACCAGAAGACCTTCAGGTGTCATCATTCGTAGAGGAGCAATCTCTAGAATGTCATTAGGTTTTTCCTCAGTATCATTGGTATTCATATTGATGGTTGGTTGCGCCATGGAAGATGATCTTGAATGGGATACAAACCTTTCTCTTCGTTTGCTTGAGATGATGTGGAAGTTGGAACGTTTGAGATGGTACCAAGGGTAGAGGATATACTTTGTATGCGTGAGGGAGATATAAGATAGTCCACTAGGGGGAACTTACGTTTTTGACTTTGTATTAAATGTATTGGTTTCAAAGCGTAATTCCCAATTCTATTTAATTGCTACAATTCCTCAGAACTCAATTCTTTAACTAATTGTCCTTTGATGTCATAGGACAGGGTCATGACATCCTGAGTAACATTGCTCTTTTTCTCCTCCATGGACTCCATTAGGTTCCAATACAGCCCATCTAGCTTTACCTAATGACTAATAATTAGGTACCCTTTCTTGTCTAGCCTCCCTTCAAGATTTCTCTTACCTACTGACCTTCTTTCTGAAGCATGCTTTGAGGACCCTTTTGCTGATGAGTTGAACCTGGTTCTTTCTAATTTTAGAGGTTGTTTCTCTAGCCACAGTTGGTTCTTTTCCTCATTCATCAATTCATTTATGTTGCTTCTGGACTCCCATAGGTAACAGTCATTCTTGGATCTGGATCCCCTCATTTTTTCTTCACCTTCTTTGTTGATCACCACACACTCATTTTTGAAGAAGTGAACTTTTAAGCCTTGATCACACAGCTAACTTATGCTTATTAGGTTGACAGTCAGTCCTTTAACCAGTAAAACATCTTCCAATGATGGGCCTTTAGGGCTGTCAAGCTGTCCAACTCCTTGGATTTTTCCTCTAGCTCCATCACCAAATGTTGCATGACTTGAAGCATATGGTTTGATGTCCACCAGTAGGTGCACCATTCCTGTCATGTGCCTAGAGCAACCACTGTCAAAGTACCAGTCTTCTCTGATTGGCATTCTTAAGGGAGTGTGAGCTGCTAGTGCCATAGTCTTGGCTGCCCATTGTCTTTTCCTGTAGTGACCATCATTCCTGGGATTAATATGATACTGTCTATTGACATGCTGTTGCCCTCTTTCATACTGTTGCCTTTTTACTTTCCTACCCTGTTTGTTTTGTCTTTGGCTGGGGAATCCATGCAGCCAGAAACATACAGATTTAATATGCCCAAGTTTTCCACAGTGGTAGCATCTATGCCCTTGGAACTGTCTCTTGACTTGTTTCCAATTTCTGTGTGGAGGATGTTGAGACTTTGGCTGTGACACCCCTTTTAACATCTGAATATCAGGCTGCAACTTCTTGAGTTTCAATACAGGATTTGTCTTCTTAATAAATCCTAGACCAGACCTATTTCCAAAAGTCTGACCACTCTGAAGAATCTCCTCTAGTGTATCTGTTCCAGAGTTGAGCATTCTTATGGATTTTGTCATTTGCTCCTTTTGACTTTTCAACTCATTTACCTCTCCTTGGAGTGAATTTATAATGGCCAGATGCTCTTTCTTTTCAGCTTCTAAATCTTTGATGATTTTCTTCTAGAGTTCTCCTTGTTGGTACAGTTCATAACTTTTAGTGTGAAGCTTCTGATATGAGGCAGCAAACTCCTCAAGTGTCATGTCTTCTTCACTTGAACCACTGTCAGAGATGCATACACTGTTGAGAGCAGTGACATGCTTTGTAGCCTCACCATCTGACTCACTTTCTGAGTCTTCATCTGACCAAGAGACAGTTAGACTTTTTCCCTTTTTCTTGAGATAAGTAGGGCATTCTCTTCTAACATGGCCATATCCCTCACACTCATGACATTGTACTTTGCTGACCTTTTCTTCAGATCTTTCTTTGTCAGTAGGCAGGCTTTTGGAGTAAGGTTTAGATTTAGCATTGATAAGTACTAAAATGTATTGATTTAGAGTGTAAATAATTGGCACTTATTGGCTTGATTCAACCAATAAACCTCAACTTTTGTGCATATGTTGTATAGTTTACATTATAGTGTATATATTGTGTGTCGCATAAATTTCATTGAGTTCAATTGATTTTTTCTCATTTTTTGTAGGTATATAAGCAATTATATTTTGTCATTGTCTTATAGAGCATTAAATAAGCTTTCCAACGCTTCCGACCGCGCGAAAAACGGAGTTACGGTTCAAAAGTTATGGTCAAAACAAGTGTTGGTTTGTTGTCATGTTCGCCAGGCGAACGGGTGTAACACCCCCTTTCAATACCCCAAATAATTAAATAAATCATTTAGGAACTTAATAAAAATTTCATCAGAGTTTAATCAATATATGATATAGAAGTGGTGCATCACATTATCATGAAATTAAACACATACAACACCTGCTCAAACTGATATGCAACAATGGGCAACTCACAATAAAGGAAACTTAGTCCTACAACCCACATCTCAATATTTAGAATAAAAGCGGAAACATCTAAACATTCAATCAATTCATTCATATAAACATGTATACATCATTCAGTCAATTCATGTTTACAAATTATCCATCAGCAGATACATACACAGATGCATCACAAAAGAATCAAAACGAATATATCTCCAAAAAGAGCCAAAGGCTTCCTAACTACCCAGATGTTACATATCAGAGCCATCTGACCAAAACAATGACGACATGCGTCACGAAAGGACCTCCAGCAAGCCTACTCTGCAATGCCTCATAGAGCATCATAAACAGCAGAAGGGTGAGAAACAATATCATAATAATCAATGCATAGATATATATATATATATATATATATATATATATATATATATATATATATATGTTTACACAAGTTATTCATAATTCACATTCTCACAACTTCTCATACCAATTCATCATATACAACACAATGCATATTCACATAATCAAGCATATTCATCAAATCATGCTTCTATACATACTCATCATTTCCACATAAACATTTACAATTATGTTTACTTCAACAAATCGCCTAAACATACACAAACATGTCCATTTCACCAATACATCATATGAAGATGATAATGCAACTCATAAAGACCGACTCTATGCAGATGCAAATGCGGTACCGACTCAATTCAGCAGATTCTCCAAGGAATCAAGTATTCAGCAGATTCTCCAAGGAATCAAATTTTCATCAGATTCTCCGAGGAATCGAATATTCAGCAGATTCTCCAAGGAATCAAATTACCCAACAGATTCTCCAAGGAATCACATATTACAACCGATTCTCCAAGGAATCAACATCGCTAGAATGTCCATCATGATGCCTCTTATGCAAAATGACTCACAACATTTCTCTACATGCATACATATTCGCAAATATATCACTATGCATATTTATCTCATACAGGTACATACATTCTATGTACATTCATATTAATCCATCATGCATTTCCATTCAATTCAGACAAATGCATAAAATTGCTAAACGGCTACAATTCCACGATTAAGAATCGATTTCTAGGATTCACGCCCAAAGGCTACCCACAGCTCATCACAATAGTATACAAACTATTCATATCACATAGAATTAACATAATTGAATCAAGCAATTAATCACTGGATGGATAAAACAGAAGAGAAACAATGTTGTCCTGCTCGCCACCCTTCGCTTGGCGAAGCCATTGGTTATTGCTCGCAGGGACCTTCGCCCGGCGAACTCGCCAGCGAACAAAGTCAGTAGCTACTGACTTGATTCGCTACCCTTCGCTGATGTACTCGCCTGGTGAACCTTCGCCTGGCGAACATTCCAGCGAAGACCACTGGGACTTTTCTTGAATTATTCGCCAGCCATTCGATGGGCTTCGCCTGGCGAATGCCAACGAACCTGCGAAACCAGCAAACTCCAATTTGTCCAAAACGATCAATACTCCAAAAACCGACCGATTCTCGCCAAACCAGTCCCAGTCATGTTAACCCCACATCATACGACTATTCTACGACATTATTTTCAGTTTTTAACCGATTAAACTCCATTTCTACCGATTAAATTCATTTTGCCCTAACATGAAAAATGGTGGAAACTCACAACAAAGCCAACCCACACATACATAACCACACACATTGACTAGATAATAATGTTTCTCACCCTTACCTCGATTAATCGGAGTTTGAAGTTGATTCTTGATGATTTTCTCCAAGTTTCCCTCTTTTCTTCTCTTTTCTCCTCTCTCTCTATTCTTTCTCTTCTATTTCCACTAATGTTTCTATCTTTCTCTTTTTCTCTCTTATCTCATATTCTCTTTTCTTTCCTCTATATTTCCTTCCAAACACTTACCAAATAATTTCTCACAAAATATCCAACTTAACATTAAATGCTAAATGTCTAAAATACCCTATATTCTATTTTTCCCGAAAACCCTCTGAATCAGTAAAATAGCACAATATTTCAAATAAACATATCAACACATAAATTCCACAATTAAAATAATAATTATCCAAATAAATAAAAAGGACTCGACAAAATAATGGGAATTCAGAATTTGGGGCGTTACAACTCTCCCCCACTTTAGAAATTTTCGTCCTCGAAAATATTACCTGATTCAAATAACTCCGGATGCGACTCTCGCATCTTGCTCTCCAATTCCCAAGTCATATTGCCTTCTGCAGCACCTCCCCATGCTACCTTCACAAGCTCAATATCCTTGCCTCTGGACTTCTTAACCTCGCGATCCAAAATGCTAACCGGCAAAACCTCAACCGTAAGGTTATCTCTTACTTCAACCTCATCTATAGGAATAACATGTGACGGATCCGAAACATACTTCCGAAGTTGCGAAACATGGAATACATCATGCAAATTTGAAAGGTTCGGAGGCAACGCCACACGATAAGCCACAACACCAACTCGTGCAATAATCCGATACAGACCAATAAAACGAGAAGTCAACTTCTTCGACTTCAAGGCACGACCCACACCCGTAACCGGTGTAACTCTCAAAAATACATGGTCGCCTTCTTGAAACTTAAGGTCCTTCCTTCTCTTGTCATGATAGCTTTTCTGCCTACTTTGAGAAGCTCTCATCTTTTCTCTAATAAGCTTCACCTTCTCCGTCGTTTGTTGTACCATCTCTGGTCCAACTACCGATCTCTCACCGGTCTCATGCCAACACAAAGGTGTTCGACATTTCCGACCATATAAAGTCTCAAATGGTGCCATACCAATGCTCGAATGAAAACTGTTATTATAAGTGAACTTAATCAACGCCAAATAACCATCCCAAGCACCACCTTGTTCTAGCACACAAGCACGCAACAAATCTTCCAACGACTGAATTGTCCTTTCGGTTTGACCGTCCGTCTGCGGATGGTAAGCCGAACTCAATCTCAACTTAGAACCCAATGCACCTTGCAAACTTTCCCAAAATCTTGAAGTAAATCTAGGATCTCTATCCGATACAATGCTCTTAGGAACTCCGTGCAACTTCACAATTACACGAACGTAAATCTCGGCCAATCTCTCCAAAGGATAACTAATATCAATCAGAATGAAGTGAGCGGATTTGGTAAGTCTATCAGCAATCACCCAAATGGCATTATGACCTCTTTGCGTATTCGGAAATCCCGTAACAAAATCCATTGATATGCTATCTTATTTCCATTCCGGAATATCCAACGGTTGCATCAATCCACTAGGCTTCTGATGCTTCACTTTGGACTTCTGACAAGTCAAACATGAATACGCAAAACGAGCAACGTCTCTTTTTAATCCGGACCACCAAAAGATCTTCTTCAAATCTTGATACATCTTATTCGCTCCCGGATGAATACTTAAGTTACTACGGTGTCCTTCCTCCAATATCATCTTTTTCAACTCCGCATCGTCGGGAATGCAAATACGACCACGGAATCTCAGAACACCAAATTCATCAACCTTGAAATCTTCATTCTCATTCATAATCAAATCAACGAACTTCAAATCCAATTTTTGTTTTTCACAAACGGTCGCAAGAAAATCATTCGTAATATGAAGCATACCAAGTCTCACACTTCTCGGCGTCACTTCACAAACCAAACTCAAATCTCTAAAGCTTTCCAAAAGTTCCCACTCTTTCACCATCAATGTAGACATGTGCAACAACTTCCGACTTAAGGCATCGGCCACCACATTTGCCTTACCCGGATGATAATTCAAACTAAAATCATAGTCCTTCAAAAGTTCTAACCACCTCCTTTGTCTCATGTTCAATTCCTTTTGATCAAATAAATACTTCAAACTCTTGTGGTCACTAAAAACTTCAAATCTTGCACCGTAAAGATAATGCCTCCAAAATTTTAAAACAAACACCACTGCCGCTAATTCCAAATCATGGGTAGGATAATTATTTTCATGCACCCTCAATTTCCTAGAAGCATAAGCCACAACCTTTCCGTCTTGCATCAAAACTCCACCCAAACCTGACAAGGAATCATCACAATAAACCACAAAAGGTTCAGTAGGATTTGGCAAAATCAAAATCGGCGCCGTCGTCAATCTTCTCTTTAATTCCATGAAACTCTCTTCACAACTAGTATCCCAAATGAAAGCCTTTCCCTTACAAGTCAACTGCGTTAACGGAAGTGCCAACTTCGAAAATCCTTCGATAAAAATCCGATAATAACCGGCCAAGCCTAAAAAGCTTCGAATTTCCGTAACTGATCTCGGAGTCTCCCACTGCATTACCGCATCAATCTTGGATGGGTCAACACTAATACCATTTCCAGAAATAATATGTCCAAGAAAACTTACCTCTGATAACCAAAACTCACACTTTGACAACTTGGCATACAATTGCTTCTCTTTCAAAATCTGCAACACAATCCTCAAATGCTCCTCATGCTCTTCTTGAGACTTAGAGTAAATCAAGATGTCGTCGACGAATACCACCATAAAATGATCCAACTGCTCGTGAAAAATACGATTCATATATTCCATGAACACACCCGGCGCATTAGAAACTCCGAATGGCATCACCGTATACTCATAGTGACCATATCGTGTCCTAAAGGCCGTCTTTGAAATATCCTCCTCTTTCACCCGAATTTGGTGATAACCCGATCTCAAATCAATCTTACTAAAAACACGGGCTCCAACCAATTGATCCATCAAATCGTCTATTCTTGGAAGCGGATACTTATTCTTAATCGTCACTTTGTTCAACTGCCGATAATCAATACACAATCGCATACTACCATCTTTCTTCTTTACTAACAATATCGGCGTACCCCAAGGCGAAACACTTGGTCTTACAAATCTCTTATCCAACAAATCATTCAACTGCTTCTTTAACTCTACCAATTCTGATGTCGACATACGATACGGTGCCATCGAAATCGGTCTAGTACCCGGAACTAGATCAATAGAAAACTCAATCTCTCTCCGGCGGTACATCCGTAATATCTTCCGGAAACACTTATGGAAATTCACGCACTACGAGAAACACCTCTAGTTCTACTTTGCTCTCTACCGACAAAGATGCAAACAAACCAAACAACTGAGCTTCGTCCGCTAAAAGTTTCTTCAACTCTTTAGTGGATAGAAAACTCTCACTTCCATCATCTTCAAAAGAAGGAAACCTTACAAACTTGTGATAGCAATCTAAATGAACTCTATTAAATTGCAACCAATTCATACCTAACATCACGTCCAAACCGTCCAACGGTAAACACACTAAATCCATAACGAAGTCTTTACCATATATGGTCAAAGGACAACTTATTCATACCAAAGAAGTAGTTACCGACCCCGAAGCGGGAGTCTCAATAACCATGCCACCATTCAAGGAAACCATGCACAAACCCAAAAGCTTAGCACACTCAAGAGAAATGAACGAATGAGTCGCTCCAGTATCAATAATAGCAACTAAAGGCATATTATTAATAAAGCATGTACCTTTAATCAAACGATCCGCATTAGTAGTGTCCGCACCGGCTAATGCAAATACTTTTCCGCTCGCTTGAGCTTGCTTTGGCTTAGTACAATTGGGGCGAATATGACCCATCTCGCCACAGTTGTAGCACTTCACCATATTCTTTCTGCAATCAGAAGTGGCATGTCCAAGAATCCCACAGTTAGCACACTTTTCCACAGATTTTCCACAATCAAAAGACTTGTGGCCCATTACGCCATACTTAAAACATTTAATCGCACTAGAACCTCCTCCGGGTTTCCTATCAAAGTTTCCCATATGTTTGCCCTTATCAACAGGCGTCACATAAGGTTCACTCCTTACTTGTTGCTTCCCTTTCCTCTCGCTCAAACTCTTATAATGAGAAGAACAAGCCCTACTGTCTTCTTCAAAAATTCTACAACATTCGGTCAAGTCCGAAAATATTCGTATCCTTTGATAGCCCACTGCTTACTTGATCTCAGGACGCAAGCAGTTCTCATATTTAATGCACTTAGAGAACTCCACCGTAACTGCCGCATAATGAGGATGAAACTGTACCAATTCCACGAACTTGGCCGTGTAATCTACCACAGACATATTGCCTTACTTCAACTCCAGAAATTCTATTTCCTTTTCCCCTTCATACTCTCTGGATAATACTTTCTCAAGAATTCCGTGCGAAATAAATCCCAAGTAATTTCCTCATCATCTACTTCTAGAATTTGTCTCGTACCGACCCACCAGTCATCGGCCTCTTCCTTTAACATGTGAGTTCCAAGTCTCACCTTGTTTCCCTCAGCACAATCCATAACTCTAAAGATTCTCTCAATCTCCTTCAGTCAGATTTGAGCACCGTCCGGGTCAAACCTTCCTTTGAACACCGGTGGTTGGTTCTTTCTAAACTCATCATTTGCATTCACATTCGGTGCGCTTTGCACCGCCCTAGCCATAGCCTCCAGCGCCGCAGCCATAGCATTGTCATTACGACCAGCCATATTCTGAGGATTCCCAAAAATAACAACAAGGTTAAACAACCGTTTAACCAACATAACAATAAGACAGACACAACTGACTCAACGCTGGCTCTGATACCACTTAATGTAACACCCCCTTTCAATACCCCAAATAATTAAATAAATCATTTAGGCACTTAATAAAAATTTCATCAGAGTTTAATCAACATATGATATAGAAGTGGTGCATCACATTATCATGAAATTAAACACATACAACACCTGCTCAAACTGATATGCAACAATGGGCAACTCACAATAAAGGAAACTTAGTCCTACAACCCAAATCTCAATATTTAGAATAAAAGCGGAAACATCTAAACATTCAATCAATTCATTCATATAAACATGTATACATCATTCAGTCAATTCATGTTTACAAATTATCCATCAGCAGATACATACACAGATGCATCACAAAAGAATCAAAACGAATATATCTCCAAAAAGAGCCAAAGGCTTCCTAACTACCCAGATGTTACATATCAGAGCCATCTGACCAAAACAATGACGACATGCGTCACGAAAGGACCTCCAGCAAGCCTACTCTGCAATGCCTCATAGAGCATCATAAACAGCAGAAGGGTGAGAAATAATATCATAATAATCAATGCATATATATACATATATATATATATATATATATATATATATATGTTTACACAAGTTATGCATAATTCACATTCTCACCACTTCTCATACCAATTCATCATATACAACACAATGCATATTCACATAATCAAGCATATTCATCAAATAATGCTTCTATACATACTCATCATTTCCACATAAACATTTACAATTATGTTTACTTCAACAAATCGCCTAAACATACACAAACATGTCCATTTCACCAATACATCATATGAAGATGATAATGCAACTCATAGAGACCGACTCTATGCAGATGCAAATGCAGTACCGACTTAATTCAGTAGATTCTCCAAGGAATCAAGTATTCAGCAGATTCTCCAAGGAATCAAATATTCATCAGATTCTCCGAGGAATCGAATATTCAGCAGATTCTCCAAGGAATCAAATTACCCAACAGATTCTCCAAGGAATCACATATTACAACCGATTCTCCAAGGAATCAACATCGCTAGAATGTCCATCATGATGCCTATTATGCAAAATGACTCACAACATTTCTCTACATGCATACATATTCGCAAATATATCACTATGCATATTTATCTCATACAGGTACATACATTCTATGTACATTCATATTAATCCATCATGCATTTCCATTCAATTCAGACAAATGCATTAAATATCCTAAACGACTACAATTCCACGATTAAGAATCGATTTCTAGGATTCACGCCCAAAGGCTACCCACAGCTCATCACAATAGTATATAAACTATTCATATCACATAGAATTAACATAATTGAATCAAGCAATTAATCACTGGATGGATAAAACAGAAGAGAAACAATGTTGTCTTGCTCGCCACCCTTCGCCTGGCGAAGCCATTGGCGAATGCTCGCTGGGACCTTCGCCCGACGAACTCGCCAGCGAACAACGTCAGTAGCTACTGACTTGATTCGCTACCCTTCGCTGATGTACTCGCCTGGCGAACCTTCGTCAATCACCTTCGCCTGACGAACTTGCCAGCGAAGACCACTGGGAGTTTTCTTGAATTATTCGCCAGCCATTCGCTGGGCTTCGCCCGGCGATGCTTCGCTCTCACTCGCCTGGCGAATGCCAGCGAACCTGCGAAACCAGCAAACTCCAATCTGTCCAAAACGATCAATACTCCAAAAACCGACCGATTCTCGCCAAACCAGTCCCAGTCATGTTAACCCCACATCATACGGCTATTCTACGACATTATTTTCAGTTTCTAACCGATTAAACTCCATTTCTACCGATTAAATTCATTTTGCCCTAACATGAAAAATGGTGGAAACTCACAACAAAGCCAACCCACACATACATAACCACACACATTGACTAGATAATAATGTTTCTCACCCTTACCTCGATTAATCGGAGCTTGAAGTTGATTCTTGATGATTTTCTCCAAGTTTCCCTTTTTTCTTCTCTTTTCTCCTCTCTCTCTCTATTCTTTCTCTTCTATTTCCACTAATGTTTCTATCTTTCTCTTTTTCTCTCTTATCTCATATTCTCTTTTCTTTCCTCTATATTTCCTTCCAAACACTTACCAAATAATTTCTCACCAAATATTCAACTTAACATTAAATGCTAAATGTCTAAAATACCCTCTATTCTATTTTCCCCGAAAACCCTCCGAATCGGTAAAATAGCACAATATTGCAAATAAACATATCAACACATAAATTCCACAATTAAAATAACAATTATCCAAATAAATAAAAAGGACTCGACAAAATAATGGGAATTCAGAATTTGGGGAGTTACAACTCTCCCCCACTTTAGAAATTTTCGTCCTCGAAAATATTACCTGATTCAAACAACTCCGGATGCGACTCTCGCATCTTGCTCTCCAATTCCCAAGTCATATTGCCTTCTGCAGCACCTCCCCATGCTACCTTCACAAGCGCAATATCCTTGCCTCTGAGCTTCTTAACCTCACGATCCAAAATGCTAACCGGCAAAACTTCAACCGTAAGGTTATCTCTTACTTCAACCTCATCCATAGGAATAACATGTGACGGATCCGGAACATACTTCCGAAGTTGCGAAACATGGAATACATCATGCAAATTTGAAAGTTTCGGAGGCAACGCCACACGATAAGCCACAACACCAACTCGTGCAATAATCTGATACAGAGCAATAAAACGAGAAGTCAACTTCTTCGATTTCAAGGTACGAACCACACCCGTAACAGATGTAACTCTCAAAAATAGATGGTCGCCTTCTTGAAACTCAAGGTCCTTCCTTCTCTTGTCATGATAGCTTTTCTGCCTACTTTGAGAAGCTCTCATCTTTTCTCGAATAAGCTTCACCTTCTCCGTCGTTTGTTGTACCATCTCTGGTCCAACTACCGATCTCTCACCCATCTCATGCCAACACAAAGGTGTTCGACATTTCCGACCATATAAAGCCTCAAATGGTGCCATACTAATTCTCGAATGAAAACTGTATTATAAGTGAACTTAATCAACTCCAAATAACCATCCCAAGCACCACCTTGTTCTAGCACACAAGCACGCAACAAATCTTCCAACGACTGAATTGTCCTTTCGGTTTGACCATCCGTCTGCGGATGGTAAGCCGAACTCAATCTCAACTTAGAACCCAATGCACCTTGCAAACTTTCCCAAAATCTTGAAGTAAATCTAGGATCTCTATCCGATATAATGCTCTTAGGAACTCCGTACCACTTCACAATTACACGAACGTAAATCTCGGCCAATCTCTCCAAAGGATAACTAATATCAATCAGAATGAAGTGAGCGGATTTGGTAAGTCTATCAACAGTCACCCAAATGGAATTATGACCTCTTTGCGTATTCGGCAATCCCGTAACAAAATCCATTGATATGCTATCCTATTTCCATTCCGGAATATCCAACGGTTGCATCAATCCACTAGGCTTCTGATGCTCCACTTTGGACTTCTGACAAGTCAAACATGAATACGCAAAACGAGCAACGTCTCTTTTCAATCCGGACCACCAAAAGATCTTCTTCAAATCTTGATACATCTTATTCGCTCCCGGATGAATACTTAAGTTACTACGGTGTCCTTCCTCCAATATCATCTTTTTCAACTCCGCATCGTCGGGAATGCAAATACGACCACGGAATCTCAGAACACCAAATTCATCAACCTTGAAATCTTCAATCTCATTCATCATCAAATCAACGAACTTTAAATCCAATTTTTGTTTTTCACAAACGGTCTCAAGAAAATCATTCGTAATATGAAGCATACCAAGTCTCACACTTTTCGGCGTCACTTCACAAACCAAACTCAAATCTCTAAAGCTTTCCAAAAGTTCCCACTCTTTCACCATCAATGTAGACATGTGCAACAACTTCCGACTTAAGGCATCGGCCACCACATTTGCCTTACCCGGATGATAATTCAAACTAAAATCATAGTCCTTCAAAAGTTCTAACCACCTCCTTTGTCTCATGTTCAATTCCTTTTGATCAAATAAATACTTCAAACTCTTGTGGTCACTAAAAACTTCAGATCTTGCACCCTAAAGATAATGCCTCCAAATTTTTAAAACAAACACCACTGCCGCTAATTCCAAATCATGGGTAGGATAATTCTTTTCATGCACCCTCAATTGCCTAGAAGCATAAGCCACAACCTTTCCGTCTTGCATCAAAACTCCACCCAAACCTGACAAGGAAGCATCACAATAAACCACAAAAGGTTCAGTAGGATTTGGAAAAATCAAAATCGGCGCCGTCGTCAATCTTCTCTTTAATTCCATGAAACTCTCTTCACAACTAGTATCCCAAATGAAAGCCTTTCCCTTACAAGTCAACTGCGTTAACGGAAGTGCCAACTTCGAAAATCCTTCGATAAAACTCCGATAATAACCGGCCAAGCCTAAAAAGCTTCGAATTTCCGTAACTGATCTCGGAGTCTCCCACTGCATTACCGCATCAATCTTGGATGGGTCAACACTAATACCATTTCCAGAAATAATATGTCCAAGAAAACTTACCTCTGATAACCAAAACTCACACTTTGACAACTTGGCATACAATTGCTTCTCTTTCAAAATCTGCAACACAATCCTCAAATGCTCCTCATGCTCTTCTTGAGACTTAGAGTAAATCAAGATGTCGTCGATGAATACCACCACAAAATGATCCAACTGCTCGTGAAAAATACGATTCATATATTCCATGAACACACCCGGCGCATTAGATACTCCGAATGGCATCACCGTATACTCATAGTGACCATATCGTGTCCTAAAGGCCGTCTTTGAAATATCCTCCTCTTTCACCCAAATTTGGTGATAACCCGATCTCAAATCAATCTTACTAAAAACACGGGCTCCAACCAATTGATCCATCAAATCTTCTATTCTTGGAAGCGGAAACTTATTCTTAATCGTCACTTTGTTCAACTGCCGATAATCAATACACAATCGCATACTACCATCTTTCTTCTTTACTAACAATACCGGCGCACCCCAAGGCGAAACACTTGGTCTCACAAATCTCTTATCCAACAAATCATTCAACTGCTTCTTTAACTCTACCAATTCCGATGCCGACATACGATACGGTGCCATCGAAATCGGTCTAGTACTCGGAACTAGATCAATAGAAAACTCAATCTCTCTCTCCGACGGTACATCCGTAATATCTTCCAGAAATACTTTTAGAAATTCACGCACTACGAGAAACACCTCTAGTTCTACTTTGCTCTCTACCGACAAAGATGCAAACAAACCAAACAACTGAGCTTCGTCCGCTAAAAGTTTCTTCAACTCCTTAGTGGATAGAAAACTCTCATTTCCATCATCTTCCAAAGAAGGAAACCTTACAAACTTGTGATAGAAATCTAAATGAACTCTATTAAATTGCAACCAATTCATACCTAAAATCACGTCCAAACCGTCCAACGGTAAACACACTAAATCCATAACGAAGTCTTTACCATATATGGTCAAAGGACAACTAATTCATACCAAAGAAGTAGTTACCGACCCCGAAGCGGGAGTCTCAATAACCATGCCACCATTCAAGGAAACCATGCACAAACCCAAAAGCTTAGCACACTCAAGAGAAATGAACGAATGAGTCGCTTCAGTATCAATAATAGCAACTAAAGGCATATTATTAATAAAGCATGTACCTTTAATCAAACGATCCACATTAGTAGTGTCCGCACCGGCTAATGCAAATACTTTTCCGCTCGCTTGAGCTTGCTTTGGCTTAGTACAATTGGGGCGAATATGACCCATCTCGCCACAGTTGTAGCACTTCACCACATTCTTTCTGCAATCAGAAGTGGCATGTCCAAGAATCCCACAGTTAGCACACTTTTCCACAGATTTTCCACAATCAAAAGACTTGAGGCCCATTACGCCACACTTGAAACATTTAATCACACTAGAACCTCCTCTGGGTTTCCTGTAACGCCCCGTTTTATTTAGATTAAATTTAATTGTGAATTTTGCCGTATCTCGTTGTGTCGT
This sequence comes from Lathyrus sativus, assembly GCA_963859935.3. Lineage (NCBI taxonomy): Eukaryota > Viridiplantae > Streptophyta > Magnoliopsida > Fabales > Fabaceae > Lathyrus > Lathyrus sativus. The sequence continues at coordinate 37,233,306 of OZ012735.1, forward strand.
AGTTGTAGTTGAGTATGTGATTGGATCGATGAAAGGAATTGAATCAGTCGAATTGTCGGAAAAATTCTGGTTTGTCGGAAAACTTCGAAAAATCATATCTATTGATCCGTAAGTCGGATTTGACCCCTATTCGAAGCGTTGGAAACCTAAAGAGATGTTCTATCTGGAAAAAAAGAATTTCTGATATGACGACCGTCACAGGAGTGTGACGACCGTCACACGAGCAAAAACTGCAGTTATGCAGAATTTGAACGTGTTCTGGTGGAATGAGATTTTTTAGTAAAAATATATCCCCATGGACTCTTTTACCCTCATTTTACATCATTTTGGGAAATAAAAGACTAAAAAGAGAGGTTACGTAGGGGAGAGAAAGTAAGAGAGAAGAATTGTCGATCGGCGAATTCGGAAGATTTCTGCAGAAAAATCACCGTAGAGCAGAAGCGGAATCGGAAAGCGTGGAATTGGCCTCAATTCTAAGGTAAGGGTGGGGTTCAATTCTATAACCGTGGGTATGATCGAATTCATGTAGGGAATCGAGTCATATGTATAGTTTTCGTTAATCGATAACTGTTAAGGAAAAGGTTTCCCTAATGGGATAAAATTTCTACGTAGGAATGAATGTGTTATGTCGTTATTAGTACGATGCTCTAAGTTTTCCCTAATGGGCCAAAAAGGGCAGTTACCTGGTAGTGACCGTTTTCATGTAGGGAATTGAATCTTGGGGTTAGTTCCCGTAGGTTGAAGAAATATTAAGGGTTAATGTTTATGTGCTCTAAGGTTTCCCTAATGGACCAAAAAGGGCAGTTACCTGGTTGTGATTAATTTGTAATTAATTATGTGAATAAATGCCGTAATGTTGTTATCACGATAATATGCTGAATTCTTAATTGTTGATATTAAGGTTGTTGTTGTTCCTGTATATGAACAGGTAGAAATATATATGATATTGTTGTTGTTCCTGTATATGAACATGTAGAAATTGAAATTGTTGTTGTTCCTGTATATGAACATGTAGAAATTGAAATTGTTGTTGTTCCTGTATATGAACATGTAGAAATGGGAATTGTTGTTATTCCTGTATACGAACAGGTAGAAATATGTATGATGTCGTTGTTGTCCCCGTATGTGAACAGGTGGAATATGATGATCACATGAGTTGTATGATGTTGTGATGCTCTGTTATGGACGTTTTGGTTGTAAGCATAAAGCTTCATTGTATGGTTGTTCTGGTTGTGTTGTAGTCCATAATAGGTGCATTGCATGGCATATCATTTGTCCTGGATTCGCGACGGTTGGCCCTTAGTGGCAAAATTGGCCTGGATTGGCGACGGTTGGCCCTTAGTGGCAAATTTTTAGTTGTGCCTGTATTGGCGTTAATTGGCCTGGATTGGCGACGGTTGGCCCTTAGTGGCAAAATTGGCCTGGATTGGCGACGGTTGGCCCTTAGTGGCAAATTTTTGGTTGCGGAGTTTTGCTCCGAAATGGTACCACATGCATATGCACAGTTGAGTCGCATAAAGTTGCATGATTATGTTGGTTGTAGATTGTTGTGGCATACGTGAGATATGGTTTGCTTGTAGATGATTGTTTCTGATATTTATAAGTTTGCGAAGATTATATTGCTGTGATACGATTTCTGATATGACTTCTATCATGCCTTATGTTATATTGTTGATATCTCACCCCTTTACATTGTATGTTACCTCCCCTGGTGGTAATTTGCAGGTAGTCCGGAATGAAGTTCCGCTTTGTCGTTTAAGTTGTCGTTGGCCGCTCTGATACGTAGCACTCTTGGGGGGATGAACGATTGTAGTCATTGGTTTATTTATCTTCTTGTTGTTACATTTTACTAAATGTTTTCATTGCATTGGATGCCTTTGTTAGTGCGTCGAATGTTGGTTGTATGCACTAAGCCGGAGAATCGGTAGTGCTGAATTTTGATGGAGAACTAGTTGTGTTAATGAATATATGCAAGCTGGAGTACTTGCTAAATTTTAATGGAGTTTTATTTGTAATTTATGGTATTACGTTGATTATCATAAATGTTGAAAGTGCATTATGTTCCGCTGCAAATGAATATGTTGCTATGTGATTAAGATGTTATGTGAGTTGTTATTAGTTGTTCATCCAAGATTATGTGCTATGTATCATTATTGAATGCATGTTGCCTAGTTAAATTAAAAAATGCATGTTGTTGTTGGCTGAAAATGTGACGCCCAGGTTTTTGTCTGTGTGACGACCGTCACAAGTCCATGACGACCGTCATGCGTACAAATTTTGTGTACTCTGATTTTGATTTATTTTAATTATACGTTGGGTAGAAAAGGGGTGTTACATTAGTGGTATCAGAGCAGGTCGGTCCGTCCGGCCAAGTTGTCTAATGTTGTTGGTTCCCTCGTATGCGACATGTGTGTGAAAACACTGTCGGTACATATTTTGTTGTAGAACCTTTGTCTGCAGGAGTGAGAATGATTCAAGTGGGGGAGAAACTTGTACTTCTCCAGGATGCTGCAAGTGTGGAGTTGTAGCTCGGTGTGTGGTTGAACGCTCTTATAGTTTGGTAAAGATGGTTTGTACCTTATCATGATTTTCGGCTGTCTATTGACAAATTGAGGAACTGATCACCCTTAATCTCTTGTTGATAGTAGTTGGGATTGTCTTGGATGGGATAGACGTGTCTTGTAAGCTTAGATGGCGTGAGCAGAGAATTGTTTGAGTTAGGCTAAGTACTTAAGAAGTGCTTTGATGAGTCGGTGCAAGATGGTGCTGAAATCGTTTAATCTGAGATTTTGTAAGGAATCGATGTTTTATGGATGAAAGTCAGAAAATATTGCGTAGTTGTGTGGGAATGTTAGGCTGTGATTGAGCATGCTTGCGTTATCGAATTTGGTTGATTTTGTAAGTTTTGCATTTTTGGAGATTTGAGGATTTAAGATTCGGATTGAAATCGGACGTCGTAGAAATCATGTTTAATGGTTCTAATCCAATGCTAAATGTTAGGGGAGTATGAGTATATGTTTGTTTCGAAGAAATGAATTGAATCGGTCGAATTTTCGGGCAAAAATGCAGAATTCCCGTAGCAGATTTTGGTCAAAATTCTGGTTTTTCAGAAAACTTCGAAAATTCATAGCTCTTGAACCGTATGTCGGTTTTGACTCCCGTTCGAAGTGTTAGAAAGCTAACAAGATGCTCTTTCTAGGAAAAATTGTTTTGAGGCCTGTACCTAGTTCAATTATAGCAAAAAATTGAAAATGTATCGTGTGTTGATTTTTGCCGAACCCGACAGGACCATTTGTTGTGTTTATGATGCGTTGTTGATATGATAAGTGAAACATCAGCGAGTTTTGGTTATGCTTTAAGGCAACTTGAGGTACATAAGAGGAATCACCTGACAAGTGATTTAGGGTTGGTTGTTGTTGTAGTTGTGCCGGAATTGGAGGCTTCAATTAGTTAGTTTGAGATTTGAAATGTTTGATGACCTCAAGAGCTTAAGGTATTTATTTGATTTGGAAGAATTGAATATGAGACGGAGAAAATAATTGGGAAACTCCGAAGTCGGCAACTGAGATTAGACAATTTAGAACTTGCTGTTGTTATTTTCGTGTTGAAGATTTGGAGACATTATTTGTATGGTTCGAGATTCGAAGTGTTCAGTGACCATAAGAGTCTGAAGTACCTGTTTGACCAGAAAGAACTGAACATGAGACAACGAAGGTGGTTAGAACTGTTGAAAGATTATGATTTTGGTTTGAATTACCATCCGGGAAAAGCTAATGTTGTAGCTGATGCCTTAAGTCGTAAGACCTTGCATATGTCAGCAATGATGGCTAAAGAGTTGGAACTGGTTGAACAGTTCAAAGATCTGAGTTTAGTTTGCGAAGTGATGCCGAAAAGCGTAAAGTTAGGGATGTTAAAGATTAATAATGATTTTCTGGGCAGCATCAGAGAAGCTCAGAAATTAGACGTGAAGTTGGTAGATGTGATGTCTGGAGTGGGACATTCGGAAAATAATGATTATCAGTTGGATGCGCAAGATGTGTTGAAATTTCGTGGTCGTATTTGTATTCCGGATGATGCAGATATGAAGAAAGCGATTCTAGAAGAGGGTCACAGAAGTAAGTTGAGTATTCATCCAGGAGCGACTAAAATGTATCATGATCTGAAGAATCTATTTTGGTGGCCTGGTATGAAGCGTGATGTAGCACGATTTGTTTACGCATGTTTGACTTGTCAGAAGTCGAAAGTTGAGCATCAGAAACCTGCCGGATTGATGCAACCGTTGGAAATTCCAGAATGGAAATGGGACAGCATTTCGATGGACTTTGTAACGGGTTTGCCGAATACGTTGAAAGGATTTGATTCTATTTGGGTGATTGTTGATAGGCTTACAAAGTCAGCTCACTTTATTCCTATTAACATCACTTTTCTGGTGCCGAAGTTGGCGGAAATTTATGTCAGAGTGGTTGTTAAGTTGCATGGTGTTCCATTGTGTATCGTGTCGGATAGAGATCCGAGGTTTACTTCTGAGTTTTGGAAGAGTCTGCAAGAGGCATTGGGTTCTAAGTTGAGGTTGAGTTCAGCATACCATCCTCAAACAGATGGACAGACTGAACGAACTATTCAGTCTTTAGAAGATTTGTTGAGAGCTTGTGTTCTCGAGGAAGGTGGTTCTTGGGATACTCATCTTCCATTAATAGAGTTTTCTTATAATAACAGTTATCACTCTAGTATCAGAATGGCACCGTTCGAAGCTTTGTATGGTCGGAGGTGTAGGACTCCGTTGTGTTGGTATGAAGCGGGAGAAAGTGTAGTACTTGGACCGGAGATTGTTCGGGAGACTACTGAGAAGGTGAAGTTAATTCGAGATAAGATGAAAGCTTCACAGAGTAGGCAGAAAAGTTATCATGATAAGCGCAGAAAGGCTTTAGAATTTGAGGCTGGAGATCATGTGTTTTTGAGAGTCACGCCGGTGACTGGAGTTGGTAGAGCTTTGAAGTCTAAGAAGCTTACGCCTCGTTTTATTGGTCCATATCAGATATCAGACAGAGTTGGAAAGGTTGCTTATCGAGTGGCGTTACCGCCTAATTTGTCGAATCTGCACGATGTATTTCATGTGTCACAGCTTCGAAAGTATATTTCGGATTCGTCACATGTCATTCCTATGGACGATGTGCAAGTACGTGATAATCTTACGGTAGAGACGATGCCGGTAAGAATCGATGATCGGGAGATGAAGACGTTAAGAGGAAAAGAGATTGCTTTGGTGAAAGTGGTCTGGTTGGGGGCTGCTGGTGAAAGCTTGACGTGGGAACTAGAGAGCAAGATGCGGGAGTCTTATCCCGAGCTGTTTGATTAAGGTAATTTCGAGGACGAAATTCTTGTAAGTAGGGGAGAGTTGTAACGCCCCGTTTTATTTAGATTAAATTTAATTGTGACTTTTGCCGTATCTCGTTGTGTCGTAGTTGTAGTTGAGTATGTGATTGGATCGATGAAAGGAATTGAATCAGTCGAATTGTCGGAAAAATTCTGATTTGTCGGAAAACTTTGAAAAATCATATCTCTTGATCCGTAAGTCGGATTTGACCCCTATTCTAAGCGTTGGAAAGCTAAAGAGATGTTCTATCTGGAAAAAAAAATCTGATATGACGACCGTCACAGGAGTGTGACGACCGTCACACGAGCAAAAACTGCAGTTATGCAGAATTTGAACGTGTTCTGGTGGAATGGGATTTTTTAGTAAAAATATATTCCCATGGACTCTTTTACCCTCATTTTACATCATTTTGGGAAATAAAAGACTAAAAAGAGAGGTTACGTAGGGGAGAGAAAGTAAGAGAGAAGAATTGTCGATCGGCGAATTCGGAAGATTTCTGCAGAAAAATCACCGTAGAGCAGAAGCGGAATCGGAAAGCGTGGAATTGGCCTCAATTCTAAGGTAAGGGTGAGGTTCAATTCTATAACCGTGGGTATGATCGAATTCATGTAGGGAATCGAGTCATAGGTATAGTTTTCGTTAATCGATAACTGTTAAGGAAAAGGTTTCCCTAATGGGATAAAATTTCTACGTAGGAATGAATGTGTTATGTCGTTATTAGTACGATGCTCTAAGTTTTCCCTAATGGGCCAAAAAGGGCAGTTACCTGGTAGTGACCGTTTTCATGTAGGGAATTGAATCTTGGGGTTAGTTCCCGTAGGTTGAAGAAATATTAAGGGTTAATGTTTATGTGCTCTAAGGTTTCCCTAACGGACCAAAAAGGGCAGTTACCTGGTTGTGATTAATTTGTAATTAATTATGTGAATAAATGCCGTAATGTTGTTATCACGATAATATGCTGAATTCTTAATTGTTGATATTAAGGTTGTTGTTGTTCCTGTATATGAACAGGTAGAAATATATATGATATTGTTGTTGTTCCTGTATATGAACATGTAGAAATTGAAATTGTTGTTGTTCCTGTATATGAACATGTAGAAATTGAAATTATTGTTGTTCCTGTATATGAACATGTAGAAATGGGAATTGTTGTTATTCCTGTATACGAACGGGTAGAAATATGTATGATGTCGTTGTTGTCCCCGTATGTGAATAGGTGGAATATGATGATCACATGAGTTGTATGATGTTGTGATGCTCTGTTATGGACGTTTTGGTTGTAAGCATAAAGCTTCATTGTATGGTTGTTCTGGTTGTGTTGTAGTCCATAATAGGTGCATTGCATGGCATATCATTTGGCCTGGATTGACGACGGTTGGCCCTTAGTGGCAAAATTGGCCTGGATTGGCGACGGTTGGCCCTTAGTGGCAAATTTTTAGTTGTGCCTGTATTGGCGTTAATTGGCCTGGATTGGCGACGGTTGGCCCTTAGTGGCAAAATTGGCCTGGATTGGCGACGGTTGTCCCTTAGTGGCAAATTTTTGGTTGCGGAGTTTTGCTCCGAAATGGTACCACATGCATATGCACAGTTGAGTCGCATAAAGTTGCATGATTATGTTGGTTGTAGATTGTTGTGGCATACGTGAGATATGGTTTGCTTGTAGATGATTGTTTCTGATATTTATAAGTTTGTGAAGATTATATTGTTGTGATACGATTTCTGATATGACTTCTATCATGCCTTATGTTATATTGTTGATATCTCACCCCTTTACATTGTATGTTACCTCCCCTGGTGGTAATTTGCAGGTAGTCCGGAATGAAGTTCCGCTTTGTCGTTTAAGTTGTCGTTGGTCGCTCTGATACGTAGCACTCTTGGGGGGATGAACGATTGTAGTCATTGGTTTATTTATCTTCTTGTTGTTACATTTTACTAAATGTTTTCATTGCATTGGATGCCTTTGTTAGTGCGCCGAATGTTGGTTGTATGCACTAAGCCGGAGAATCGGTAGTGCTGAATTTTGATGGAGAACTAGTTGTGTTAATGAATATATGCAAGCTGGAGTACTTGCTAAATTTTAGTGGAGTTTTATTTGTAATTTATGGTATTACGTTGATTATCATAAATGTTGAAAGTGCATTATGTTCCGCTGCAAATGAATATGTTGCTATGTGATTAAGATGTTATGTGAGTTGTTATTAGTTGTTCATCCAAGATTATGTGCTATGTATCATTACTGAATGCATGTTGCCTAGTTAAATTGAAAAATGCATGTTATTGTTGGCTGAAAATGTGACGCCCAGGTTTTTGTCTGTGTGACGACCGTCACAAGTCCATGACGACCGTCACGCGTACAAATTTTGTGTACTCTGATTTTGATTTATTTTAATTATACGTTGGGTAGAAAATGGGTGTTACATTTCCTATCAAAGTTTCCCCTATGTTTGCCCTTATCAACAGGCGTCACATAAGGTCCACTCCTTACTTGTTGCTTCCCTTTCCTCTCGCTCAAACTCTTATAATGAGAAGAACGAGCCCTACTGTCTTCTTCAAAAATTCTACAACATTCGGTCAAGTCCGAAAATATTCGTATCCTTTGATAGCCCACCGCTTGCTTGATCTCAGGACGCAAGCAGTTCTCATATTTAATGCACTTAGAGAACTCCACCGTAACCGCCGCATAATGAGGATGAAACTGTACCAATTCCACGAACTTGGCCGTGTAATCTACCACAGACATATTGCCTTGCTTCAACTCCAGAAATTCTATTTCCTTTTCCCCTTCACACTCTCTGGATAATACTTTCTCAAGAATTCCGTGTGAAATAAATCCCAAGTAATTTCCTCATCATCTACTTCCAGAATTTGTCTCGTACCGACCCACCAGTCATCGGCCTCTTCCTTTAACATGTCAGTTCCAAGTCTCACCTTGTTTCCCTCAGCACAATCCATAACTCTAAAGATTCTCTCAATCTCCTTCAGCCAGATTTGAGCACCGTCCGGGTCAAACCTTCCTTTGAACACCGGTGGTTGGTTCTTTCTAAACTCATCATTTGCATTCACATTCGGTGCGCTTTACACCGCCCTAGCCATATTCTGAGGGAAACAAGGTGAGACTTGGAATTGTCATTACGACCAGCCATATTCTGAGGATTCCCAAAAATAACAACAAGGTTAAACAACTATTTAACCAACATAACAATAAGACAGACACAACTGACTCATTACTGGCTCTGATACCACTTAATGTAACACCCCCTTTCAATACCCCAAATAATTAAATAAATCATTTAGGCACTTAATAAAAATTTCACCAGAGTTTAATCAATATATGATATAGAAGGAGTGCATCACATTATCATGAAATTAAACACATACAACACATGCTCAAACTGATATGCAACAATGGGCAACTCACAATAAAGGAAACTTAGTCCTACAACCCACATCTCAATATTTAGAATAAAAGCGGAAACATATAAACATTCAATCAATTCATTCATATAAACATGTATACATCATTCAGTCAATTCATGTTTACAAATTATCCATCAGCAGATACATACACAGATGCATCACAAAAGAATCAAAACGAATATATCTCCAAAAAGAGCCAAAGGCTTCCTAACTACCCAGATGTTACATATCAGAGCCATCTGACCAAACCAATGACGACATGCGTCACGAAAGGACCTCCAGCAAGCCTACTCTGCAATGCCTCATAGAGCATCATAAACAGCAGAAGGGTGAGAAACAATATCATAATAATCAATGCATATATATATATATATATATATATATATATATGTTTACACAAGTTATGCATAATTCACATTCTCACCACTTCGCATACCAATTCATCATATACAACACAATGCATATTCACATAATCAAGCATATTCATCAAATTATGCTTCTATACATACTCATCATTTCCACATAAACATTTACAATTTGTTTACTTCAACAAATCGCCTAAACATACACAAACATGCCCATTTCACCAATACATCATATGAAGATGATAATGCAACTCATAGAGACCGACTCTATGCAGATGCAAATGCGGTACCGACTCAATTTAACAGATTCTCCAAGGAATCAAGTATTCATCAGATTCTCCAAGGAATCAAATATTCATCAGATTCTCCGAGGAATCGAATATTCAGCAGATTCTCCAAGGAATCAAATTACCCAACAGATTCTCCAAGGAATCACATATTACAACCGATTCTCCAAGGAATCAACATCGCTAGAATGTCCATCATGATGCCTCTTAGGCAAAATGACTCACAACATTTCTCTACATGCATACATATTTGCAAATATATCTCTATGCATATTTATCTCATACAGGTACATACATTCTATGTACATTCATATTAATTTATCATGCATTTCCATTCAATTCAGACAAATGCATAAAATTGTTAAACGACTACAATTCCACGATTAAGAATCGATTTCTAGGAATCACGCCCAAAGGCTACCCACAACTCATCACAATAGTATACAAACTATTCATATCACATAGAATTAACATAATTGAATCAAGCAATTAATCATTGGATAGATAAAACAGAAGAGAAACAATGTTGTCCTGCTCGCCACCCTTCGCTTGGCGAAGCCATTGGCGAATGCTCGCTGGGACCTTCGCCCGGTGAACTCGCGAGCGAACAAAGTCAGTAGCTACTGACTTGATTCGCTACCCTTCACTGATGTACTCTCCTGGCGAACCTTCGCCAATCACCTTCGCCTGGAGAACTTGCCAACGAAGATCATTGGGAGTTTTCTTGAATTATTCGCCAGTCATTCGCTGGGCTTCGCCTGGCGAATGCCAGCGAACCTGCGAAACCAGCAAACTCCAATTTGTCCAAAACGATCAATACTCCAAAAACCGACCGATTCTCGCCAAACCAGTCCCAGTCATGTTAACCCCGCATCATACGGCTATTCTACGGTATTATTTTCAGTTTCTAACCGATTAAACTCCATTTCTACCGATTAAATTCATTTTTCCCTAACATGAAAAATGGTGGAAACTCACAACAAAGCCAACCCACACATACATAACCACACACATTGACTAGATAATAATGTTTCTCACCCTTACCTCGATTAATCGGAGCTTGAAGTTGATTCTTGATGATTTTCTCCAAGTTTCCCTCTTTTCTTCTCTTTTCTCCTCTCTCTCTCTATTCTTTCTCTTCTATTTCCACTAATGTTTCTATCTTTCTCTTTTTCTCTCTTATCTCATATTCCCTTTTCTTTCCTCTATATTTCCTTCCAAACACTTACCAAATAATTTCTCACAAAATACCCAACTTAACATTAAATGCTAAATGTCTAAAATACCCTCTATTCTATTTTCCCCGAAAACCCCCCGAATCGGTAAAATAGCACAATATTGCAAATAAACATATCAACACATAAATTCCACAATTAAAATAACAATTATCCAAATAAATAAAAAGGACTCGACAAAATAATGGGAATTCAGAATTTGGGGCGTTACAACGGGACTTCGCCAGGCGAACAAAAAATTCTAAAACGCGTGAAAAACACTGTTTTGGCAGTAGCAAAAGATGCATATGTTCGCCAGGCGAACGGGACTTCGCCAGGCAAATACTGGGACCCATTTTTGTCTATTTAAGTGATTTTTGAGCATTTTTTAGGGGATGTTGTTTGGGAACTTTTTACCCCAACTTCATCAAACACATTCTTGAGTAGATTTAGCTTAGAAACAACATTGGAGGGTGCATCTTGACGATCCGGAGTCGAATCCACTTCAATCGGAGTTGAAAGACCGTGAGATTTGTGTTCTTTTTCCTCTCTATGTATTTTTCATTTGTTGGGGTTTTGTATGTAAGTTTATCATGATTGTATGTATATTTATGCATCTTTGTATAAAATATCTTTTACAACTCTTTATCGATGGTTATCTTGATTTTTTACTTAATGGGTTTGGATTGCTATAGACATATACTGTTCGAACTCGATCTATGATGAACATCTATTAGATTCTAAATTCTAGAGATAGATTTAGGACTAATATTCACGTGGGTATCGATTCTTAATGCTCCGTGTTGTCGAGTTGTGTGAGAGATCAACAATGAGACAATACGGTTGATCTCTCGACTTTGTGTTAGAGATAAACTCTGTTGTGAGCGATACTTGATGATATTGACGAGTGAATTAGGTTGTGTGCATTTGATCCATATATTTTTTAGTACATGATGGGTAGAACGAAATACAATTCCTGATGAGTTTTCTTATTTCTTAAGAATGTATTTATTGTCTTGTCTTATGTTTGTTTTTCCTTTTGCATTTTTTATCTCAAACCATTTAAACCCAAGCTTAGAGACGTAGAGATGGTCGAACGACATTCTTTCCCTCACACTAATCCCTGTGGAAACGATAAATCCTGGAGGAACTTCTTTCGAAAATAATATTTTTGCTTGCTGTTTTACCGCTTCAACAAAATGGCGCCATTGTCGGGGATTGGTTTTGATATTGAGTCGCATTGCGATAGTTTCTATATTTCTAAGCTTTGCACAAATTAAATATATATGCTTTTATAGATACTTGTTTTGCTTTTGTCTTCTATTATGTTTGTTTAAGTGTTGTATATATTTTGTTCTCGTAACATTTGTTCAAGTGTTTGGTTAGGACACTTTCTTTAGGTTGGCGCTTTGATAAAGCATCGGCGTGTATGTGAAGAAGTTAGGTGTCGAGCTAACGACATGAAACAAGCGCTTGTTGGGAGGCAACCCAATGGTTTTTGAGTTTGTATAGCTTTATGTTTATTTAGTTTAATTCAATTTTGTTAGGTTGTTAGAATAATGTTTGTGTTTGCTCTCATGTTTGTTTTTGATTAGCTTGAGGATGCATTTTGTGATTTTTCAAGTTTGACCGTTTTAACTTGCGAATGTATGGTTTTGATATTGTTTGAAGTTGGTACTTTGCAAGGTACTCGTTATCGCTTTCTAGAACATATCATGATTATGAGACTTTTCATTTGTACAATTTTCATGTCATTCATTCTTTTGCCATACTTGTTCAGTTTTGAATCACTTTAGAACAAAACCTTTTTGTGAGGAGCTTTCCATTGTTTACTATATGCAGGAGACCAACATTCTTGTTTAACTCGGTTTTATTATGTTTAATCTTGTATTTGTGTTGATTTGTATGATAGCACTAAAATGATCAAGGCATTTTATTCGATTTTGAGCATACCCACTTGACCAAATAATCAATCTACCTTGTGAGTGAGTGAGAATTTGCTTACCCCATTTGAGCCTTTTTTTTAGAATCCATATTGGTGTTAAGTTCATTTTTGTATGGATTCTAATATTTTTTCTTGAATTATAACCATGACTTTTTATTTGAGTTTTTACCCTTGCCTAATAAGTTTGGGAGCATTCATGTCACTATGTGTGGTTGTATTCAAGTTGGGGAGAAGAAGTTGGTTGCTAAGAGGTTGAGAAAAAGAAAAAGTTTGAAAAAAAAAGAAAAGAAAAAAATGAAAAAGAAAAAGAAAAAAAAAAAGAGAAAAAAAAAAGAGAATAATGTTTTGCTAATAAGTTGTGTGGAATGGTGTAACAATTTGGAAAAAAGGAAAAGGTGATTGGAATTTGTGAGTGCTTGAGATTGTGAGAAATGATCGCTCTCATTTGATTAGGCAAGTTTTTGTTCTTTTACCTTGAGAAAAACAATTGTTTGTTACCCAAGCCACATTACAATCCTTAAAGCCCTTGTGATTTTTGCTTTTATACTGTTCAATATGAGTTTTTTCTTGATGAATGCATAATTTAACTTGTTGTTGGCTTGATTGTTGGGTGAGAGTTAAGGCCCTTGTTTTTTTTTATTATTCATCTACCGATGAAGTGTGTGCTATGTGTGATTCATTTTTGAACTTTGTATTGTCTTAGAATTTTTGACATGTGTTTTGTATTTAGGAGTTGTTTCATTTTCATGTTATCGTTATAGTTTAGTGGTATGTTTTGCTTTGCATGTACATTTTTGTGTTGAACCATACATTTGTTTTTGTTTTTCAAAACTTGTTGAATCGTGATTGCTTGGTTATTACTTTTGTTTCCTTGAGTTGATCGATTCTTGTTTGAGGACAAACAAGTTTAAGTTGGGGAGAGTTGATAAGTGCTAAAATATATTGATTTAGAGTGTAAATAATTGGCACTTATTGGCTTGATTTAACCAATAAACCTCAACTTTTGTGCATATGCTGTATAGTTTACATTATAGTGTATATATTGTCTGTCGCATAAATTTCATTGAGTTCAATTGATTTTTTCTCATTTTTTGTAGGTATATAAGCAATGATATTTTGTCATTATCTTATAGAGAATTGAATAAGCTTTTCAACGCTTCCGACCGCGCGAAAAGCGGAGTTACGGTTCAAAAGTTATGGTCAAAACAAGTGTTGGTTTGCTGTCATGTTCGCCAGGCGAACAGAAAATTCGAAAACGCGTGAAAAACACTGTTTTAGAAGTAGCAAAAGATGCATATGTTCGCTAGGCGAATACTGGGACCCATTTTTGTCTATTTAAGTGATTTTTGAGCATTTTTTAGGGGATGTTGTTTGAGAACTTTTTACCCCAACTTCATCAAACACATTTTTTAGTAGATTTAGCTTAGAAACAACATTGGAGGGTGCATCTTGACGATCCGGAGTCGAATCCACTTCAATCGGAGTTGACAGACCGTGAGATTTGTGTTCTTTTTCCTTCCTCTCTATGTATTTTTCATTTGTTGGGGTTTTGTATGTAAGTTTATCTTGATTGTATGTATATTTATGCATCTTTGTATAAAATCTCTTTTACAACTCTTTATCGATGGTTATCTTGATTTTTTACTTAATGGGTTTGGATTGCTATAGACATATACTGTTCGAACTCGATCTAAGATGAACATCTATTAGATTCTAAATGCTAGAGATAGATTTAGGACTAATATTCACGTGGGTATCGATTCTTAATGCTCCGTGTTGTCGAGTTGTGTAAGAGATCAACAATGAGACGATACGGTTGATCTCTCGACTTTGTGTTAGAGATAAACTCTGTTGTGAGCGATACGTGATGATATTGACGAGTGAATTAGGTTGCATGCATTTGATCCATATATTTTTTAGTACATGATGGGTAGAACGAAATACAACTCCTGACGAGTTTTCTCATTTCTTAAGAATGTATTTATTGTCTTGTCTTATGTTTGTTTTTCCTTTTGCATTTTTTATCTCAAACCATTTAAACCCAAGCTTAGAGATGTATAGATGGTCGAACGACATTCTTTCCCTCACACTAATACCTGTGGAGACGATAAATCCCAGAGGAAATTCTTCCGAAAATAATATTTTTGTTTGCTGCTTTACCGCTTCAACAAACATCTAACCTTTTAACTAGCCTGTTGAATTGTCTTCCAAGCATGGCAATTGCCTCTGACAGATCCTCCTCTTCATCATCTTCTCTTTCTTCTGCAGTGCTTGAAACAAGAGCAATGCTTTTGTTCTTCTTCTCCACTGCTTGGTCATTCAATCCCATCTCAAAGGTTTAGAGAGAACCAATGAGTTCATCCACCTTCATGTGACATATGTCTTAAGCTTCTTCAATAGCTGTCACCTTCATTGTAAACCTCTTAGGTAGAGACCTGAGAATTTTTCTTACCAGTTTTTTCTCAGACATTTTCTCACCCAGGTGTCATACCCCAAATTTGTCCTCCCTGTTTATACTTTCCATCTGTACTTTCACCCATTAACTCTCATTCGAAAAATCAAAAAAATATATATGTTGCTTCTAATCATGGTCTAGACTCAGATTTTTGCAAGCTTGAGCTGAATTAATTCAGGACTCATTTAGATTTATTCTCACGCCATACTTCAGAGTGATCTTGTGCCATTCATTTATCAAATTTTAACTTGACTTGGTTCAAGTTTTATTCTCAATCATTACTTAATTTGTTTCAAGGTGGTTCCGAGTCATGTTGGTCCAATGCCTTGATTAAATTTCATTCTCCTCAATCCATGTTTAAGGTTACTTCAATTTTCAAAATCAGTTTGTGATAAGTCGGATTTAATTTGCTTCAAATTAAAATTAATTTAGTCAAATTATAATTCAAGTGGGTTCAAAGAGAATTTTTTTTGTTATGTTTCAAGTGCTTCAAGATTATTTACAAGCTATGGTGGGAAACAAGAAAACATGAGGCCACAACCTCATTGTCACGGCCCACTTTATATTGCCCAAGTCAATGTTTTTCAAGTCTTAAATCAATACACCAAGAAAAAACAATAAACCCCCATACAATAGGCCAACCTTTCCACAAGTCATAACAGCAGCTAACTCACGTTGATTGTCAACCATTACATGTTTGAGCAGTATTTCAGCATAAATTTTCATATGGCGAGTTGTTAAAAAGGAGAAGAAAATTGTTCTAGCTAGAAGTCACTTCAAGTTTATCTGTCCTACACAATTTGGCAATACCTGCTACACAAAAAGCGACAACAGGATGTTAATAACGCACCCACTTCCTGTGTACTACTGCCAGAGCCACACAAGCGACACTTTAGCCCAAAACCTGCAGAATACAGAAATGGCACGATAGCGGTCTCGCCACCATTTTTTCTCGCGCAACCAAACGTACAACTTATGGCAAGGGTTCTTCTGACAAAATCTCTTGGTAACTAATATACACAACAAGACCGTAATTCTTGCGTCTCTCTTGCACACAAAAAGGACAGTTTCCGCATAGAAAATGTAGTGCCACCATCCATCCATGATTCGGTACTATCAACACAAAATGGGACCTGCAAAAAATCAAAAGAAAGCACCAAGTGTGAAGGCCATATCACAAGGAAAAATCAAATGTTATTGGAATTAACCCAATGCAATTGAAATTTACGGTTAACAGACAAGACCAAAAGAAATTCTTTGTTACTCACCACGCAGTTGCTCTTCACAAATGAATCGTGCGTGAAACGTAGTAGCAGCACACCACTATCCCAACACCCACACCAGACAATACCTGCATAACACAGCCTACACCCTGCAAAAAAACAAACAAAACCGTATAGCCCACACACCAGCCTGCTGCAAACCAGACAAGCTCTGCACAACCAGCCCACACTACTGCATAACCGTACCGCCAGACAAAACCTGCTACACACAACACTACACAAATTCACTCACACCAGACCAAATCCTGCACCATGCTGCTACCACAAACAAAATGGTACAAGCCTGCAGAAACATACACAACACGATCCACCCCTCATTTCCTCTACTACTTTGTTAACTTGAGCTGCACCTCATCACCTTCTTATCTTCACATCTTCAACTTCACCTTAACTCCATATTTTCTCAACAATAAACCTTTACAAGCTCACACTGCATAAATCTCATAACACCCTTCATGGCTGTGTATCCCTCTTCCACCAACTCACAACCAGATTTTTCTTTGGTAGCCATGAATTCGTTTCCAAACCATCACACACAACGATCATTTTTGAAACCTCACTCAAACTCCCAGAAAATCATTCACGAGCTTCACCAACATCAAATCCCTCAACGAACTTCTTTAACCTTCACTTCTGAAAATCATCATAGCACCTTCAAACACTTGAAACTCAACAACAACATTAAATCTAGGTTTCTCAATCCCATAACCTATTGTTCCTCAAACGATCTTTCCACCAACATCGATCTTTCGCCATATCCATTTCTCCCAACCTCCACAACTTCAACCAAACCCCAAACCTCATTACCATCTTTAATCAACCCAGAACAACACAAACACTTTCATATTTTCAAACAAGAACTCAAACAGAGCAGGAAAATAAGGTGAGGTACCCCTGCGAACCAAAATCCACTATCACTTCCGTGCAAACTGCGTCACCTTCAACATCAAACTCTCAAAGCCATAACAGTACTTTCATCGAACATGTGGTGGGCGATTTTTTGCGTCTCTATTCATCACCTTCTTCCCTTAATTTCCACTATTGGTTCTTAACTTCTTCAAGCATATTCTTCCAAACCAAAATGTTATCTCTTCCTCAATTCGTCCGCCTTCTTCAAATCCATTTAATCTTACCACCGAAAACCTCTTTGTCAACAACCTTCATCTCATCCATTAACCCCTTCATCACCCATCATTTCACCTTACACTCTCAACCCCAAAATAAAAGAATCAGAAGCAGAAAGAGGCAATAAAGAAGAGAGAGGTGAAGAAGCTTAATCGAAACCTGAGTCGAGAATCCAAATGAAGTTGAATAAAGGGGAGAGTAGATCGAAATCCATTGAGAAACTGAGGTTGAAATTTCCTTGTCGGCGCCGTGAGTGTGATGACGATGAGTCTGAGCACGTTTTCTTCTCCATTTTCCTTGATTCACATTGACTTTCTTAATTCCAAACTTTTTATTGATGGATCTTGTGGGAACGAGTTTTGGGATACCATAATCTGTTTTTCTCTTTCTTTTCTCTTATTCATGAGCCTAAGGGCCTTTGTTTTCAAACCAACTTCTGGTGGGGAGTTCATTGTGCTTTCTAGCCCATCGTGAATTGAACCTTATGTATTGTTTTTCTGGGATTATACCCTCCATTTTTTGGAGAAGGTTGAATGGGCCTCACAGCCCATAATGATACCTCTATTTCTATCTTTTATTCGTATCCCCTTCCCTTTTCAGACCCCCTTTTGTTTTAAAACATTTTCATAAATTAATTTTTCTTTAATTTTAAAATATTTTTGTAACATAATTGTAATGGTTATTAGTTAAATATGTATATATATATATATATATATATATATATATATATATATATATATATATATATATATATATATTAGTTTAAGTAGCTTATTATTTTTCTAACAGCTTTAAGTTTGTGTATATATATATATATATATTCTAAGTATTTATTTTCTGGTTTTAATTTCTTTTAGAAGTTTTAGGATTTATTTTCTTTTCACTTCTTTTGGTCTATGAAGAGACTTCTGTAATCCATTACCAATCAAATCATTGATAAGTAATGTTGGATCTGAGACCACCTTCGTTCTCTCCTCATTTCTTTTCATATTTCTGATTCTTTTTTGACTTGTTGTGATCGATGAAGTCTTGTATCCGCAAGACGAGATCCCACTGTTTTTGGTCCGTGCGACACGATTCAATTGGAGAACGATCCTCAATATCGTTTCTCTATCTTGTCCATAGCACGAAAATCAATACGTGACCTCTTATAGTTTGACTTCCCTTATAAGTCGAGCTAAGGCGGTTTAGCGTTACATTTGTCACGATTCGATTCATCGATGCTATCAAACCATCTTCAATAAAGGAATCGAGTTATATTCGTGTTGAATTGGAAAAAGAGGATTAAGTGTAGACTTTCTCCCTCTCCGAGTGTCGAGATGCTCACTGTAGTGTGGGTGGTTTTGACACTCGTCTTTCAATACAAAGACGCTCATATTCTCTGCACTCATCCATATCCTCTTCTCCTAAAAACTCGGCTCCGCACCGAGTACATTTTCAAACCATTTTTCTCCTAAAACCTCGGCCCCGCGCCGAGTGCATTTTCAAAATCTCTCTCAATAAGAATCAACTTCTCTTTGTATTGGACTAAAGAGAAAGGATTAAGTGTAGACTTCTTCCTTTCCGAGTGTCGAGATGCTCACTGTAGTGTGGGTGGTTTAGACACTCGTCTTTCAATATGAAGACGCGACTTCTTCCACCACCTCTCCTTTCACAACCTTCTTTCCACAGTCTTCCTCACCTAAAACCTCGGTCTTGTACCGAGTGCATTTTCAACTTCTTTTCATAATAAAACTTGAATGGTCGTGGAGTGGTTAGACGTAGGCCTTCTCCTATCCCGAGTGCTGACGTTTACCGTAAGGTTCTCTATCGCAAAAGTACTTACCATTCAAAACCAAAAACATCTTTAATAAGAGAACGAAGTTCTCTTTGTATTGAATTAAAGAGAGAGGATTAAGTGTAGTCTTCTTCCTCTCCGAGTGTCAGGATACTCACTGTAGTGTGTGTGGTCTCGATACTCGTCTTTCAATACGAAGACGCTATGTTCGCCACACAATTTCATAACAAAAACTTTGAGATGAAGAATTGGGTACTACCCGTATGGGTTACTATCCGAGGACATATCTCACCCCTAAAAATAATTCAACAAATCAAATGTGACTTCTTGCCTCGCATGGCGAAAACCAACCTTTCAAAAAGGATATTTTACGTCCGTTCTACCGCAAACAGGTAACGCATAAGTCTCTTCACATGCGAGCAGCAATACACCTAAACTGCTAGAATGTGCACGATAGCATCGTCTACCAGTACACCCCGCTCACCCACAAACCATAGGCCGAACTACGGCTGCTCTGATTCTTTACTTCTTCAAGTAAAGATACGTAGGCACAAGGGCCACAATCCTTGCCGAGCACATTCCCCCCATATCTGTAGTTCCCCGAACTACGTCGACTCTGATTTTCTCACATCTATATAGAATACGTAGGCCTAGGACCGCAAAGTCCTACCGAGTCTGTTCTTTCTCTTTTCTTCCCCGTTATCCCTTCTTTCTTTGTTTCTAAACCCTTTTTCTTTACCCTTTAGAAAACACTTTTATAGCATAATATTTAAGCAGATATCTTCACACATCGACAAACAAATGGTTCCCATCGAGTACGATGGATGCGAGGGGTGCTAATACCTTCCCCTCGCATAACCGGCTTCCGAACCCGTTCTTGGTTGCGAGACCATCTTTTCCATTCTTTTCTTAAGGTTTTCTCGATATTTTCTTTTCCCCTCATGGGATAAATAAAGTTCGGTGGCGACTCTTCTGTCCTTTCTTTTCGCCTCCCCGTCGTTGCATTTTTCGAGTAGCGACAGCTGGCGACTCTGCTGGGGACTTAGCGAGCCAGGCTTAATTTGTTTATCGTGTTTGTGTTTTTATTTGCTTTATTTGTTTATGCTTTGTTCACTAACCTGTTTGGGTTTATTTGGGTTGGTTTGTGAGATAAGGCTTTCTACCCGAACTTTATAGTATACACTAAGATTAGGAGGTGGTTTCTTTTTTATTTGCGAGACTTTGGACTCGTTGAGTTGGATCGAATCCCACCGCTCAGATGAGACCCTTTGGGATGATTATGTCTTACGAGTAGTCGTAATGGCGTTTTTATTTCCAACTTGGGAGTCCGCGACTCTGAGGACCTTTGTAGAACCTTATTTCAAAGGTTGCTAAAACATAACTCCGTGTTCATCCTTTGAAGGGATTACCGTCTTACGAGTAGTCGTTCTGATGGAAACATTTTGAGGGTTAGAGCATGGGACTTTGTTTAAAAGGCCTTTTGAATACCCTATTATAAACCAGTAGATAGCCCACCCAAGGGGAGAGATACTTTTTATTATTGTCTTACAGGATCTGTAACTTTAATCCTTGATATGGATCTGTTCTCGTGTGCACTCATAGCATTGCATTTGCATAAGCATTTTTGCATCATTTTGCATTTTCTCTAGCCAGATGCCAAGAGCTCACCCATCCTCTGTTCATAACCCGCAGTTGATTTCCCGACACTCCCGTTGAACTCGTGAGAGCTGTAAAGAGTTTGAAGCAAGGGGAACGTAGACACCTTGAAAGGCCAAGTCAGACAATGCAAGCTGAGGTAGCTATGGAGCAGAAGCGGACTATGGAGCAGGTCCAAGCAGAGTTAAAAGAAGTCCGAAGCCAGATGGGACAATTCATGTTGGATATGCAAACTTTGCGTCAGGATCAGAAAATGCTCAAGGAAGAAGTTCATCAACTGAAAACTCAGATGGGCCAGATTATGGAAGTCATGGAAAATGTGCTAAGAAAGGACGGAAATCTCAGGCCTGAGGTCGCAGCAGAAATGATCGTTCAACCCGTACCTATGGAATATCTTCGAGAGCGCGATATGCCTCGTAGATCTTTTGCACAACCTAAGGTTCCGAGATTTCCCCGTCAGCAGCTACCTCTTATTTCCCAAGACAATCCTAAGGTTAGGAGGTATGCGCAAAGGCTGAAGCGGCCCGATAGAAGCTTCGACCAGATCCCTATGACTTATACTCAGTTGTTGTAGATTTTGCTTCAACTTCGATTGGTTGAACTTCAGACTCTAGCTCCGTTTGTTGGTAAGCCACCACAAGGCTATGATGCAAGTGCCCATTGTGATTTTCATTTTGGGGCACCGGGCCATAATGTGGAAGAATGCAAAGCTTTTAAATACAAAGTTCAAGACTTAGTCGATTCAAAAGCATTCGAGTTCACGCCAAGCGGTATGAAAGTGCCAGGTGGGCTTATTCCAGTTGCTGTAAAAGAAGTGGACATCCCTGCTTTCTTCCCTGAAGCTGCATCAGGTCAGGAGCGTATCTTACAATCTTTGGTTTCAGAATCTCCATGCCCACAGCTATTGCCTATTCCTGGGCCAAATCTGAGGATGAAAGGGCCTGCACATGAGGAATGCCCTAGTCAGTGCCAACAACCTTATATTCCTCAGCAACAGAACTGTCAACGCCAAAGTCAGAGAAGGCCTCGCAACAACTTGGAAAGAAGGACTGCTCTTCTTCATCTAGTCCCTATGTCGCAGAGTCAGCTTCTCCCACATCTGATTCAAAACTCATTGGTGGAGCCTAAGACTCTTAAGCCTGTGCCAAAACCTTACCCTCCGGGGTACAATCCCAATGTTCAGTGTGGATATCATGGTGGATCCATGGGGCACTCGACTGAAGAATGCAAAGCCTTCCAAGCCAAAGTGCAACAGTTGATTGACAAAGGGTACATATCTTTTCTCGAAGGGAGTTTGGTTGTCCATGTCAACCTCTCAACTGTCTAAGCTTGAAGATTCCAAGGATCATACACAAAAGCCAGTGGTCCAGACAGGCAGACGTCCTCAACATTGGCAGTCCTTGAGCGCTTTTATCATTTGCATCTTGAAGTTTATTTCCTGTTAATTGCTACTTGCTTTTAAACATTGTTGTTTTGAATGGTAATATTAATGAAGTGATTACGCATTTTCCGAATCAATTATGTCGCATTCGCTCATTTTTCTTATTATCACAAACACAGACACATACACTTTTTATCCACTCCACTTTATCACTGATGTTTTAGCAAAGATTGGAGGGAGGATGCCGAAAACGAAATACCCGTAATTGCAAACCGTATGCTTTCAGACAGAATCTCGTCAATGATGTACAGGCATTGTTTCAATTCCCCTAAACACCGGAGATATAAGGAGTTAATCCCTAGTCAACCACTTCGAGCCTAGAAGTAGGAGTTTCCTTCGGATATTCAAACCCTCACATTCAACCTAGGGCAGGGTAGTGTTCAGTTAATCCAACTACGCACTCAAATCAAAAAGCCAAATCCAGAAGACGGTTGTTCATCAATGACCCACGACATGGCAGTCACAATTCGCCAACAAAATCCAAAAAAAATCATAAGCCTGCTAAGTCAAACACCTCAAAAGAAGACTTAGGCAAAAATCAAGGCTATCCCGATGGATCTGACAAGCAAAATCAGTCCATGCGAAAATTAGGGATCAAAAACAAAATCAAAAGAGGTCCTTAAACCCTCAACAAAACAAAGTTTCAGTGGCCACAAAAATCAAAGGGTCACTGACATTTATCTAAAACCAAATAAGGTGACTGCCATCTCGAGCAAACCTTGAACCATCAAGCTTACACCGTCAAGGTAAACATGCGCATAATTAATTGAACGTAGGTATGAAGATCATCAAGAAGAAGGGGTGGGTACAAATTAACTTTGAGCCTAATATCCTTTGTTTTATAAACCGTGAACCAGACCACGTTACAACCCTCGAAAGACCTAATTGAGGCGAGGTTTATTCTGAAAGCATATTATCGCAAGGTTGCGTAAACTGACTCCCCATATATTTGCTAATCATCAACATTGGTGTTGTTATCCTTGTTATATCTTTTACACCAATCAAGTTAGCACAACGTTTGGACTAACGGTCCAGTCGTTTCACTATTATGACACTTAATAAACGACATTTCTTTCAAAACTTGCATGAACGTCGCATTAAGATTACCATTCGTAAACAAAAAATTTTAATTGCAGACTAGTAGTTGGCGTCAAGGAAATTCCAACACGAAGCAATCAAACAGGAGTTAATCATTCAGCAGTCTGGATCAGAATCGAGCATACTTTGTAGTACCTTGGATTTGGAGCATTGTCATCCCGTGAATATGGAATCAGTCAGCTTAAGGCAAATCCTTAAACATCAGTTGATTATGGGGCAAATCAGTCAAGAAGCGGTTGATCATAAGTGAATCATACCAATCAGGGGCAGGCCACCCAAAGTTTCTTTGACTTGAGAATAGATCCTTCTAATGTTCAATCAGGATAAGTTAAGTCGCTTCAACGCTCTTTCAAGAGCAAGCTACTCCAAAGAGTATATTAAAGTCAACCACCGAGAATCAGTTAAACAATGATAATTCCTTTCGTGGTACAAACTCTGGGGCAAGCCATCTCGAGGTTGTCTCATCGCAAGTTACTCAAGAAAGTTCATCCTCATCAACAATTATTGAGTTCAAAACGAGTGTCGGGGAATCGTACCGTCACCCAACCCCGATAACCTTAACCTTCCAAAGGCCTTGCTGTCACCGGATTCTTCATCCCACAGCCTAAACCTGTCACCTATCAAAACAAATTGAAACCTTAAAAGTCCAGTTCTTGTCTGGCAAGCCTTCAAACCAATCTCATCTGGTCTACCCTCCGAATACCAGCCCTCATCTGGTACTTCCAACCCAAAGTCCAATCTGCATTGGCAACCACCAAAGACCACCACGTCGGCACCTGCATTTCCATTACCATTTGCAATCATATGCATCATACGCATCACATTCGACTTCATAAGCATCTTGCATCATATGCATACCTATAATCATATCATACTCTTCCCCAGCTTTTTGCATTTCCACGCATTAGCATTTTCATTTCCATTTTATATGGAAACATCATTATCATCAAGCATCCACATATGCGAGTTCAGGTCCAAGATAAAATTTTGAAGATTTTCAAGATCACCATCAGCCCAGTCAGGGGCATCCCTTGCAAGATCGTGGTTTTATCCCACGAGAATCAGAGGATATCAAGACCATAATCAGCCCAGTCAGGGGCATCTTCCGCAAGACCGTGGGCGTTCCCCACGAAGTGTACAAATTTTGTTAGGCAAATTCAAGAGTTTTAATGCAATCATCAGCCCAGTCAGGGCATTCTTCGTAAGACCGTGGATGTTCCCCCACGAAGTTGTGCAACTTTTGTTGCGCAAACTCAAGAGCTTCAATGCGATCAGCAGCCCAGTCAGGGGCATTATCTGCAAAGATCGTGGGTCCTCCCACGAAATTCAAGAATGTCAAAAGCAAAATTCAGCCCAATCAGGGGCATCTTTTCAAGACCATGGGTATTTCCCACGACGTATTTCAAACTCGTGGTTAATCAAGATTTTCAAATCAACATTCAGCCCAGACAGGAGCATCTTCCGTAAAGTCATGGACGACCCCCAGTGAGTTATCTCCAGCAGACTTCAGCGATAAGTGGCAATCTCTTGGGAGAAGTGTCATACCCCAAATTTTGACCACCTTAGATCTTCATTATCATGTTAGAATCATGCATCATAAGTTTATTTAACATTAACCCAGTTCAAAGTTTTATGTGTTAAGATACAGATGAATTAGGGTTTCGCGCGGTCGGAATCGAAGAATGGTGTGTGTAATCAATCAAGGGTTTTTAATGAATTTAAGACATGAGAAGGTTCAAATGTGCAACATGAGGTCAAAAGATAAGTCAATTGGAGGTTGGCGCGACAAAATCGAGAACAGTGCAGTACAGGCACCCGATTAGGGTTTTTGACTGATGAAAAGTCAACTGTAGTTTGACTTTTGTGTTAGAAGGTATTTTAATGAGGGAATTGTGATTCATAAAGCTCATATGACCTAATTAAGTCTACTCAAGAAGTTTCAAAGTCTCAGGAAGTCCAGAACGTCCGCAGACGACTCGGTAGCTACTAATCGAGCGCGCCGGCGACGAAAAATCGGCTTTTCAAATTTAAGGATTTGGACTTCAAAATGTGGACCAAAAATGTTCCATATGTCAATATGAGACTACCCATAAATTTTCATGGTCATTTGAGCAAGGATGGAGGAGTAATCGGAAAAATCGGGAATTAGGGTTTCGAAAGGGGCAAAACCCTAACTTCCTAACCACACACTCAATTGAGGTGGTTCCAAGCTCATTTGAAATCTCTTGGAAAGCTCTACAAAAGTCTCCTAGTGGTCCATGGTCAGAAAATGCTTAGTTTTTGAGTTAGAGAAGAAAACATTACAAGAGGGGAAAAAAGACTTGGAAAATTCTAAGTTATTTTGCACTAGGAACCCTAAAATCAACGAACTTCAAGGGGATTTTTCACCTAGTTTCAAATGGAATCAATACTTCTGGCCAACATGAATGTTTTAGTACTATGTGAGGGCTTTCCAAAAAGTACAAGAACTCCTCAAGGTGATTTATGAGCAGGGAGATACATGTGTTCAAAGTTGGTGTTTTGTCACTTTTGTCCCACATTGGCCAAATTTGCAAAAACACCTCTTCCACCCAAGTGGGCCAATTTTAACTTTCCAAACTCATGCTATCTGGTATATAGAACATATCAAGCATGTTAGAATAGAAAGATTGCATAGAAGTATCATGGAATTAAAGATTTGAAGTTCATTGCCAAAGTTGCCAAAATTGACTTTTCCAAGCATGAGGTGTAAAGCAATTCTGCTCCAGCCACTCTACCAAGCCTCTAGCCTGCATTTTCATCAGTAAAACCATCAATAAACTTGCCCCTTAAGGAAAAGGAACAACCAATGGACAGAAAAAGCAAGGCAAGTGGGGTGGTGGATCAAAAATATCCAAGTTTGCTTCATGGTTAAGTAATGCTTCCTAGTAAGCACCTCCTTGCTTTTCACTATAAAAAGAGACCTCAAACCCCTCATTCAGGACATCAATATCTCACTAAAAACCAGAAAAACCAAGCATCCTTGCTATCTTTCATTCTTGCTTGCAAATTGCAAAACCATCCAAAATTCTCAAAGTGTTCAAAATTCTGGTTTTGCACTTTTGTTACCATATCAATTTAACTCAGTTCTAACACTCCAACCACCCTCCATACAACTTCTAAATACTATATAGAAGGTGTATGATCCATAAAACCATCAAGAAAACTCAGAAATCAAAAAGTCAAACTCATACCTAGCTTACTTTGACCAAAAGCCACAAAACCACCAAATTGTGTTCTAAGCCTTTCCTTGAGGTTGTGATCACTCGCACACCTCACAAATAGCATATCTCAACTGTCAAGACCCTTAGCAATCATTGGATACTCATAGTTTTCATTTTGGCATCATAAGTGGGTGATTACTTAAAGTTGAAGTAAGGTGCAAAAGCAAAAGGAGAAATAAAGATCTCTGGTTTTTCTCAACTAATTTGGCTTGCTTAAAAGGATCATCAACAGGTATGTAACTAATCCTCATCACCCTTTGCACCATTCTTTATGTATTGTCATTGTTGAACATTATGGTACATTTGGAAGTTATGAGCAATTGTTGATTTTTCATGATATTTGGTATGTGATAAATGTTTGATTTATTGTAAGTATCAACATAAGACTTGTTCATGCCAAAATTTGATTATGATGTGTTGGATTTGGGTCAGCATATTATCAAGACAGTTTTGGAAGAATTGTTAAACTTTGCTTTTCTGCTAGAACAGAAGTTTGGTTGGATTTGATGCTGTTTGTTTTGATTCATCCTGTTTGAAATTCTTGAATCTATTGGCATGTTCATTGATGCTTGATGTGTGGACATAAATTCTATGTTTTGATCTATTGTGCCTTGTTCATACCCTGTTCATATTATTTAAACCAACACCTTGCTTAATGTGTTAATGCTGCCATGAAGTTTAAAAACTGGTATTAAAAATCAATTGCTGAATCATTGGTGTTTTGCTGTCCTTAAAACCAAATCTACTACTGTAAAGACAAAATTGCAAAGTTGAAAATACCTTTCACATCCTTGAGTTTACCTTCCCAACATGTTTTTATGTGTGTTTGAGACATGACCATATAGGTTACCTTGCTGTTTGATACCTAGAATTCAGGATTCATATGCTGTCACCAAAACATCTCATCTTGGCATGTTCTTTTATGAAATATGTTTGCATACCATGAACTGTTTGCACACTGATTTACTGCTAATCCCTCTTGAATTGTGGAGTCATGATTAATGGGTATGTACCTACTTGATGGTGATCATTTTTGTTTGAAACTGTTTGTTTTTTATGCTGCCAAAGACAAAACCCTAGCAGTTGAAGCATCACATTTTACATAGAGCATTACAAGTCTGGTTTTATCATTTAGACAAGTTCTAATACACATTTAGAGGGTGTCCACATGTTTATCTTGCTCTGTTTGCATACAAAACCATAATCCACATGTTTGCCATAAGCATTTATCTTACACATCAAGCAACTCACACCACCATTTTTGCACAAACTGATTTTTATACCAAAAACACATTTTGAACACCTTATAAACATCATTTGAAAAGTGTTGACATAATTGCCTTGGCCTCAAAACTGTCATCTCAAAGTTTCATGTTTCAAACCTTTTTTGCAAAAGTTCACAAATCACATAACTTGCTCTTTTTTTGCACAAATTCAATTTTCCTTAAAACCACTTCACACACACCTCACCTTGGTCAATTACAACATGCTTGAACTATCATTTCATTCAAAATCACTCAGTTATAGAAAATCATTTTCAAAATGCAAGAATGTCACAAACACATCCACACACTTAGCCACTTTTGGCAATAACTCACTTTTCATTAAAAACACACTTTGGACACTTCATAGTCATCAATCATGACATGCTTAAATGACCATCTTGTATCAAAACACCTTGCATCACAATTTCACTCATGAGACGCTTTTGCTTTCACATATTGGCATGTCACACACCAGATCTGGAATCAATGAGGTTCTTTAGAATTTTTGTGTTATAACAGCTTGCCTTGGTCATTCATAATATGTTTATATGAGCTAAATGCCTTGAAACTATGTGGAACACACATCACACCATCAAATGCATAACACACACAAAAGAATGCACTTTGAATACCACACCTCCACACACTCATTCCAGTTCAGATTTTTTCACATACACACACTCATAATCTTGTATTGAATATGTTCACAACATTGCTTTAGTCTGAATTGCTTTGAAACATAGAATGCCTAACTGTCATGCATTGTTACTTTGTGGATATTTGCAACTTGAACATGATTATTCATTTTTAGCTCAATTCTGTTCCCAAGCATGTTCTGAATTGCTTCTCTATCATTTAACTAAAGTATATGTGTGTTTAGTTGGAGTTAAGTGTGATTGTATTAAGCTGTTCATGTCAATTTGCAATTCTTGAATATAACCATAACCCCTATCGGGTTCTTCACTAGAGAAATAATTTGGAGAAACCACCACCACCATCTTAATTCTCAGATGATTCTACCCCATTTGCATATAAAATTTGTGAAAAAAGACTAAGAATTGAGAAAGTTATGATGATTTTGCAAATCCTTGAAAAACCTTTTGTTTTGCCCAGCCATGAAACCAAACAAGCCTTACCTATTTATTATTTCACTTTGGTTAATGGATGTATGGCTGCCCCAGCGGTTGAGAATTGCGCGCGCACTATACTTGGCATGGGTTCGATCCCTTGTGATAACCCTTGTTGCCACTTTATCATTTTTCACCCTTTCTTTTTTCATTGTGTTTGTTTTAATGTGTACTTTCATGTCATGTATTTATTTTCCATGTTTGATTGATTTTTCATCATGTTTGACCATGTGTGATTCGTGCTTTGACATTGCTAACCCTAATCTGTTGCAGATGAAAGTTAAAAGGGTTCCACTTGTTTTTCTTTGTGAAAATTGATTGTTCTCATGTCTATACATGTTAGTTAACATGCTAGGATTTTTACTTTGAATTATTATCATGTTCATCTCTTCTGTTTGTTATCTGTATTCAGGGTGCGATCTGTCGTCACAGTTTTCGTACTAATCATCTGCTTTGATTGTCATCATTGCTTTTCATCCTTAATCTTTTTCATTGGTTGTCACCATGAATGCTTTTGTATGATGTTTGTATTTTATCCCCAAGTGATGAAGCTTGTTAGCTTTCATCCAGTTGCCGATCATCTGTCCCTCCAAAGGAAGGTCTGTCCACTTGACTGTCAATATCCTGGACCAAAATCTCTACTCTCCTTTTGACTTTGTTAAGCCACCTTAACCCTAGTTTAGAAACCTTTAGACTTTGCTTGAAGTCTAAGAAACCCACCCATACTAGGAGTGTTCTTCAACTAGAACCCTAGGAAAGAGTTTGTCAACTCTGTGTAAGAATCATCGTCATGACTTCTTACTTACCCTTCAATTTAGCTTAGGGAGTTTTGTCAAACTCCACACAAACATTGTCATGTTTGTTCCCCTTTGAGCCTTGATCATCATCAAGTGTTCTTTCCCCTTTGTGAGGCGAACTACGATTGCTCTGATTCTATCCTAGTCAGGATACGTAGGCAGAAGATGCGACGTCTTTGCGAGCAAACTTAGAAAACCCCTTAGGCCTTTATTTATTTTTACCTTATCTCAAAACCATAGCACAATTCACACTTAGCAATTAATCGAACAAAAGGTTCCTGTAGAGTACTACAGATATTTAGGGTGCTAATACCTTCCTTAGATATAACCAACCCCCGATCCCCGAATCTCTTAGCGTTGTTTACATCGCGAAAAGGGTTTTTCTTTCTTTAGACCTTTCCTTTGGATAAATTAAAGATCGGTTGTAAAAGAAATAAGGTTCAAGTTAATTAATAGCTTGCTATCCAATTTTCACCGCAACAAGAAGCTTATCCATCTTCAACGATAAGTGGCAATCTCTTCAGAGAAGCTTATCTTTCTTCAGTGATAAGTGGCAATCTCTTGGGATAAGCTTATCTATCTTCAGCGATAAGTGGCAATCTCTTCAGAGAAGCTTATCCATCTTCAGCGATAAGTGGAAATCTCTTCAGAGAAGCTTATCCACCTTCAGCGATAAGTGGCAATCTCTTCAGAGAAGCTTATCCATCTTCAGCGATAAGTGGCAATCTCTTCAGAGAAGCTTATCCATCTTTAGCGATAAGTGGCAATCTCTTCAGAGAAGCTTATCCATCTTCAGCGATAAGTGGCAATCTCTTCAGAGAAGCTTATCCATCTTTAGCGATAAGTGGCAATCTCTTCAGAGAAGCTTATCCATCTTCAGCGATAAGTGGCAATCTCTTCAGAGAAGCTTATCCATCTTTAGCGATAAGTGGCAATCTCTTCAGAGAAGCTTATCCATCTTCAGTGATAAGTGGCAATCTCTTCAGAGAAGCTTATCCATCTTCAGCGATAAGTGGCAATCTCTTCAGAGAAGCTTATCCATCTTCAGTGATAAGTGGCAATCTCTTCAGAGAAGCTTATCCATCTTCAGCGATAAGTGGCAATCTCTTCAAAGAAGCTTATCCATCTTCAGTGATAAGTGGAAATATCTTCAGAGAAGCTTATCCATCTTCAACGATAAGTGGCAATCTCTTGGGAGAAGCTTATCCTTCATCAATGATAAGTGGCAATCTCTTCAGAGAAGCTTATCTTTCTTCAGTGATAAGTGGCAATCTCTTGGGAGAAGCTTATCCTTCATCAACGATAAGTGGCAATCTCTTCAGAGAAGCTTATCCCTCTATCATCCTTTTGGTGATAGGGTTGATTTTGTTCCGCTCCATCATCCTTTTTGGTGATGGGTCTGACATCCTTTTTGGTGTCATGACTAGCGTCTGTTGTCCGTTATCCTTTTGGTATTGGATCCCTATCATCCTTTTTGGTGTTAGGGTTGATTTTGTTTCGCTCCATCATCCTTTTGGTGATGGGTCTGACATCCTTTTTGGTGTCATGATTAGCGTTTGTTCCCCATTATCCTTTTGGTAATGGATCCCTTACTTTCTTTTAATTTCAGAGCAGTGTGTGTGAGTGTACTATCATCCTTTTGGTGATAGGCTTGTCATCCTTTTGGTATCAAGTTTTCTATGTTGAACATCCTTTCGGTGATCACGACCTTTGCAAGATATCCAGTATTTCATTCCCAAGCAGTTTCTTTCTTTTTGGACAAATTCAGGGTCTTCTTTATATCTAATTGACTTCCGCCTTGAAAAATGAACGCTGCAGCAATTCATTTTACTCGTCCAAGCCAATTAGATAGGGGCATCTGTCATACCCCAAATTTGTCCTCCCTGTTTATACTTTCCATCTGTACTTTCACCCATTAACTCTCATTCGAAAAATCAAAAAAATGTATATGTTGCTTCTAATCATGGTCTAGACTCAGATTTTTGCAAGCTTGAGCTGAATTAATTCAGGACTCATTTAGATTTATTCTCACGCCATACTTCAGAGTGATCTTGTGCCATTCATTTATCAAATTTTAACTTGACTTGGTTCAAGTTTTATTCTCAATCATTACTTAATTTGTTTCAAGGTGGTTCCGAGTCATGTTGGTCCAATGCCTTGATTAAATTTCATTCTCCTCAATCCATGTTTAAGGTTGCTTTAATTTTCAAAATCAGTTTGTGATAAGTCGGATTTAATTTGCTTCAAATTAAAATTAATTTAGTCAAATTATAATTCAAGTGGGTTCAAAGGGAAATTTTTTTGTTATGTTTCAAGTGCTTCAAGATTATTTACAAGCTATGATGGGAAACAAGAAAACGTGAGGCCACAACCTCATTGTCACGACCCACTTTATATTGCCCAAGTCAATGTTTTTAAAGTCTTAAATCAATACACCAAGCAAAAAACAATAAACCCCCATACAATAGGCCAACCTTTCCACAAGTCATAACAGCAGCTAACTCACGTTGATTGTCAACCATTACATGTTTGAGCAGTATTTCAGCATAAATTTTCATATGGCGAGTTGTTAAAAAGGAGAAGAAAATTGTTCTAGCTAGGAGCCACTTCAAGTTTATCTGTCCTACACAATTTGGCAATACCTGCTACACAAAAAGCGACAACAGGATGTTAATAACGCACCCACTTCCTGTGTACTACTGCCAGAGCCACACAAGCGACACTTTAGCCCAAAACCTGCAGAATACAGAAATGGCACGATAGCGGTCTCGCCACCATTTTTTCTCGCGCAACCAAACGTACAACTTATGGCAAGGGTTCTTCTTACAAAATCTCTTGGTAACTAATATACACAACAAGACCGTAATTCTCGCGTCTCTCTTACACACAAAAAGGACAGTTTCTGCAGAGAAAATGTAGTGCCACCATCCATCCATGATTTGGTACTATCAACACAAAATGGGACCTGCAAAAAATCAAAAGAAAGCACCAAGTGTGAAGGCCATATCACAAGGAAAAATCAAATGTTATTGGAATTAACCTAATGCAATTGAAATTTACGGTTAACAGACAAGACCAAAAGAAATTCTTTGTTACTCACCACGCAGTTGCTCTTCATAAATGAATCGTGCGTGAAACGTAGTAGCAGCACACCACTATCCCAACACCCACACCAGACAATACCTGCATAACACAGCCTACACCCTGCAAAAAAACAAACAAAACCATATAGCCCACACACCAGCCTGCTGCAAACCAGACAAGCTCTGCACAACCAGCCCACACTACTGCATAACCGTACCACTAGACAAAACCTGTTACACACAACACTACACAAATTCACTCACACCAGACCAAATCCTGCACCATGCTGCTACCACAAACAAAATGGTGCAAGCCTGCAGAAACATACACAACACGATCCACCCCTCATTTCCTCTACTACTTTGTTAACTTGAGCTGCACCTCATCACCTTCTTATCTTCACATCTTCAACTTCACCTTAACTCCATATTTTCTCAACAATAAACCTTTACAAGCTCACACTGCATAAATCTCATAACACCCTTCATGGCTGTGTATCCCTCTTCCACCAACTCACAACCAGATTTTTCTTTGGTAGCCATGAATTCGTTTCCAAACCATCACACACAACGGTCATTTTTGAAACCTCACTCAAACTCCCAGAAACTCATTCACGAGCTTCACCAATATCAAATCCCTCAACGAACTTCTTTAACCTTCACTTCCGAAAATCATCATAGCACCTTCAAACACTTGAAACTCAACAACAACATTAAACCTAGGTTTCTCAATCCCATAACCTATTGTTCCTCAAACGATCTTTCCACCAACATCTATCTTTCGCCATATCCATTTCTCCCAACCTCCACAACTTCAACCAAACCCCAAACCTCATTACCATCTTTAATCAACCCAGAACAACACAAACACTTTCATATTTTCAAACAAGAACTCAAACAGAGCAGGAAAATAAGGTGAGGTACCCCTGCGAACCAAATTCCACTATCACTTCCGTGCAAACCGCGTCACCTTCAACATCAAACTCTCAAAGCCATAACAGTACTTTCATCGAACATGTGGTGGGCGATTTTTTGCGTCTCTATTCATCACCTTCTTCCATTAATCTCCACTATTGGTTCTTAACTTCTTCAAGCATATTTTTCCAAACCAAAATTGTTATCTCTTCCTCAATCCGTCCGCCTTCTTCAAATCCATTTAATCTTACCACCGAAAACC
This sequence comes from Lathyrus sativus, assembly GCA_963859935.3. Taxonomy (NCBI): domain Eukaryota; kingdom Viridiplantae; phylum Streptophyta; class Magnoliopsida; order Fabales; family Fabaceae; genus Lathyrus; species Lathyrus sativus. The sequence goes on from OZ012735.1 coordinate 37,267,434, forward strand.
CCTTTGTCAACAACCTTCATCTCATCCATTAACCCCTTCATCACCCATCGTTTCACCTTACACTCTCAACCCCAAAATAAAAGAATCAGAAGCAGAAAGAGGCAATAAAGAAGAGAGAGGTGAAGAAGCTTAATCGAAACCTGAGTCGAGAATCCAAATGAAGTTGAATGAAGGGGAGAGTAGATCGAAATCCATTGAGAAACTGAGGTTGAAATTTCCTTGTCGGCGCCGTGAGTGTGATGACGATGAGTCTGAGCATGTTTTCTTCTCCATTTTCCTTGATTCACATTGACTTTCTTAATTCCAAACTTTTTATTGATGGATCTTGTGGGAACGAGTTTTGGGATACCATAATCTGTTTTTTTTTCTTTCTTTTCTCTTATTCATGAGCCTAAGGGCCTTTGTTTTCAGACCAACTTCTGGTGGAGAGTTCATTGTGCTTTCTAGCCCATCGTGTATTGAACCTTATGTATTGTTTTTCTGGGATTATACCCTCCATTTTTTGGAGAAGGTTGAATGGGCCTCATAGCCCATAATGATACCTCTATTTCTATCTTTTATTTGTATCCCCTTCCCTTTTCAGACCCCCTTTTGTTTTAAAACATTTTCATAAATCAATTTTTCTTTAATTTTAAAATATTTTTGTAACATAATTGTAATGGTTATTAGTTATATATATATATATATATATATATATATATATATATATATATATATATATATATATATATATATATATATATATATTTTCTAAGTATTTATTTTCTGGTTTTAATTTCTTTTAGAAGTTTTAAGATTTATTTTCTTTTCACTTCTTTTGGTCTATGAAGAGACTTCCGTAATCCATTACCAATCAAATCATTGATAAGTAATGTTGGATCTGAGACCACCTTCGTTCTCTCCTCATTTCTTTTCATATTTCTGATTCTTTTTTGACTTGTTGTGATCGATGAAGTCTTGTATCCGCAAGACGAGATCCCACTATTTTTGGTCCGTGCGACACGATTCAATTGGAGAACGATCCTCATAATCGTTTCTCTATCTTGTCCATAGCACGAAAATTAATACATGACCTCTTATAGTTTGACTTCCCTTATAAGTCGAGCTAAGGCGGTTTAGCGTTACATTTGTCACGATTCGATTCATCGACGCTATCAAACCATCTTCAATAAAGGAATCGAGTTATATTCGTGTTGAATTGGAAAAAGAGGATTAAGTGTAGACTTTCTCCCTCTCCGAGTGTCGAGATGCTCATTGTAGTGTGAGTGGTTTTGACACTCGTCTTTCAATACAAAGACGCTCATATTCTCCGCACTCATCCATATCCTCTTCTCCTAAAAACTCGGCTCCGCACCGAGTACATTTTCAAACCATTTTTCTCCTAAAACCTCGGCCCCGCGCCGAGTGCATTTTCAAAATCTCTCTCAATAAGAATCAACTTATCTTTGTATTAGACTAAAGAGAAAGGATTAAGTGTAGACTTCTTCCTTTCCGAGTGTCGAGATGCTCACTGTAGTGTGGGTGGTTTAGACACTCGTCTTTCAATATGAAGACGCGACTTCTTCCACCACCTCTCCTTTCACAACCTTCTTTCCACAGTCTTCCTCACCTAAAACCTCGGTCTTGTACCGAGTGCATTTTCAACTTCTTTTCATAATAAAACTTGAATGGTCGTGGAGTGGTTAGACGTAGGCCTTCTCCTATCCCGAGTGCTGACGTTTACCGTAAGGTTCTCTATCGCAAAAGTACTTACCATTCAAAACCAAAAACATCTTTAATAAGAGAACGAAGTTCTCTTTGTATTGAATTAAAGAGAGAGGATTAAGTGTAGTCTTCTTCCTCTCCGAGTGTCAGGATACTCACTGTAGTGTGTGTGGTCTCGATACTCGTCTTTCAATACGAAGACGCTATGTTCGCCACACAATTTCATAACAAAAACTTTGAGATGAAGAATTGGGTACTACCCGTATGGGTTACTATCCGAGGACATATCTCACCCCTAAAAACAATTCAACAAATCAAATGTGACTTCTTGCCTCGCATGGCGAAAACCAACCTTTCAAAAAGGATATGTTACGTCCGTTCTACCGCAAACAGGTAACGCATAAGTCTCCTCACATGCGAGCAGCAATACACCTAAACTGCTAGAATGCACACGATAGCATCGTCTACCAGTACACCCCGCTCACCCACAAACCGTAGGCCGAACTACGACTGCTCTGATTCTTTACTTCTTCAAGTAAAGATACGTAGGCACAAGAGCCACAATCCTTGCCGAGCACATTCCCCCCATATCTGTAGTTCCCCGAACTACGTCGACTCTAATTTTCTCACATCTATTGAGAATACGTAGGCCTAGGACCGCGAAGTCCTACCGAGTCTGTTCTTTCTCTTTTCTTCCCCGTTATCCCTTCTTTCATTGTTTCTAAACCCTTTTTCTTTACCCTTTGGAAAACATTTTTATAGCATAATATTTAAGCAGATATCTTCACACATCGACAAACAAATGGTTCCCATCGAGTACGATGGATGCGAGGGGTGCTAATACCTTCCCCTCGCATCACCGACTTCCGAACCCGTTCTTGGTTGCGAGACCATCTTTCCATTCTTTTCTTAAGGTTTTCTCGATATTTTCCTTTCCTCTCATGGGATAAATAAAGTTCGGTGGCGACTCTTCTGTCTTTTCTTTTCGCCTCCCCGTCGTTGCATTTTTCGAGTAGCGACACCAGGGCCTCTGAGCTGTTTGCAAGTTCCAGTACATTCATGTAGAATTCATGAATGGTCTCATCCTCTTTCATTTTCAGATCTTCAAATTTTGTGGTTAAGATTTGAAGTCTAGACATCTTTACTTTGGAGGTTCCTTCATGAGTGGTTCTGAGAGTGTCCTAAACATCTTTAGCTAGTTCACAGTGGTGTACCAACCTGAACATGTTTTTATCTATGCCATTGAATAGTGCATTCAGAGCTTTAGAATTTCCAAGGGCTAGTGCTTCTTGTTCTTTGGTCCATTCATCTTCAGGGATTTGCTCAGATGTTCCATCCTTGTTAGTCTTTACAGGATGTGTCCAGCCAGAGTTTGCAGCTCTCCAAGCTTTGTTGTCTAATGACCTTAGGAATGCAATCATTCTAGGTTTCCAATAGTCATAGTTATATCCATCCAGAATTGGAGGTCTATTTGTGAATCCTATGTCTTTGTCCATATCACCAGAATTTTTTTCCCTAGATGTCACCCAGTTAAAAACAGGCAGGGTGCCTGCTCTGATGCCAATTGAAAATTTTGGCTTACCACACGATGGATGTTACAGATAAGGTTATAACATCCACTGTGACATTGACTACAGCAATGTATATTTGACAGTTATTAAAGCAGTAAATAACACACATAAATTGATTACCCAGTTCAGTGTCAACAACACTTACATCTGGGGGCTACCAAGCCAGGGAGGAAATTCACTATCAGCAGTATCAATTCAGAGTTAAACCTCCAGTTTACACTCCTCACTTAATCACTACTCAATGACACTTCAGCCTAGAGACTCTCTAGTACCAGAGCATACCCACCCACTCCCCCACAATCACACAACAGTGATATCAAACAGTTTACACAATTTGGTATGAAGAGACACCTCATACACTTTTTGATCTTGCTTCAAAGCTTCAATCAAGAACCTCACACACTCTTGCTTCACAGCTTTGAGTGAGACACAACCTAGAATCTACCTAACCAAAGCAATCATCAAACATACAATTACTTGGATTACAAGCATTCCTAGACTGACTTTTACACAAGCGAAGACTAACCTATTTCACTTGCTTGGACTCTCTGCTTTTAGCACTCTCTATACTTCTGTCAAGAGTTACTTTTCTGAGTTGATTCTTCTGATATTTATAGCAGCTGCAGTCCTTTGGGCCTTGGTGCATAAATTAGGTTTTATCCACAATAAAACCACCCTTCAGAATTCTGCACGTTTGCCACTTTGAACAAGTCCATATTTGATCCCCTAGGGCGTCTAAAATATCTCCTGTATTCCAGCTTGAGTTTCTGGTTTGTTTCCTGAATTGTAGCTAGCAAAATAACAAACCTGTGCACTGATGTCACACGACCTATGTTATGACATCGAGTGTGACATCCAGCGTAACTTATAGTTAGTTGATAAAAACTTGTCCTGCATAGTCCACTTAATGAATGTAGAAACATCTAATATGACATTCATACATGTACTAAAGTTATGCCACAAAATGCAGCCAATTAAGAGCACTTACAAAGGTGAAATTGATGGGTCTGCTCGCGAATTGAGAAGAACAGGTTTTCTGGTGAAGTGTAGTAGGTGTAAGAAAGCAGGACATTACAAATCTACTTGTAAGGACACAACTCAACAACCTAGCCAACAATCAGCCCAACTCAATCATACTCCAACTCAGACTGCTCAACAAACTAGCCAACAATCAGCCCAACACAATCATACTCCAACTCATACTGCTCAACAAACTAGTCAACACACTACTACTTCAACAACTTAGCCTACTCAATAACCTAGCCAAGCATCTCAGACTTCTAATGGAAAGACTGCTAAGAGCAAGACACAAAAGATGCCTGTAAGGAAGCCAACAAGACCTTTTGTGCCACATGGGCCTACAACTAGGTTGAGTGCTGCGAAGAATGTTGTTGGCCTAGTAACAAGGAGGTCTACTCCAACAAAGAGGACCACGCCAAAGAAGAAACTCTAAGTTGTGGAACATGTGTATTTAGTTACCTAGAACAAGTTTATGTATTCTACTGCTGTCATTTTGGAACAAGTTTATTTATTCTACTGTTGTTGTCATGAACAAGTTTATGTGTTCTACTGCTGTTGTTTTGGAACAAGTATATTTTGTGTATTCTACTGCTGTCATGAACAAGTTTAAGTAATCTACTGCTGTTGCTTTGGAACAAGTATATTTTATGTATTCTGCTGTTGTTTTGGAACAAGTATATTTTGTGGAAAGTATTACAGGTTTATGTATGCTGCTGTTGTTGTTTATAGGTATTATGAAATGAACTTAAAAGCAGAACCAACTTATATGTATCCTGCTGCTGTTGTTGTAAACATAAAAAATATAACATACCAAATATATCATTGACAGACCAAAACTGTTATATACCAAACATAAAAAACACTTTGACATGATAGAATCCAAAACTGTTATATTCATGTGGATTATGCTTTGACAGACCAAACTAAAACACTTTAACTGTTGCATACCAAGTTAACATTATCTTTAACTCTTATATTCATTCACGTTGAACCGCAAAAACTGAAATTAACTAAACTGATACAATCCATATATTAAAATCCAACTATTACATCCATGTTAAAGTGATACAATCCAAAACTGATACAAACTTTAACTAAACATAAAAACATAATTCTTACAACCAAAACTTAACTTAATTCTTACAAACAAACCATAACATAATACTTCCAAACAAACCTTAATAACCTAACTACCCCTAACAACTAATACAATGATAATCATCACAAACATCAAATTCAAAATCTTTTTCCACTTCATGATATTCTTCATTTCAATTGCAAGTTTCATCAGCTTTTTCCCTAATTCTTCATTCTCCATTGTTGCTTTTTCAATGTCCTTTTTTGCTTCAGCCAGTCCCTTAGTTACCGCACCCAACCTATGCATCCAAAATTGCTCATTCTCATCACCCATCTCCTCATAAAACAAATCAAAGAAGCCACAACCAGCTTGCATACCTCCCTGTAAGTTTCATTGTTTAGAGGAGGATGGATAATGAATTTAAAATTAAACAAAAATATAACTTATAATTTGGACAGAAACAGAAACATAACTTAATCAAAAACAGAACTTCAACAGAGAACAAAACCAGCTTGCATACCTTATAATTTGGACAACCCCAAAAAAGTTTTCCCATATTCTTCAAAGTAGTTGCCCTTTGAAGAACATCCATGTCTCCACAATGGCATATGGGCTTCCATCGTGACCGACTACAAACATCCGAATCCTGACTTTTTGATTTCGAAATGGAGGAGGAACATCCGGATTTCATGCTTGCCAAATAAAAGAAACCCTAAATTAAGTTAGGGATTTGGGGTTTAGGATTTAGATGAGGAGGAGCAACATCATGAACAAAATTAGGGATTTCATGCTTGCCAAGTCATCTGCCAAATAAGCAAAATAAACGGACGTTTGGGAGCAATTGACGGATCCGACTAAAATGACACAATTTAAAAGTTAAAGGACCAACTTACCACTTTTTAAAGATAAATGACCAACATGAACCCCGAGCTAAAGTTAAGGGACGAAAAATGGTATTTTGCCTAAAATATTTCATCCCACGAGTAAGTACCAATGTAATATATATATTTTATTTTAAATAATTTTCTTTATTTGAGAGACAAAATTTTTATTTTTTAATATAATTTTTTTTTCTTTCTCCTTTTCATGGGTCATTTTTTTTAATTATTATTTAATATAATTAATTTTATATAATTTTTGTTTATTTTACAATTAAATAACTTATTTAAATATATAAATATATTTAAATATATTTCATATCATATTAAATAAATTCATCCGTACGGATGCATGAATATTTTATTTTTAATCTAATAAAAACATATATTAAATTTTTTTTTTTTGCCACTACCAAATTTTTCATGTCAAATATATATATATATATTTATAATGATGGAATAATAAAAGAGTATAATTGGTATGCTCGGACACTATTATTCAATAGAAATTGATCTCATATTATACAATTAAGGTAAAATTTAAAGTTTATAGTTTTAGTATACAGAGGTATTTAAGTAGGGATGTCCGACTAAATTGGGGTGGCCGTAGATTCCACGAAAACTTTTGAGGGGTTGTCTTTACCGAGAGAGTTAGCGGAAGTGACCAATGGCGCAATTCTGGAAGCCAGGGACTGAAAAGCCTGATGCTCAGGTGGTAGACGACGAAGAAGGCGGCGTTCTATTCTTACCAGGGTCCAACTCTCTCTCTTCTTCGGGCTATGGCTACGCTAGTATCGAGAAACAACGCCAACGGTTACCTGTCTACAAGTACCGTACCGCCATTCTCTACTTGGTGGAGACTCACGCCACCACTATCATCGTCGGCGAAACTGGTAGTGGCAAAACCACTCAAATCCCTCAGGTATTCTTCTATTCAATTTCCACCCTTCCAAATTCAAATTCAAATTCAATTTGAGAATTACTCTTGAACGAACTGCAGTACCTGATAGAGGCGGGTTGGGCTGCCGGTGGACGACTCATTGCTTGTACTCAACCTAGAAGACTCGCTGTTCAGGTTCACTTCACTATCCTTTCTTCATTTCATTCGTTTGTTTGTGCTGTTGCGATTCTCTATAATAGTGTTCACATTTCACAGGCTGTTTCTTCTAGAGTTGCTCAAGAGATGGGAGTCAAACTTGGAGATCAAGTTGGATACACCATAAGGTTTGAAGATGTTACTAAACAAGTGAGCTTTTCCATCCCTTCTATTACTCACTCAGTGTGTGAAAATTGATTTTGTATGAATTGATTATGCAAAATCAAGTTTGGTGTGAGTTGAATTTAAGTGATTAATGTTTGAATACATGTGGATTATGTGGTAAGTAGATTAGATTAGATGGAGTAAAAGTAGATTTAGGTGGTTTCGCCTTGTAGAGAGAAGACATGTAGATTTTGTGATAAGGAGAGTAGATTAGATAGACTGAAGTCAAACAAATAGAGAAAGAGGAAGAAGACCTAAAAAGACTATAAGAGAAGTTATTATTTAAGATAAATCTCAAGATAACGATTTGGATAGAAGCATGATCCTGGACATAACATAATGGCTAAAGTTGATCCATGTAGCCGACTCCATTTAATGAAATAAGACTTGGTTGTTGTTGTTGTAATGTTTGAATACATTCATGTAAACGGAGTTGAACTATAAATTTAAGGTTAAAAATCACTTGTAGAGGCAAAAGCTTGAAATTCTAGCTTTATATGAGAATCAATTTGGAATCAAAATCAATCAATTCTACTCGAGAACATCCAAACATGTCAAAATCAATTCTAGGTCGCCACAATCAATTTTTCCTTTTATGGAAGTGGAACAAAACATACACTTTTGTATGGTGATGATGATAGTGAATGATGATATATCTTTGACATACACATTAACGACTTTTTTGGGTTTTTTGACAGTGCAGGATGAAACGGTTTTAAAATTTGTAACCGATGGGGTGCTCCTAAGGGAGATGATGAATGATCCTCTTTTGACAAAATATAGGTACTGGATTCAAAAGTTACACTTTTTTTTTCTTTCTGGTTTTTTAGTATGAAAATGATCCTGTTCCATTTCTCTTCTGAACTTGAATCTGAATGCACTTAAACACTTGTTTTGTACAGTGTTATCATGGTGGATGAAGCTCATGAGAGGTCCATTTCAACTGACATCTTGCTCGGACTATTGAAAAAGGTATAAAGTACAGAAACAATCTGCAAGATATATTTATGGTGACAAAATGTTGTCTTTTTTATTTTGGGGAATTAACTGTTGGCGTCTTATTTATTTTCTCCACAATTCATGAATCTTTTAAACCATATATTTTCTGTTTGTTACTTGTCTAGATCCAACGGCGTCGACCAGAGTTGCGATTAATTATTGCATCTGCTACTATTGAAGCCAAATCAATGGCTGACTTCTTCCGCCCAAGGTTTTCTTCCTATCTTGCTTTAATTATGTTGTTCAGATTTTCATTTTCATGTTAACACTCTTATATTAGTGATATCTGTAAACTTTATATTCATAAAAAATGTCACTAGATTTTATGTGGAAAATAAGCTAAGCTGCAAATATCTGATCGCCTGGTTCATATTTAGGCAGTTAAAATATGTAAGCAACAAAAAGTCAAAAAGCATGCTTTTTCTTCCGGGGCATTACTGTGTTAATGGATTGTTATGCTAAAATGTTCTCGTAGAAATGATCTTGTGGTGTTGGGTTGTTGTATCACTGAAATTTTCAAAGCAACATTTTCAATCTTGTAACTCTCTGCTACACCCACAAAATCACAAGAGAATATATGTTATATATACATATACATATATAGGGAACGATTCTAGTGAAAACACTTTGTTATTATGAGAAACGAGAACAACGATAATAAACAATGGATCAACATTAATGAAATCGGTATACATATATAGGGAACGATCCTAGTGAAAACACTTTGTTATTATGAGAAACGAGAACAACGAATAATAAACAATGGATCAACATTAATGAAATTGGTGGTCCGCATAATTTAATCTTTGTTATTATAATTTGTCTCTTGGGGCACATCACAACCCTATCTCGCATATCAGTTTCTCTCAGTTGCAACATAACCTTTATTCATAGGCCACATACGTTTAGTTAGATATTGAGCTCTCTTTACGGAAGAATTTGAAATTAGTTGTCACTATTAGAGTTTGGCCTAACTCATCCTTACAAAACCGGCTTGTAAGGTGAGGGGTGTTACTCTAATTATAAACTCTTTCAATGCTCTATCTCCAACCAATGTCGAACTTAGAATCTTCCTAATAGTCACCTCCATTGATTTTATTAGGGCCAAATAGTCCCATCAATGATGATAAATTTGTAAAACTTGGTCAGACACTTGAATTAAAGAGGTAGTGCACCTCTTCCGGTTTGCTTATCACTTTTCTCATTTGGTCAGTGCACCTCTTCCGGATTCACTTCCAATCCAAGCTATTTTTGTTTAAAACCTTTAGGATTATGCACTATACCTGCTATTATATGGAATGTAGTACGGCAGTATTACTGAACTATATGAAGTTAAAAGTTTTGTTCCTATTTTTTTTGTCATGAGTACTCAGGTTTTAATTATTACATTAAAATATGGGCGTTGTTTAACAGAAAAAAGCGCCGAGAACCTGAAAATCAGGAGAATGGGCTAAAAGTTGAACCTGCAATCTTATCAGTCGAGGTACTTTTTAGATGTGCAACTCATGCTTGCATGTCCCCTGTTTCTCTAAGTGCATTTGTTTGAAGCTAAACACGACTAAATTGAAGGTTATGTCAATCTAAATTTTCTTTCTGATATGGTTAATATATCAGTTTCTCTCTAGTTCTTAGCCCATGGTTATTACAAAGTTGTATTTGATTTGCAAATGGAAGCTGCCACTATATTTCTTTTCTTCTATTTAATATTAATAATATTACCTTTCAAAAAGATAATGTCATTTTATAGAACCCAAATGACATTATTATTTCGATATTTAGTTGAGAAATTACTACGCCTTTGTGCTTTATAGGTTAAAGTATTCAACTTAGAAATAAAGTATGTTTTATATTTTTCAGGGAAGAGGCTTCAATGTACAAATTAATTTTGCTGAGGAACCCTTCCATGACTACATTCAAGCTGCTGTTTCAACCGTACTCTCGATCCATGAGCGGGTATTTTAAATTCATTGAGATCGGATAGTTTTAACCAATTTGTTCTATTTTTGAGGCATTTTATTCTGTGTAATTACGTATGTCTGTCAATGATGTTTAAACCTGTCTTAGTCATGGACGCCAAAATATTAGTGTTCATTTGATTCTGATAATAAATTCTGGACTCTTCATTGGCAAAGCTAACACACACTAATTTAAGCATTTCTACTGTTGATATAAGCAGAAAGTCAGATATATATTAGTCAAACAAAATTAGAATGGAATGTAATTGTGGTTCTGATCTATACTATACTATCTCTCCATAGGAATCCACCGGAGATGTTCTAGTATTCCTTACCGGTCAAGATGATATTGATGCTGCTGCTCATTTACTCAACGAAGACATTCAAACTAATCGAAAGCACTCAGGTATACACCCAAAATAGTTCTTATCTGATTAAGTTTTGATTCCACAATTACTTACAAGTAAAAATATTCTTAAAAAAAAAACACTTACAACTAAAGTAAACGAGCAACATAAGTATATAAATTAAATTTTTCTAAATCAAGCACAATGAAAACGATTTTCATATGTGCACATAATTATGCTTACAACCAGATAGCCCGGCAATACTTTGAATTTTCTTTTGTTCCAGGATTGGTTGTTTTGCCTCTCTATTCAGGACTGCCACGTGCTGATCAGGTCAGAAATACATCTGTGGATTTAGTTTCAAAATTTGTCAGTGTTATTTAAATAAAATTTCTGAATGTATCGATACATTTTTTACTTTCTCTTAGGAGTTAGTGTTTTCTCCAACCCCTAGAGGAAAGAGGAAAGTAGTAATTTCTACTAATATAGCAGAGACATCGCTCACATTGGAGGTAACATCCATCACTTCTTCAACATGTCTGACCTTAATTAAAGAAAACAAAGTGCTACTTATATATTCATATTTTTCTAATTGTGCAGGGCATTGTCTATGTTGTTGACAGTGGGTTCTCAAAACAGCGGTTTTACAATCCGGTATTTCCATTCTGTTGTTTCTATGAAAATACATATAGTAATGGGCCAGTAATGATTTGGTCCTGTTGTTGTTTATAAATGTCATTTTGTTCATTTTGAAGTTACAAAAGCACATGTCTACTGGATTAATACTCCGCCTTTGTATTTATGCTTGCATTCAATTTCATTTGGTCATATGCAAGTTTCATCTAGCACTTCTATGGCATATGGGTTGTGCTCACTCACTTTTCACTTCTGTGCTTGCACTTTCTTTGTAAATTTTCCATATGTCAATTTTTAAACAATCTAGTGTTGATTCATGAAGTTTTTTTAAAACCTTAAGCATTTCAGTGTATTTGGATGAAAGTTTCCTAATTATGGGTCACTTTTGAGTTCTAAATTAACATTTTCTTCCTTCTTTTGTGCAGGTTTCTGATATAGAAAATCTGGTTGTGGCACCAATATCTAGGGCGTCTGCTAGACAACGAGCTGGTAGGGCTGGACGAGTTCGACCAGGAAAGTGTTACAGGTGTCTGACTGAATGTAGTTAATTTCTTTCTGATGGTTTTGGAACATTTTCTTGATGATGATTTTTTTCTTCTGATTAACTAATGGAAGAACATGCCCCACTGTTAATCTATAAATATCTATGCATGCCCCACTGTTAATCTATAAATATCTATGCATTAACATACTATCTACCAAAGTTTTTTTGTGAAAGCATGAATATCTGGTTACACTTTCAACAAAAGGAAATGCTTTTCCTCTGTTGTTTATGTTTTATTTTTGGAAACTCAGTATCTGGCCCTAGGACTGACTAATCCAAGGGACCAATCCCACTGTCTACTAGCGGGAGGCCCAATTGAAGCCAGAGCTATGGGCTGACCTAACACATGAATTGTTGGCACCTGCGTGTGAGATTCAAATCTGAAACCTTGAGAGGAACACATAAGTTGTTTCACGCCAAATGTCTTTTATAAAAAAGCAATAACATGCTTTAAAGTATTTGACTTTTATAGTTTTCCTTATTTAAAATATTATGCAAGAACTAAATATACTGCTGAAGGCAGTTTCAATTAAGAAAGATGTTGACAGCGTGTAGATTTTTACTAGTTTTTGCTTATTTGGTTTAAGCAGAATACTCTCATTTTTTAAGAGCTACTCTTTTGCCTATATTTTCTTTGGGATTTATGCTTCTCATTGGTCTTCTGCTCATGGTTGATTCAATTTCAATGTGCTTTTCGTTTCTGATATATAAAATGATTGGACATCCTTATGCTTTTCTTATTCTTCTTTTGTCCATTTTATTTTTATCTTTTGGAGAATATTTTATCCAGTCCACTCTGAAGCCTTACCCTGTATATGGATGTTTATAAACTGTGACTCTTATAGGAACTAATATTGAAATTGCAATTGGTATTTTGTCATGATGTTAACTACAACAATTATCTTCTTACCTTTCATTGTTCACATGATTATAACCAGGCTATACACAGAAGACTATTTTCTTAGCCACATGTCTGTTGAGGGAATTCCAGAGATACAGAGATCTAATCTTGTCTCCTGTGTAATCCAGGTCTGTTATTATTATGGAATAATTTCAATTCATCTATTTTTTTAAGAGCAGTTTTTTTTCCCTTTATGTTGGCACTGCCCGCACTGCCATTACTGTTTGTTTATTTTTCTCCAGTATTTTTATGGTCAATGCAAATGATGACTACTGATTAATTAGTTACATCAATGATAGAAGATTTATCATGATTTTATTCAAATTTCTAAAAGTGTAGTTATAAGTGCATCTGCTCCCTTATGATAATTTGTGACTAAAATTTGTCAAGATTAACCAGAGATAGAAAAAGATGAGGTTTGATTTGAAACTCCGCTGTTTTTGATAGTTCATTTCACTAGCTCTTTTCTTGCAACGGATTTGACTTTTTTTTACTGGTCTGGTTGAATTGAACTTGACATCTCACTAAGCCTTTAACTTAAACATTCTTTTTGAATTGTAAGATTATTATTATTACTTCTTTTTGTTGCTATGCATATGATCATTATTGAGGGTTTTCCACTTCTAAAATTGAAGGTTGAAATGATTGAACAGCTTTTTTGCATCCTTCAGCCTCTGTTTCCTGGTTGTGTATTACTTTTTTATTTTATTAAATTTCTCCTTATATCCTGAATGATAAAGGAAGGCAGTCCCGTGTTCAATGAGATATATGGCTGATATAATCCCCTTTTAGTGCTATTACAGAGTACTATTGCTGGAATTGGGTGCATTTTGGTGTGTATTATAGGTAGATTTTGTGATTGATCCTAAATATAATTACTTAATACATTTTTTTTGATGATTCCCAGTTAAAGGCTTTGGGAATCGATAATATATTGGGATTTGACTGGCCAGCATCTCCATCACCCGAAGCAATGATCCGAGCACTGGAAGTTCTCTACTCACTTGCGATCTTGGATGATGATGCCAAGCTTACTTCACCAACTGGATTTCAAATTGCAGAAATTCCACTTGTATGTTATGGATACCACTAAAATCATGTTTTCGTTCTTTTGTTGAATACTTCGTGTTGATTTGTAGAAAAGTAAAGAATTGTTTTGTTCATTGTGGGGACTGGGTTATTCTAAGTACACCAGACGATACATAACAGATAGCACAATAGAATAACAGAACAAAGAGTAAAGAACTGAGAATTTATGACTTCAGACTCATTTCTATGAGTTTATTTAGGAACTTTGCCTTTAAAAGATAAATCAAGAATCCAGTTATAGAGTCTTATGTGGTACTTTATCATGCATTTCTTACAACTTTACTAATTTCTGATTAATGTAATTTGATTTTTGCCAGGACCCTATGATCTCAAAAATGATAATAGCTTCTAGTCAACTCGGATGCTCAGAGGAGATACTCACAATTGCTGCGACACTTTCCGTCCAAGTAAAGTTTTTTTCTCTAGTCATGAATAATTTTGTTTTGAAAGAATTTTTCAGTTTTCATGCTGAGGATTGGAATGTAAAGTAAAATGAAATCTATCTGGACAGTATCAAAGAAACATAGCTGAATGTAAATGTAGTAATAGAACAGTTGATCTCAATTTCAATTTATCTATGCATACAGTCTATCTGGATCTCAGGGAGAGGAATACAAAAGGAATCGGATGAAGCAAAATTGAGATTTGCTGCTGCCGAGGTACTCTACTCTCCCACACAATGTTACTCACTTTTTCCGTTTATACATGTAGCTTTCTCTGCATTATTTCCTTGTCAAACTTTTAATGGTTCTTCAATCATCAGCTTTTCTACTGTGCAGTACAAGTGTTTTTCTATAGCAATATGCTATATGAACTGTTCTTTATTTATAATTTAGTTTGATCTTTTAATAAATTATACAGGGTGACCATGTAACATTTCTAAATGTCTACAAAGGTTTTCATCTGTCTCGGAAATCATCACAGTGGTGTCACAAGCATTTTGTGAACTACCATGCCATGGTGTGTATGTATTCAGCGATTAAGCACATTGTAGCAATTTCCATTTGTCCTTTTCAGTTCAGTTTTCACCAATTCATGTTGACATGGGTGTTTAAATTGCACAGAAAAAGGTTGTTGAAGTTAGAGAACAACTCAAACGAATTGCACAAAGGATAGGCTTAGTCTTAAAATCTTGCGACAGTGATATGCAGGTTGTTAAGAAAGCGGTTACTGCTGGCTTTTTTGCTAATGCATGTCGTCTTGAAGTGAGTACTTCCTGAGATATCAGGATGCCGCATTTTCTTTTCGATTCATAATTGTATATTACCTTTTTCACATTAATATTGTGCCAAACAAAATAATTTAACTTAACTTATATTTATCTATTTCTCTACTTTTTTAAAAGCCATACAGTCCTGACGGGATGTACAAGACGCTAAGAGGATCCGAAGAAGTATATATTCACCCATCATCAGTGCTATTCAGGTAGTAAGAAAAACCGAGTTTGTGAAAACTCTATTTACTGTGTGTTGGTTTATTCACCGTTAGTTTTGGATGACTGTCGATTAAAAACTATGTTCTTTTGCAGAGTAAATCCAAAGTGGGTTATATTCAATTCTCTAGTATCAACTGATCGGAAATATATGCGCAATGTGATGACGATAGATCCCTCATGGCTATTGGAAGCTGCTCCTCACTTCTACCAGTTGCAGAAACCTAATCTTCTTCACTAATTACCTTAGCCTGACTGATAAGTTGAGAGTCTAGTAAAGCAGATTAACCAGTGATGTGGGGATTAAGATAGAAACTTCTCAATTAATTAATCCGGTGTAAATTACAGAAACAGATTTGGTGCAGTTGATATAAGTCTACATAACATTCCCTGTTAAAAAGTCAATTTTCAAGGAATGGCTGTGCTTTGACGTACATAGGCACAATTTAAAAAAAAAGTCTTTTTTTGTTTATTTTTTAATTTATTGCTTGTTTAAATCCAAGTCGAATCTTTAATCATTGGGATTGATTACTCCATTTAATGCGTGATATTTTAGAAAGTCTTAGTTAAAATTGCCATTTAGATTAATTTTTGAGCCTTACGTTTGAATGATAAAAAATGGTTTTATATGGTTGATAATAAGTTAGTGAGCGTTTGTTTGTAATTTTTGCAGAGTTAGATCAACCACTATTGCTATGTAGACTTTTGATCGAATTTATTAAGTATTGAGCCTTGCATTTGAACGATAATAAAAATGGTTTATATGGTTGAGAATAAGTTAGAGAGCGTTGGTTTGTATAGAGAGTTAGATCATCCACTAATGCCATGCAGACTTTTGCAATGCTGATAAATTATATACAACTTGAATTAACTACCTTAAGAAAGATGATTGGATATGCTCTTTTTTAATGAACTTTTTTTCTCCTCTTCTCTTCTCTCTCCTTCATTGTTTTGCTTATTTTCATAAGACGTTATGAGCATAAAGGTCTAATTATTAAAAGTAATATTGGATCTTTTTGTTTTATTTTTTGATTTATTTTTTGTTTTACATGCTTATATTATATTATATTTTATTGAATAATTAAATATTCATAATGGATTACAAAATAATGGACATGTCTGATAATTCTTGAAGAACTTATCTAGCATCTTAAAAATAACAAAAAAAAAATAAAAAAAAAATTGTTATATAACTCTTAAACAATTTGTTACATAAGGATAGCAAAAAATAATAATCTTTATATAAGAACTTATCTAGTTGAAGGATAGTAAAATAACAGTTTGTTATGGTTCTAGAACTTATAAAGTATTCTAAAGAATAGTAAATTAACAATTTATTATATAACTTTTAAACAATTTATAAAACATTCTTAAAAGATAGCAAAGTAACACTTTGTTAGAACTTATAAAACATTCATAGAGGATAGTAAAATAACAATTAATTATAGGTTTAAATAGTATTTTCGTTTTCGTAAGTTAGTGTATTTTTGATTTTCGTTCTTGAATTTTTTTTATTTTGTTTTAAGTTTCCATAAGTTCAATTTCTGTTGGATTCATTTCCTGCTATCAATGGACTATTAAAAAAAAAGTTAAGTTGCTAGACGGTGATAACCTAGATTATGTTTTAACATTTGTTTTATTATTTTCTTTAACACACGTGGATATGTCCTTTTTATAGTTTATTAAAGAGGGACCAAATAAAAAAGTTACATTTTTCTTTTTTTCTCCTTCCCTCTGTCTTCGCCATTGCAAGTTGTTGTTCCTCTCTGCACCTTCAACGTCCATGGCTTCTTCTTTGTCTACTCTCATCACGTTCAAGCATCGGTTTATGGTGCAATAGAAGCATGCAAATGTTTATGTCAAACTCTGTTGAAAACCCTAAAAGAAGATTTTGAGAGTGTCAAAATTTAGGCTTAATGTTTGGTTGCAAGTTGTTCATTTGGGACGATGACCTTGAACGAAATGCAACTAGTGATTTTAGAAGTTCAAGTGGTTACAACTGCTTGGAAATGTTGAGGTCATAACAAGTCCAATGTCTACAATTTCCATGGTTGTGCAGGGTTACTTTCTTCTCCCTTGAGCTTTTTGCATTTGAGTACCCTTGCTCTATCACTTTTCCTCAACTCTAACTTCATTGCGACCTTTTATTTGGGTTGTTTTTCCTACAAAGACACAATATAAACAGATACAATTAGGCCAATATCTATAAAGTTGAGAACATGCACATTAACTCAATTATTCAGTAGCAGACTCAAATGGTTTAGGAGGCGTAGAAACAGGTTCCTTAGGTGTAGGCTCAACCTCTTGAACAGGTGCAGACAGAACGTAGTTTGGTTGTGAGTCACAAACTCCTTGTGAAGCCATTACAGGTACAACCTCAACAGTTGGAGCATGATCACCAGCAACTTGAGGTGGAGCTGGAATTTGGAAAGTGAGATCATTTACATTGGGTTGAGGTTGTTTTGTTTCAAAAGCTGCACAAAGATCTGCTGCAAGCATTTCAAACTCTTGGTCCACATCACATTGTGTTTCTGGCTGTTTTTCAGCTGGAGGTTCATCGTTCATCTTGAGGTTGTTGTTGTTGTTAAGTAGAAGCTTCATTTTCAGCATGAGTTATTTGTTCTGCTACAGATCCAGGTTGTATTGTTTGTGTAGCATTTTTCTTTGGTTTTTTCTGCACAAATAGTGATTCAATCAATATCACTTACAAACAATTAGTAAGAATACATAATTGAGTTAAGTTAATACCTTTCTTTTCCGAGCTTCAGAGTCAGGCACTAAAACTGAACAACTCCTTGCATTGTGGCCATGTACACCACAATTGGTACAACAATAAGATATCTGTGTCCTTACCTTGTTAGGGTCCTCATCAGGTTCCATCCTCCTTAATTTCTATGGCCTACCAGGGCCTCTTTTGTATGATGGAGGAAACATCTCCTCAGTATTAACCTCAGGCCACATGTCTTGGCCATTAATTGGACTAACATTAAAATTATAGCATGCCACATATGTTTCTTTAGAATAACAGTCATCTACATAGTCTTCTAGGTGTTAGTTCCTAAAGCATAAGGCAGTAACTACATGTCTACATGGTATGCCTACCAAGTTCCAAAAGTTACAGGTACAAGTTCTTTTAGAAGTGTCAACTATAAAGCTATATTTGCTATGGATATGTTCAACTTGCCAAATAGTATCACCAGACCAGTTTGAAATTCAATTACTAGCATTTTCTACCTCTTTACCTAACCTAATTCTAGGTCTTGGCATTATCTTATATTCCCACCTATCAACTTTTTCTCTTAATTTAGAATTTCTATTCATAAGGTAGTTTCTTATCCATTCACACATGGTTAAGATTGGTTTATCCCTAACCACTAGTATTGTGCTATTAAAAGCTTCAGATATATTATTCATTAGCACATCACATTTAGGATAGAATGAGAAAACATGCTTACACCATGAATTTGTAGGTATTTTGATCAACCACTCCTAAGCCTTAGGGTTAAACACCTTCAACTCTTTCATCTTTGCTTCCCATGCTTCTATATATGTGGCCTTTTGTTGCAGCCATCATCAAATCTCTGATCCGTGTGCCACCACTAAACTTCTTTTTGAAATTGGCATATAAATGCCTAAGATAAAGTCTATGCTCCATCCTCTCAAACATCTCCTCAGATACAAGAATTAAGCCCTTGAAATCAAAACAAACAATAAAATAAAGGACCTATTTCAAGCAAAAAAAAAAAATACATAGATGAAATCCACACAAACATTTCATTTTCAGGGACCTAGTTCAAAAAAAATTGACATATTCAGGGACCAAATCAAAACACAATTACATAACTTACGGATGAATTTAAAAAAATATGTAGATCTGAAAAGTACCTTTTGCTGGTCTGATATGAATACTCATCTTTTGTCTTGTCCAATATCTTCCAAAAGCAAGGCCATGAACCACCTATATGAATCCTTTGTCTCAGTCTCACATACACCAAAAGCCAATGGGTAATATTGGTCGTTAGGGTCCCTTCCAACATCAACAATCAAGGTGCCTCCATATTTTATCTTGCGGTGACATCCATCAACACCAATGAGTGGTCTGCAAGCAGTAGTGAATCCCTTCTTTACTCCACCAAAGCAAAAATAAAAGCAGTCAAATCTGGGTTGAATTATGGGACCAACTCTGGTGACATTAATTTTGCAGGTGTTCCCTGCATTGACCCTCTTTAATTCTGCAGAATGCCTCCACAATAGTGTATATTACTTTGATGCATCACCTTCAACCAAAGCTTTTGAAATTTTCTTAGCCTTCCATGCTCTGTTCATAGTTATACCTACAGAGTAAGTATTCCTAATCTCAAAGACAATATCACGGAGCTTGATTCCATCAGATGAAGCCATCCTAGCCGCCACATTCTTCACAATCCACTTGGAGTTAGTAATGGTGTTATACAAAACCCTACCACACGTGTGAGCACCAAACCATTTCTTCATTCTATACATGTGCTTATTTCCCACTTTACTAACAAGAGCCAAAAACCCACAATTGCCCTTGCAAACTACTCTCACTCTAACCTTGTCATTTTTCACATACTTTATCTCTCTTCCATTTAATACTGACCACTCAGTTATTGCCTCTTTAAATTCATGCAGAGATACAAACTCTAAACCAACTTTAAACTTGTAGTCCTTGTCGAACTCCTTCATCTTAAACCTAGGATATTTTGGTCCTTTCTCTTCATTTTATGGATCAGGATCACTACTGCCTAGATTATCACTTAAATAATTAGTTTCAAGCCCTTCATTACCAACACTAACTCCACTTAATGAACCCCTAGTGGCATCAACATTTCTTATCTTTGTTGGAGTAGTTTTGTGTTTTGTTGCTATCTGCTTAACCCTTCTAAGTGGTTTGTCTACAAAATCAAATCCATCATCCATGCCAAGGGCCCTTAAATCCTCATTGTCCTCAAATGATAAACCATTATAATCATTATTGTTTTGGACTGGGCCAGAGGCTGGCCCACCATCGGGCACGACCCAACCCAACTCCTCATCAGGGAGGGCCTAGTAAGGCCCAATCCACAATCACACGGGGAACGCTCACACGTCTTCCCCACAGTCTCCACATGCTCCCCACGCGGGGATACGTCATCAGAAAACTATCCGCATTCGAATAGTGATCCAACTCAATGTAAAATAATTATTGACCGAGCGCTGGGGGCACATTATAAATTCCCTCTTTCACAAAAGGGTCAGGTATTCTATTCATAACTAGATTTTCTGTACTTTCTTTCTCGTACTCTATTTCTTACTTTGGCATCAGAGTACCTTGCAGGAGACCCCGTTTTCTTCACCACCGATGAATTAGAAGCTCACGACGCGTGCTGGCTGCCGATCTCTTTCTGGTCCAGTAAGATCAGTGGCGTCGTCTGTGAGGATTTAACTCCCTGTTCTTCATTCCTCGAATTCAAAGAACCAAAGCATCTCAACCTCCATCAATCATGGCCAACCCACGTGTTGACGAAAACCTCCACGAAACTTCTTTCACCACCTTCACCTACGACGACGACCATGACCCCAACATGGATGTCCCAGTCGAAGAAGGTGACCTCAGGGACAGGCGCAACACCTTTCCTTCCTCCAATGATGTGGCCCATAACGCCGCCCAACGGTTAGACAGTCCGACTATTTTCCAGCCAATTCCTGTGCCGTCCAATACCGATCTGACCATGGTGGCTTTTTCTGTGATGATAAACCAGACGAACCTGATGATTTTCCACCAGAACAAACAGATCGATATGTTGGAAAAGGAGCGACAATCATGTTCTCCTCCATGGAGACATAGGCGCCCCACTTCTCGCAGCCCGTCCCCAAGACAGCGAGAATCACGTCCCCTTTCTCCCCCATGGAGAAACTAATGAGACGAATCTCAGAGCCCCTCATCGCAACAACCTGGCCGTCACCCACGGCTAGAGAGGCCTTAGCCCACAGTGACCCAGAAGCGCGACCGCAATCCTCCCAGAAAGGAGCGACGCTACCCGACTCCTAAGAGGAACAAAGCCAATGGGCTGATGGGGAATCCAAAGACTCGACCAAGGAGACCTCCTCGTTGTGACAGGAGCCCTTAGTACAACCCACCCCCTCACAATCGCCCATTAGAAGCGACAAGGAAGAACCCCGTACTCTGTTGTCCAGGGCAATCATGGAGACTCGCCTCCCCGCCGGGATGGAGAAACCTTCGCCACGGCGAATCATGATGGGACTACTGACCCGGATGACCACATTGAGAGCATCGATGCGATGCTCGACTACCGCAACATCCGAAGACCATGAGGAAGGGCGCAATTTCATGGTACAAGAGCCTCGAGCCCGAATCCATCACTTCTTGGAAAGAGCTGAAGAGACAGTTCTCCAGGCACTTCATCATCTCTCGACGAAATCTGAAGACAGAGGCATCCATAAAGGCTATTATTCAGGGGAAGGAAGAATCTCTCTGGGACTACATAGAGATATTCAATCAGGAAGCTGTCCAAGTGTCCATGATAGACAACATGAAGAGATACCTGATCGAGCGAGGGCTGCGACCCCATAGCGATTTCTCTAAGGCGTTTGGTATCGAAAGGCCCAACACTCTGGACTAACTCCTTCACAAGGCCCGCTCCAACGTCCAATATGAAGAGAAGAAGGCCGCCAACAGTGCCCGCGACTAGCGAAACTTGGAAGGTACCAAAGTTTCCAGCCACAAAGAAACTGTCGCTCCCCAACATGGCGGGGACAAAAGAAGAGTAGACCGACCCCGCGACTCCCGAGAACACTGGAGACCAATAGGCCGTTTCACCGAGTATACGTTACACGCTTATCCCCGCGAGCGCATCCTGGCCGAGTGCATCAAATCAAAGTTCCAAAGAGGTGGGGTCCGCTTTCAGAAGCCAACGCCCCCAAACCCAACGTCGAAAAGTTCAAGTACTTCCGGTTCCACAAGAATCACGAAAATGTCACAGAAGATTGCATCTATCTGAAGGATGCCATCAAAATCATAATCAAGGAAGGGCACTTGAAGCAGTACACTAGGAGGAACATCACTCCTCGAAAAGAGACCCACAAGGCAAAAAAGACCGAGGAGGCGACGCCACCCTCTGACGAGATCGGGCTTCAGGTCGCTCTGTGTGTTTCTCGGTCAGAAGACTTCTACCTTCCCATGCGAAGCCGACGCAACTTTGTCCGCTCGCAGCCCTTGGAGAACTTTCCAACCGCAATGGTCATATCCGACGGGGGCCCCAACAAGCTCTCAATAGGGTCGGTCAAGAGGAAGTTCAAAGAGCTAATCGATAAGAGTTTGAAGCAGAATGCTACCCTTAATAAGTTCAAGGGTAACTCAAAACTAGGGCTGAAAATGAGTCGAGTTGAGTCGAACTCACCTCAGCTCGGCTTGACTCGTTAAGAATTGGTTCGAGTTCGAGTTTGACACGAACTCTTTTTTAAGCTCAAACTCGACTCGTTATAAGTTCACGAACAGTTCGGTTCAACTCGTTAGGTTCATCTCATTAGGTTCAACTCACATGATTCACGGACTTAAAAACTATTTTTTTAAATATATATATATATATATATATATATATATATATTTTAGTATATTTGACATTTTAAATAAATATATGTTTTTAAAATAAAATAAAAGTTATCATATTGAAATTTAACTTTATATTCGAAATCTACTAATTCAAAACCTACACAACTTTGAAGAGATACATTTGAGAGTCTAATTCAAAAACTACTAAATTGAAGATTAAATTTGTCTAAGATTTGGAGTAAATATTTAAATCTAATCTTAAAGACAGTATAATTCTTCTCATATGTAATCGAGTTGACTCATGAACCTAACGAGTCGAACTATGTATAGTTCAAATTCAGCTCATTTAGTTAACGAACTTAATTTTTCGCTCATACTCAACTCATTTGGTTCATGAACCTAGTTCAACGATTTAATTGTCGAATCGAATTACGAACTATTTTCGAGTTGGTTCGGTTCGTTGCCAGCCCTACTCAAAACCGATCACGTTCTACCTAGATGAGCTACCGGGCGGCGCCTCTAGTTCCAGCATCCCTCTGCTGATCAAGGCTCAGACAGAGAACTTTGACGCCTGCCACATTCTCGTTGACCAGGGGAGCTCAGTGAACATAATGTACGACCATTTGTTCACCATCCTCCAGCTCGACAAAAGCTATCTAAAGTTGTATGTCGGCTCCAACTTACAGGGCTTCAACAACACCACCACGAGGCCGTGCGACTACATGGAGCTGCTCGTCACTTTCGGATCCGAAGAGACTGCAAGGCAGGTCAAGGTCCTCTTCTTGGTGATAAAGTTCCCTTCTCTGTAACAATGCATTATGGGAAGGCCGACCCTAACCAAGCTGAACGCGGTGCCTTCCACCGTACATTTGAAGATGAAGTATTACACGACCAGGGGTCGAGTCGTCACCCTCAACAGAGACATTAAAGCGGCCAGAAGATGCTTCGAAGCGGCTGTAGCGGGGAAATTTGTGAGTGTAAGATATTGATTAAATTAACTGAAAATGCTAGAGTCGCCACTGCACTTTTATTTTATCCAAAAGGAAAGGAAAAAGAGCGAACGAAACCTAAACAAGTTCTAAAACAAGAACAAACAGAGAACATGTGAGGGGGTCGGTTACACGATGGGAATATGTTAGCACCCAAAACGTGTAAAGTACTTTATAAGAGCCTTTTGAAATATCTACGCTTTTTGGTTTGAAATTTTTTGCTTGAAAGGAGATTGGGGAAATGAGAAGAGAATTATTTTTTAAGAATTTTGTGTTTGGAGAGGCTTATCGCCTCATGCCTACGTACCCAAAAAGTGCAATATAAGATCAAAACCTCGTAGTTCGTGGTACAAATAACAAAAATGGTTTGTTTTGATTGATCTTTAAATGTAAAGACAAGTCGTAATTTTAAGGAGAAAACTACGACTAGCCGCCTATGAGTATAAGACAACATTTTCATCACCTAAAGATGGATGATTTTTCTTGGATTAAAATCAACAAGTCTATCACTCAACACCTAAGTGGAAAATGTCAACATCTTAAATACTATGGAGAATAGGAGAATTACATCTCAACTATGAAAATGACTCATGTCTAAATTTATGAAAAATTTTAAATGAAAAAAAGTGCACAAAAGCACAAAAGGTTTAAATGTGTTTTTGTATTTTTTAAGTCTTTTTGAAATTGATCAAAATATGATTAACATTGATTGACATTTATTAAAGAAAACAAAATTTGAAAATCACTTGATCAAAGTCAAGGTTTTATTACAAAAGCGGCTTTAAGTTTTAAAATAAGAAAGTTTTAAAAAAAGGGAGAAGATTTTGAAAATTTAAGAAAGGGAGGAAATGAAGTGACTATCCTAAAAAGCAAAATAAAATCTAGAGATAAGAAGGATCTAACCAAATTGTAGCACACTTCATAGCAAGCCAAATAAGAATTCCATCCGTCTTAAAGCATAAGCAAATAAGTAAGTCAAATAAAGACATAGATCCATAATACTCCAAGCATAGGGAAAGAGTCCTAATTTTAAGTCCAAGGGTCCAAGAATAGTCCAAAAGGTCCAAGGTCTAATTCCATCCATGAGCATAACCATAAAATTAAGAGCAACAAGTTTTTTAGAGGTTTAATTCTTTATCAGTATTTTGAACAAGATATGGTCCAAATGGACAAAAGAAAAAGAGAGAGGAAGCACAAGCAATAATATGATATGAGATGATAATAATGGAGCATAACAATAAAAGAGAGATGGGAAGCGAGAAAGAAACATAAACAAAATTAGTACAATAATATTGTTAGTGAGTTTGTGATTAGTTGTTAGAACAAATGATCAACGATGTTTAACTCATGAACTTAAGCCAAAGTTAATGAAGACTCATTATAGGATTGATAAAATAAAAAATCTCCCAACAACAAGTTTAATAAGTGATGGACCTAAAATAAATAATCAACCATACGTGGACTTTCAAACATAAATTTGAGCCACGAATGATCACTTTATGATAAAGGGAAAATTTAGCACTATGTTAAGCAATCGTAATCGGGTTTATGTAGAAACCACGACTACCTGAGGCGGTCAATAAAAATGTTAATGCTAATGTTTTCTAGAGAAGTGATATGTAGATCACTCTCTGAAAGCAATACCACACGAAAATAAAATAGGTGACGATCTCATCTTCATCAAGAACTTAAAATAAGTTCCAATGATATTGAAGACTTTCATCGATCAAAATAAAAAAGAGAAGAGGAAAGGGAATGCCAAATTGAATTACAATTTCAAGGTCATTCCATATTTAAGTTCATCCACTCATCTTGGTGGATTAAAAAACTAAACATATCATTAACTCAAAACACCTAATATGAATTGAGCAATTCACTTTAAAGATAGATTTGAATTAGTGAATGTTTATCCAACTTCATCTACACCCTAAGTCCAATAAATTTAAAGAGGAAAATGATCTTTAAAAGTGTAATCCAAAGCAAAAACCAAAGGTAAATGGAAAAAGAAGAAGAAAGAACCAAAACAGTCCCAAAACAGCCAAAATGGAAAAATCAATAATGTGTAATCGATTACCACCAGGAAGGTAATCGATTACACCTGTTAAGACAACAAAAAATCCATTTTAAAAATGTGCAAAACTTGATCAATCATTTCTTCAAACACCTCATGATCAAATATGCAATTGAGCATGGAAATTCAAGTAAAATAATAACAAACAACACCAATGGAACACAACTTGCAAGATCCAAAGATCAAGTAACAAGAATCAATAATAGATCACATTGTAAAGGATGTATCAAGAACAACAATGGTGGATTAAGAGATTACGACTTCAAAGATGAAAATTCTTCAAATCAACTCCTAAAACCACACTCCAAAGCCTTGATCTATAGAAATTGATGATGAAAAAGCGAATGGATGAAGGTTTAGCTTAAAGATTAGTAAGTTCTAATGATGAAGTTACTAACTTTCAAAGGAAGAAAGAGCTTTGGTGAATTTGGTAATTGAAAAAAATTGAGAGAGTCAAGAAGAAATTTGACAAGGTGAATTTGGCTATCAAAAGCTTGTGAAATGAATGAAATGAGGCATCTATTTATAGGATTTAGGATTGGAAATTTTGGTGGTTTAGAATTTGGTTTGGAAACAAAACTAGGTTTAGAATTTTAATTTGGAGTCAAAATCAAGACCAAATGGTGATTAGTGAAGGTGTATGGTGAGAATTAATTATGATGAGGTAGAGGAATTAAAATGAAGTGATCTAGAATATTCTCATGATAGAATATTTGAATTTGGTGTCAAAAATGCTGCAGAATTTGAATTTGGAAAATTTTCACAAAAAATACACAAGGTAATCGATTACTCTAATACTGGTAATCGATTACTCTAATACTGGTAATCGATTACCACAAGCAAAAATTGTGAAAAATTTCTTTTTGATGTGTTGTATTGGCTCTGGATCGATTCTTTTTGCTTGTCAAAGAAGGCATGGAAATAAACACATGAACCTTGGAGTCTATTGAATAATCATCAATTACATCTGAGAAACCCTTGATCAGATGATTTTGAATTATTTGTAGATCAACTGTGACTTTGTTCAGATGAAACTCATTTGAGCTGAGGGACTGATATATAATATCTTTGATCCAAATTCTTCCTGAAAAAGTTAGTAAATGAAAAACAAACATTTTTTTTAGATTTTGAATAATTGTTAGTAAACATAAACATAGACAAATATCAAACAAACAAGAAAACAAGAGCGTCCAGTGATCTCTCTCAAGAACAAACATACAGAGGAAGGCAAGAAAATCAAAGCTTGCGATCTTGTTTGTGGAATGAGATGAAAATGATATGTGGGAAAACAAGATGATATGATTATGCTAATGGTATGCACACACAAGGCCTCTGTGGGGAAAATAAGTCACAAGAGACAAACAAACTGCTGAAGAACAAATAAAAGGAAAAGAGACTCCACAAGGGAAAATAAAAGAGTAAGATTCTATTATGATAAAGGAAAGGAATCAACTCAACCGGGGAAGAGATACCAACTTTCGATTATTGGACAAAGATACTCAAACCGAAGAGAAGAGGTAAAATACTTTCTACTGGTTACTGAATAGAAAATAAGGGCAATAAACACAAAAAAATTATCTTCTACTGGTTACTAGGTAGAAAAATTAAGATACATGTTACTTATTACCGATTATTGGGTAAAAAGTAATCCACTTGACGAAAGATGATCAACTACCTGTTATAGGGTAGGAAAATAAATATTACCAACTACTGGTTACTGAGTAGTTTAGCGAGAGTAATAAACCTGAAGAAAAAGATTACCAACTTACGGTTACTTGGTAGGGTAAAAAAATATCAACTACCTGTTACTGGGTAGGAAAAAGAATATTACTAAAAGGAAAGATTACCGACTACCAGTTACTGGGTAGAAAGTAACGGTAACTAACTAAAGGATTGACAAATGCTACCTACTACCTGTTACTGGGTAGGAAAGTAAAGGAAACAAGCTCGGGAGGAAGGATTAACTTTGACCGGTTACTGGGTAAAAACAAGGATAACCAACCAAAAAGGAATCAGAAAAATCATCTTCTACCAGTTACTAGGTAGAAAATAAAGGTAATTGATGCGTCCGCTAGTGCACGGAAATATCGAAGTAATATAAAAGATTGTCGAACCCACAAAGACTAATGTCAACCTACCGTTATCTATTGTTGCGGCGTAAAGCTAAGGCTAATGGGATTAGGAAAGTTAGATGCGAATAAAATTAAATTTAAAGGAAATAAAGGTTATTAGTTTAAGGAAAAGGATATCGGTATGCAATGCTTTAGTTTTCGGGGACTCGACAGGTCGCCGATGCTTTTTAATCTTTGCAAACACTTTTCAGGAGAAAATACTCGTTTAAAGACCTTTGCCTCACGATGGTTGTTGACTCGGGTCATAATTCTAAGGCGGAATGTACGCTCTCGCAGTCTCATTCGAGGTTAAAACTACTTTTTGAAAACAAATAGATTCTAATTTCTTTTAAATCACTTTCGCTGTGTTTAAAATCAATGCCTGGTTTTTACTATCTGGTTCGAACCCCACGCTTTCACGTGCCGGTTCGTACCTTAATGAATTTCCCACTTTCGTGGCAAAACTACTGTAAATAATTTCTCGTTGTCACGACGAAGGTTTATTTAGAAAATTAGATTAAAAACTACAGCCAGAAAAGTGTTTGTAAAAAGGAATAACACCGGTTAATATCAAATCCGTCCTACTAATTATTACATACCGATAAAACTAATTTAGCTAGACATGATAATTAATGCAAACAGAATTAAACATAAAGGGCAAAATGATATAACACACATAATGACGGAAATAAAACAATAATGCAATTAATAAGAACCTGGAAAGTAATACTGAAGTTTAATCCCTGAGTAGTCCTCTACAATGTCGGCAGGACTCTACTATGGCGAAATAAAAATGCAGAAAGAAATACAATGCTCTGAACTAAAGGAAAAAGGAAAAGAAATAACAGCAAAAGTAGAAAAATAGCTTCAATAGGAATTTTGGCAGCACTTCGATACGTCGAAGGCTCCCCCAAAACTATGAATCTCATGCCTATTTATAGGAGATATTTCATTTCTCAACTTCCAGAAATCATGCACGAGTTATGGAGGGAGTGGGAGTAACATCCTGTAGTGGACAGTTAGTGGAGAAAGTGTAGGAAGAAATTAAGTTGAGGGTGTTCGTGGCCACTTCTGTTTTCTGCACGAACTGAACTTGGGATCGTGACGATCATTATGTTCTTGTGACGGTCGTGTTGAACGTGACGACCGTGATGGTTGTGACGAGCGTGATAGAGTTGTGACGAGCGTCACACTCACAAAATCCCCTTTTCTGTTTTTCTTCTCTATTTCTTTCTTTCTTCTTTCTTTTCCTTCCATTTCTTCTTCTTTTCTTTCTTTAATCCAAATTCTCCACAATATGCAAAACATAGTAAATTAACCGTATAATAGAATATAAATCAAGATAAATTAACGTTAATCGCAGATAAGTTCATGTAAGTAAAGTCAAATAAACTATATAATTTCGCGTCATCAAATACCCCTACACTTAAACCATTGCTTGTCCTTAAGCAATCAACCAACACGGTAAAAAGAAATAAGCATAATTTGAAATAAAGACACGATGAGACCCTAATCATACATGGCTGCTAGGCTAATGTTAGATCGATAGGTACTAAATATCAATACCAAGGATATTGTAACAACACAATTTCAAAAACTCCCTACTTATGCAAACAAACCTTAATCATGCCATTATAACTCAACCTATATCTCATGCTCTTTTTCACCCTGTTTCATTCTAGTGCAATCCCATTAAGCCCGTTATCCATACACATTCATGACAAGTAAACCTGTTAGTGACTATAATCTCATTATTATTCCATTTTTCTCTGCAAATATGCTTAAGCTTCAATTGAACTTAAAGAGTTTGTACGGTTGGGCTAAGTGATCGGGTAAGGAGCACCTAACTTAGAAGGAACATGTCTTTTTATTCAATTTTTTTTGATTTCTTATTTTAAACCAGAGATCATACACTTATTTGCATCGGTTTCTTACTTAGTGTGTTTAGGATGGTGTTGTCTGCTTAAATAAACTACTTAGGGATTACTAAAAGAAACTGGAGCTTTAAGGTTTTGGCATAATGGGTACTCAAATTGATTTTTGCATCGAAGTAAAAATTGTTGGAGGTTGAAATTTTGAGGAAATTGAATAACGAGTGAAAACCACGCATAAAGACTCGACAACACATGCAAAAGCTTTGACATAATGTTAAAAATAGATAAAATTCTTAAAAGCATGAAATAAAATATAAAACAATAAATCAAACTAAAAAGTGATAAAATGAAAGCGGTAGAGTTCCTCTCCCACACTTAAACCAAACATTGTCCTCAATATTTTAATAAAAGGTGGAAAAAGGAAAGATAGAACCTGTGTGAATGCTACTGCGTGCCAAATCCTCTATGATTCTGCTCTTGATGTCCATATCGGTGTCACCACCAGCAGCGACATTCATAGGAATGTCCGTGGGCACCAACTCATCTCCCTGATATTTATCCATAGAATTCTCGCCTAGATGTGACCGAGACGTGACATGCAGTGCATTTCCTTATTTTTTGCAAATTCAAACAAACATAGAAATATATAATAAAAACTTCATGGGTTGCCTCCAATGCAGCGCTTTGTTTAACGTCGATAGCTCGACGGCTAAGGAGTGCAAGTACTCATGGTGGTTCTTTCGAGAATGGTTCCTCGATCGAACTTTGAATAGTTTTCGGTTTCCATGGCCACTTATCAAGCCATAGCTCATATCCTTCACCTTTTCTTTTCTTTCTTATGTAGAGTGGTTCATTGTTTTGAACTTGTGGTGATGGTTCTGGATCTATCCTGAGAATCAGTTTTTCAAATTTGGGCTTAGTTATTCCATCCACCACCTCAAAAGTTAATCTTACCCTATTAACAGTAATGATGACCCTAGTCTCATGGTCCTCGAATTTTCTTTTTCTATGAAGGACCTTAGACAAAGGTGCATTGGTGTGGATATTTTCCAATACCTCAACATATGTTTTGTATTGGGAGTCTACCTTAGCTTCCACAACTATTTGTGGGAAAGAAATAGGTGGGGTATAGGGAGGAGGAGCAACAATGGGTGCTTCCTTGTCTTCCTCTTCGACAACCTCCCTTTCGGGTGGTTTCGGTGGATTTTTCTCAATATGTATGCTTTTCTCACCAAAACTCTCCTCAGATTCATCATCACTCTGCCTAAGATTTTCTATTTGTTCTTCATTACTGGTCGTTACAACATTCACATGGATCTCAGGGAAAGGTCCTAGAGGTGTCTGTGTAAGCAGGGCGGTTTGAGTCTCCAACGCCTCGCTGTGCATCTCGAGGGAATCGACCATAATGCTCATCTGCTTAAGATTTTCATTAATTTGGAGATGTTGTTTTCTAAAATCTTCATTTTGGAGAGTTTGTGTCTCCACAAAGCGCTCCATCATAGATTCTATCCTAGAGTGAGTAAACGTCTCATTGAATTCTTCTAGTAATAGTTCGAGGTTGGATGTATCAAAATCTTGCGGTTCCTCATAATATTGGGAGTGGTAATCATAGAGAGAATTTGGGTGAGTATGCATCGTATTGAAATCCTCCAATAATATTTCGAGGTCAGATTTAAGCGGATCTTGTGGTTCCTCAAAATATTGGGGATGGTAGTTATAAGGGAAATTTGGGTTATACATAGTAATTAAGATAAGAGTGCCTTAGTCTATACTATGTAACAAAGGAATCACAATATTGACTGTTGGTCCCCGACAACAGCGCCAAAAACTTGATGCATCCGCAAGTGCACGGAAATATTGAAGTAATATAAAATATTGTCGAACCCACAAAGACCAATGTCAACCTACCGTTATCTATTGTTGCAGCGTAAAGCTAAGGCTAATGGGATTAGGAAAGTTAGATGCGAATGAAATTAAATTTAAAGGAAATAAAGGTTATTGGTTTAAGGAAAATGATATTGGTATGTAATGCTTTAGTTTTCGGGGACTCGACAGGTAGCCGATGCTTTTTAATCTTTTCAAACACTTTTTAGGAGAAAATACTCGTTTAAAGACCTTTGCCTCACGATGGTTGTTGACTCGGGTCATAATTCTAAGGCGGAATGTACGCTCTCGCAGTCCTATTCGAGGTTAAAACTACTTTTTGAAAACAAATAGATTCTAATTTCTTTTAAATCGCTTTCCCTGTGTTTAAAATCAATGCCTAGTCTTTACTATCTGGTTCGAACCCCACACTTTCACGTGCCGGTTCGTACCTTAATGAATTTCCCACTTTCGTGGCAAAACTACTATAAATAATTTCTCGCTGTCACGACGAAAGTTTATTTAGAAAATTAGATTAAAAACTACGGCCAGAAAAGTGTTTGTAAAAAGGAATAGCACCGCTTAATATCAAATCCGTCCTACTAATTATTACATACCGATAAAATTAATTT
This sequence comes from Lathyrus sativus, assembly GCA_963859935.3. Taxonomy (NCBI): domain Eukaryota; kingdom Viridiplantae; phylum Streptophyta; class Magnoliopsida; order Fabales; family Fabaceae; genus Lathyrus; species Lathyrus sativus. The sequence continues at coordinate 37,299,962 of OZ012735.1, forward strand.
AGCTAGACATGATAATTAATGCAAACAAAATTAAACATAAACGGCAAAATGATATAACACGCATAATGACGGAAATAAAACAATAATGCAATTAATAAGAACCTAGAAAGTAGTACTGAAGTTTAATCCCTGAGTAGTCCTCCACAATGTCGGCATGATTCGACTATGGCGAAATAAAAATGCAGAAAGAAATACAATGCTCTGAACTAAAGGAAAAAGGAAAAGAAATAACAGCAAAAGTAGAAAAATAGCTTCAATAGGAATTTTGGCAGCATTTCGATACGTCGAAGGCTCCCCCAAAACTGTGAATCTCATGCCTATTTATAGGAGATATTTCATTTCTCAACTTCCAGAGATCATGCATGAGTTATGGAGGGAGTGGAGGTAACATCCTGTAGTGGACAGTTAGTGGAGAAAGTGTAGGAAGATATTAAGTTGAGGGTGTTCGTGGCCACTTCTGTTTTCTGCACGAACTGAACTTGGGGTCGTGACGGTCATTATGTTCTTGTGACAGTCGTGTTGAACGTGACGACCGTGATGGTTGTGACGAGTGTGATAGAGTTGTGACGAGCGTCACACTCACAAAATCCCCTTTTCTGTTTTTCTTCTCTATTTCTTTCTTTCTTCTTTCTTTTCCTTCCATTTTTTCTTCTTTTCTTTCTTTAATCCAAATTCTCCACAATCTGCAAAACATAGTAAATTAACTGTATAATAGAACATAAATCAAGATAAATTAACGTTAATCGCAGATAAATTCATGTAAGTCAAGTCAAATAAACTATATAATTTCGCGTCATCAGTAATATACTCAAAAGGTGAATAAACATTACCGACTATCGGTTACTAGGTAGAAAATAAAGGCAATAGACTCACACTGAAAGATTACCAACTACATGTCACTGGATAAGGTAAAGAAAACTCGACTACCTATCACTGGATTGGAGAAAGAAATAAAGGTCGACTATCTTCCACTGGGTAGGAAAAATAGAATTCAACTACCTATCACTGGGAAGAAGGAAATAAAGGTCGACTATCTATCATTGGGTAGGACAAACATACTCGATTACCTGTGACTGGGTAGGACGAGAAATATATCATTAGCTACTTGTTACTGGGAAGCTCAAATCACACAACAAGCTTCTCAAATAAAGGGACAACCATCTATTGGGGATGAAATATTCATTGGGTGGCAACGGGATTCTCATACAAGGAGATAAATATCTGTTCAAATAATAAACCAAGTCGAATGATAACAAGCTTCCATTATAAATATAGGGTTTAACTTCTTCTTTAGTCAAGTTTTGAACTTGAAAAAGGGACCAAATACAAACTGTCTCCGCTGAAGGGACTACCATCTGCTAGGAATTACATATCAAATAAAGAGACAACCATCTGTTGAGGCTTTCACAATAAACTTCTCATCATGACTTTTCTACAGAGATGCCATTTGATGGAAAAGATGGTCGGATAAGAATCCAACATTTCAAAATAAACTTCTCTGCCGAGGATGAACTAGAGAGATGTCATTTATTGTGAAGATACAATTAAATCCCCAGAGATTACACAAGCTGCTCAAATAAAGAGGCTTTCACTTGTCACCAGGTGAGGTTTACCTTGCTAGCGGACACACAACCTGCTCAAATAAAGAGAATACCTCTTGTTGTCAGGAATTTTTTTCCAGGAGAGTGTTATCATACCACTGCTGGGGAAATTCAAATCTTCACCTTTTGATGGGGATTAATAAACAAAATTCTGTCGAGGAAAATAAATCCTCAAAGGGAAAAATAAATGCCTTCTCATCATTTAGGTTTCACAGTTCAGAGAAATTCAAAATAACTGCTGCAGGAGACCAAAGTTCAATCCAGGAACAATCTAGAGAGAAACAGTCAAACAAGACTCGACCCCATGAGAAAATAAATTAACTAGGGAGTAATTTCATCCAGATAAAAGTTGGGGAGAAAAGCTAAAACAAACATCTTCCACGAGGCATAAAATTAATGGGGAATTAGAAATGATAGGAATTTTATGCTTAGAATCGACACTCTAATGGAAAGAGGACACACACACACACACACACACACACACTCTCTGCGGGAATAACAACACCAGAGAAAGGGAAACACGCAAGAAATGCGTGATGCACAATGCAAAAACAACATGCTATGCTCAACAAAATAAATGCGCATGCAATGCATATGAGTATGAGTATGCTGACAAAACAGACAAAGAGGTAAATAGAGGGTGAACAAACATTACAACACCATTGAATACTCGACTAATCTCAACAAGCTGAAGACATCATTGGAGATCCTGCTAGAGATTTAACAAAAGAAATCCTGCAAGAGATAAACAAAAGAAATCCTGCAAGAGATAAAAAAAAGTCATCAAAGGAAAATAAATCCTACTACAAGGCTCAAATCTCACCAAGGAGGGGAAAATACTGCTTGGTGAGAAAACCCAAAGATCAATCTTCAATAATGAATAATCTACAAAGAGGATAACATCATGAATTCTGCTTCAAGGACAGAAGATAAACTGTTGGGGGGAACATCAATCCAAATCTTCTTGACTCTTCCTGGGGATAAGAATGAATTCATATGAATTCCGCTTCAAAAGAATGAAGAGATTTGTTGCAGAAAATAATGGATCTGATGGGAAATATAATCATGTAAACAATTACACAAACTCCACTAGGGAATAACATATATCTTCCGGGATATAAGAAAAGTTCTATGAGGACTAGCCAACTCTGAGAGAAAAATCCTAGACTTGCTGTGGAAATAAGAAGTTAACATCATAGCAAAAATTCAAGTTGTGGAGGATTTTACATCAATATCCAACACAAGGCGAGCGAAAACCTGACAAGTGACTGCTGTATAAACACTTAGAAGAAAGAAACATTGCTCTTTGCTTGGGAAACATCTAAAATAAATATGCATAATGTCACACCTTAATTTTTGACTCTAAGATCCCATGTTTTTTTGCATCATCTGTATAACTTATCATCTCTTGCATTTTTTATAATACTCAATTTATCAGCTGAAATAAACTTTTTGGAATTACAGCTGAATCAGTCTAACTAAAAGTCAGTTGTGCGTAAAATCAGTGGATGGAAATTTTTTAAATCGAGCCTGCAAACGTCAGTGATATTAGTCTACGTTTTTCGTAGTTTAACCTGACATGCTCATTTAAATTTTTTGACCACTTTTCGGTGACATTTTTGGACAGTTTAAATTGTTTTAGCAAGTAAAATTTATTTCAAAATTTGACAAAACGCCGTATTTTTCCGAATCGTATATTTTACGTTGATCATTTTAGTGTGTTTATTTTATTTTTCTGAGTACTTCGATATCAGTCCAATTATTTGTTTATTATCATTTTTATTTCTACTTTTAATTAATATATTTTTTAATTAATCAATTTTATTTATTTATTTTAGTTAATACCTTTTTCTTATTTTATACTTAATTTTTTAAATTTCAATTTTTAATTTTATTATTTTTTAGAAACTTGTCAAATAAGTCTCATAAATTTTATTCATTTTTTTAGAAATTTGTCAAATAAGTCTCATAAATTTTATTTAATTTTCTAAAAAACTTATCAAATAAGTCTCATAAAAGTAATTGTGAGTTCCCATACACCTTTTACACCTTTTATGCTACTTTTTTGTATTCTCTCCCTTATTTTACTCCCACAAAACCATACATTTACTACACTCTTTTTTTCTTTTCCAGCTTTTCATAAAATGATATAAAGGAAGCAACCACACCATAATTTCTTCACACTTCCACATAAACTAAAAAAAATCACTATTCTAACACTCCCCAATCTTCAACCTCTTGCGCACAAAGTCATCTCTCATCTTATCTTCAAACAAGTTTTTTCATTTACTTTAAAAATAAATAAATTATTTTTCTATTGTTTTTATTATTGTTATTATTACTATTATTACTAATATTATTATTCCTAGTATTTTTGTTATTATTATTATTATTTATGAAATAAATTAGAATAATTATTGTTCATAAATGAGTGATAGAGAGACATGAAGTAACAAGTTTGAGAGAGAGCATATAGTTTTTGATTTAGATAAAGTCTTCATTCTAAATTTTTTCATGCTTTTGGTTTGTGTAAGTTTTATATATACTTTTTGTGGATTTTATGTGTATTTTGTGCTTTCTTATTTATTACTATATTATGTTCAGATTTTATTATAATGATGTTTCTATGTGGTGGTGTTTATTTTAATCATATCATGTTCATAAGTTCTATTATAGTGATATTCTTTTATGTGATGATGTTTGTATTAACTATATCATGTTTATATTACATGTAAGAACGTTGCCTTCTCTATATTTTTCATTCCAACTTTTTTTGTTTGTTTATTACATCTTATCATATATTTTTAATAGTTTATTTTAATTGGTTGCTAATTCGAGATGCATTTTAAATAGTTTTTTTTTTAAATTTTTAATTTTGTGTTTTAATCATTCTATTCTAAGTTAATTTCTTATTATTTATTTTTATTAGTTATTTGTGTAATATGTTAAAATGTAAGAATTTTTTTGTTTTAATTACTTTTTATCTTTGTATAATATTTAAAAAGAAATAGAAGACCAAACATATTTTAATTATTTTTACTAGTCATTTTTAAATATTTGTAAATATAAAAAGTTGTTTTAGTATATTAAAAATGCAAAAATATATGTTGTAGTTATTAATTAATTTAAATATTTGTATTTAATTTGATTAATTAAATTATTAGTTAATCTTATTAAATATTTATATTTAAATTGACTAATAATTATGTTTGTTGTCTGATTCTATTTGTGGCTGATCTATTTCCATGTTTTGAGCACGTTCTGTTTGATTTACATGATACTTTGTTGTGTATGTGGTTGTTTGTCTGTGGATTTTTATCACGATGCTTTACCATGACTGTCTGATGATTTTATGTGCTGATGATTTCTCACGATGTTTTGCCGTATATTTTCTCTCTGTTTCTTCCGATGCTTTGCCGCGTATCTTTGTCTATTGATTACATGATGCTTTTTAGTGTATTTCAATTGACTTTTCACTGCCTGATTACCATGATATTTTTCCATGCGTATTTTATGCTATCTTATTTGTCGGATCATACATGATGATTTTTCGTGTACTGTGTCTGTGTATTCTTGCTTGCTATTTACATGATGCTTTTCCGTGTATCTTTTACTTTTTTTATCCCTGTGACCTAATCCGAGGGAAGGGACTGTGTGTTGACTTATCGTCATTACGCATATCCCTCGTCTGTTATTTACCTATCTTAGTTGTTTTTAGTTCTTAGAACCTGACAACTCGTAGCTCCACGAACTATGGACGCTCTGATTTTTTAAATTTCCTTTTGAGAATACGTAGGCACAAGACCCCGATCCTTGGCGAGCAATCTTTTCCTTTTTTTCACAACCTTTTCCTTTTTTTTTCATAACCTTTTCTTTTTTCATAACCTTTTCTTTTTTCACACTTTTCTTTTTTATACGTAGTTTCTGAACTAGGATTGCTCTGATTTCCTATTATGGATACGTAGGCATAGGATTGCGAGATCCTAGCGAACTACCTTTTTCTTTTTCTACCTTTTCTTTTCTTTGCCTATCTTTATCCTTAGCAAACAATTTTAGCAGTAACACAAATATTTCAAGAGGTTCCTATAGAGTACTGCAGATGCTTAGGGTGCTAATACCTTCCCTTAGTATAACCAATCTTCGCACCTTTGATCTCTCTTTGCTTAGCTTTAGGCCTCGCTTTTTTGCTTTGAATTTTCATTTATGGGTTATTCTTTCTTTTCCTCTTCCCTCGGATAAACTAAAGATCGGTGGTGATATTTTATGATTTGTGATTCAAGTTAATTCAATAGCTTGATATCTGATTCTCACCGTGACAGAAATGACGACTTCACTAGGGACATTGTTTAGTGGGTTGAGCCTAACTTGTTATATTTGTGTTGCTATTATTATTTGCTATTATGCTTGTATATTTGTACATTTGTATATATCTGTATTGCTTGGGTCTTGCTGCATACAAGATTGTAACCTTTGAGAGGTGAGATAAGTCTTAACTCGGACATGAGTGCACTTATGATAGGATTGTGGTATGATCAATAGTTGACTATTGTGAGTAGTCCTAAAATGATTGACATATGATGTAACCATGCTTAGTTGAGGCCCCTTTGGGATTACCGATGACGTATGAGTAGTCGTACGTTCATTACTTTTTTCGACTTGGGAGCCCGTGAAACTGAGGACCTTTAGTTACCCACTTACCCCGTTTAGCCTTTTTAGGATGTAGTGCGATGACTGTGAGGGAGTAGTCCCGAATAGTTGATATGCGATACTATGCTCAGACGAGTTTATCTTGAGAATATTGTTGACTCACATGAATAGTCGTGTAAGTTGATAATATCTGAAAGATTTATCGATGACTCTGGGAACTTTGTTAGAACCCGTTGTGCAGGTGCTTTACACCTAGTACACACCCCGTAGTTTGTTCTTTACCCAAACTTCATGTTGTGATCTTGAACCTTTGATCCTGCTATATGTGATATACATCCTGTCTTGTATCACATTGTATATCATTTGCATCTTTATATGATCCATTGCATACCTCTGTTTGTCCAACCATTCATTTTTAGCTGTCTCTATCTTCCAGTGTCGCCTATCAGTTGTCAAGCTGATTCCTCGACACTGATACAGGACTAAAGCTAGCTACAGACAAATGATGCCAGAGCAAGAAGTTCATAATGCAGAGATCCGAACGAAGATCAATGATTTGAAATCAGGCATGACTAAGCTCACCAAGATGCTCTAAGTCCTGATTGCCAGAGGAAAGCAACCTCAAAAGACTGTCATTCAAGAAGTTTCATACGCTGATCCTCCACTTATTCAGATGCCACCATCTACTTGGCCAAAGTTTGGTTTACCTCATAACTACTCTCCATCTATCGCATCTACTTCTATGGTTGGCCAGATGTCAGACCAATTTTTCAAGCTACAGTTTTTGCCGAGCCCAGACCTGTGGTCTACACTGTTGCCCAGACTGTTCAAGCTCCTTTCTATGACTATAATGTTGTCCTTGCTCAAGGTGAAGACCTTGAAAATTTTGTTGAGCCGGAGGTTGTCTGTGAACAGTTTTAAGTCATAGATAAAAGGCTTAAAGTCGTTGAGGGTACCGGCTTCTTCAATGTCGATACAGACAACATGTGCTTAGTTTCTGGCCTCGTTATACATGTTAAGTTCAAAAATCCCGAGTTCGTGAAGTATAAGGCTCACTCTTACCCAAGTTTGAGTGACGCCTTTCTCAAATGGTAGATGAACCTCTCTCAAGTGGTATATGAACCTAGGACAAAACAATATCCATTTCTTCCAGGACAGTTTAAGTGGTGCCTCTCTCAAGTGGTATATAAACCTAGAAAAAATAAATATCCATTGCTTCCAGGATCTCGCTAATGCTTTTATGAAGCAATATAAGTACAATCTTTACATGCCTCTTGACATCCGTCAACTTCAGAATATCTCTCAGAATAAGAAAGAGTCTTTCAAGGAATATACTCAGCGGTGGAGAGAGCTAGCTTCCCAAGTTGAACCTCCTTTGGCAAAAAAGGAATTGACTGGAATGTTCATGGACACTTTGTCCCCTTTCTATTGGGAGTGTCTCTTCAAGCTTTACAGATCTGGTAACTATTGACCAAAGATTGAAAGAAGGACTGAAAAATGGTAAAGTATCTAAAACCGTTGAATCTTCTAATGGTGCGAAAAGGTCCTATGGGAATTTCCAAAAGAAGAAAGAAGATCAAACCAATGCTATCATGATTGAATTGAGAAGGCCTCGTCTTAGACCTCAGTATGTTGATCATCATGTTGTTGCTGATGTTGCTGCTCCACGATCAGCTCAGGTTCCTCAACATTCGACTTTTGGACAGAACCAGTATCATAATAGGAATCAGTTTGATCATATTCCCATGACGTACATTGAACTTTATCCTAGTCTGTTTCAAAAAGGTTCGATCACTACAAGGACTCTGCAACCTCCTTCTAATCCTCTTCCAGTTGGATTTAGATTTGATCTTCACTGTGCATTTCATGAAGGCGCCGTAGGCCACAACTTGGAAAATTTCTATGCACTGAAAGCCAGAGTGCATGATCTGATTAAGGTCGGAATCTTTAGCTTTCAAGACTTCAATCCTAACATCAACAACAATCCTCTGCCAGCGCATCAGAAGTGAGCTTCAGTCGACTTCAAGTGTTTCAGATAGGACAACTCATCCTTGTTACTGATTAGTCACTAGGCCATGTTTCTTGTTGTTTGCACTTTCCTTATTTTTTACTAGCTATTTGTATTCAAATTATGTTTGTACTTTCGTAATTAAGGAAATGAACATTGCAACTTTTGATTCAATTCATTTGTGTACATTATTTACATCTTTATGCTTTCCTTTCAAAAAAATATTTTATCCCTTTTCCACTTTTTTTTTATTGTGCAAAGATTGAAGGGAGGATGAAAAAAACATTATACCCATAATTTCTGGTATGATGTCAAATAAAATTTGCTGACGATGTAAGGCATTGTTTCAACTCCCAAATACTGGAGAATAAGGAAGTTTCCCTTGTCAAACCCTTCGGGCCTAGAAGTTGAAGTTTCTTTCTTTACAAAATAACCACAATATTAACCTTGGGATGAATAGTTCTCACTTAATTTGGTTGTGTGTTCATGCAATACACCTTTCATATAAAGGTTGCACTCACAAGTTTTCCTTCGCACACAGCAAGCAAGTGTCGAAGATGTATTTCAAGCCAAAAGCCAATGATGGTTCACCATAATCATTATGCCAGACAACCACTCTTTTTCTTCTAAAAAAATCAAATAAAAAAATTCCGCTAATTCAAAACCTACGAAGGAGACTTAGGCAAAACTGGGGCATCCCGCTGACTGTAATCACTAAGAAACAGTTCAGGAAAAAGTTAGGGGTAATAAAAAGAGGATGTGACGGGGAAATTGTGAGTGTAAGGTATTAATTAACTTAACTCAAAAGTCAAGAGTCGCCACCGCACTTTTATTTTATTAGAAAAAGGAAAGAAAAAAGAGCGAACAAAACCTAAGAGTTCTAAAACAAGAACAAAAACAGAGATCTGGGTAAGGGGGTTGGTTATGCAATGGAAAGGTGTTAGCACCCAAAATGTCTATAGTAGTCTATAATAGCCTTTTAAAATATCTATGCTTTTTGGTTTGAAAAAGTTTGTTTAAAATGAGATTGGGGAGATGAGAAGTGAATTATTTTTTAAATATTTTTGTGTTTGGAGAGGCTTATCGCCTCATGCCTATAAATCCATAAAGTGTAATATAGGATCAAAACCTCATAGTTTATGGTACAAATAACAAAAAATGATTTATTTTGATTGATTTTTAAATGTAAAGACAAGTCGTCATTTTAATGAGAAAACTACGACTAGTCACCCACAAGCATAAGACAACATTTGCATCACCTAAAGATGGAGGATTTTACTTGGATTAAAATCAACAAGTCTATCACTCAACAGCTAAGTGGAAAATGTCAACATCTTAATACTATGGGGAATAGGAGAGTTATATCTCGACTATGGAAATGACTCCTGTCTAAACTTTATGAAGAGCTTTAAAGTGAAAAGTGCACAAAGGCACAAAAAGTTTGAGTGAGGTTGATCTTTTTTAAAGTCTTTTTGAAATTTGTCAAAATATGATTAACATTGATTGACATTTATTAAAGAAAACAAATTTTGAAAATCACTTGACAAAAGTCAAAGTTTTATTATGAAAGCGGTTTTAAGTTTGAAAGAAAGAAAGTTTTTGAAAAAAGGAGGAGACTTTGAAAATTTAAGAAGGGGAGAAGATGAAGTGACTATCCTAGAAAGAAAAATAAAAGCTAGAGATAATAAAGATCTAACCAAATTGTAGCATACTCCATAGTAATCCAAATAAGAATTCCGCCCGCCTTGAGCATAAGTAAATGAGCAAGCCAAGTAAAGGCAAAGATCCATAATACTCAAAGCATAGGGAAAGAGTCCTAATTCTAAGTCCAAGGGTCCAAGAATAGTCCAAGAAGTCCAAGGTCTAAGAATAGTCCAAGAGCATAACCACAAAGTTAAGAGCACCAAGTTTTTTAGAGGTTTAATCCTTTATTAGTGATTTAAACAAGATATGGTCTAAGTGGACAAAAGAAAAGAGCTGAAACATAAACATGTGTCCAACAAACAAAGGGAAAATAAAGGAAGCATAAACAATAATATAATATGAGATGATAATAATGGAGCATAAAGATAAAAGAGAGATAAGGAGCAAGAAGATAACATAAACACAAATTAGTACAATAATATCGTTAGTGAGTTAGTGATTAGTTGTTAGATTGACCACGCTCCTAGTATATGGAGTGACGAGTTCAAATGGATTATTGACATGAGCAAGAACAAGGGTAGCAAAGCTAGTATTTTGAAATGTGCTTTTGTTGATACCATATATGAGACTTGGAAGTATAAGAATGATATCTGTTTTGGGAATGACACTAGTAAGAGCTTGATAGGGCCTAAAATCGTTAGACACTATTGTGCTTAGATGTTGGATAAAGCCAAAACTTGGGTAGTCTTTTGTTGCCTTAGATGGTTGTCTCTCGTTGGATTCTAGTGTCCTTGTTCAGTTGGATACCCTTTGGGATCGCTTTGCTTATATCGGGTTTTTTTGATTAATAAAGTATATCTTTTCCAAAAGAATATGATATGTTAATATTATTAAATATGAATTTTGTATACAAACTATATAAAAATCCTATATATTTCATATTTAATAATTTTAATTTATTATATAATTATTAATTTAATATTAAATTTGAAAATTATTTATTATTTAATAAAACATAAACAAATATTTACTTAATTTTTAATAATACATAAATGACTATTTAGAAATAAGATATAAATAATTTTTGTGATTAATTATATTTAAGATTTACATTTTATTAATTTGATTTCTATTTGATTAATTATATTTTTACACATCTGAATGAATAGAATTATTACATTAATTTTATTTAAGATTTACATGTTATTAACTTAATTTGATTGCTTCTTAATAAATAATTTAAATATTATGTTGACTTAATAAATAGTAATATTAATTAAATAATAATATACAATATGTTTTATATTATGAAATTATATAATAAATTAATATTATTAAATATGGAACTTATATAATAAATCTGTTACATATAATTTGATTACTATTAAACTTGAATTAAATATGATTTACTTGATTAATATTTAATTGAGTTATAAAATACTATTTAGTTGATTAATATTTAATTAAGTTACAATTTAATTTAAATTAGTTTAATATAATAATTGAATATATTTATTTAGTTAATTAATATTTAAATATTTTAATTATTAATTACATTTTCTTAAATAGTAATCATTTAAAACTACAATATAAGTTTAATATCTATTACTGTATAGGTTTTATTTTTATTTAAATAATATTTAATTTAATTAAAATTACTATTTAATTGATTTAAATTTTATAGAATTACGATTTAATTTAAATTAATTTAATATATTAAATAAATAAATGAATTTATTTAATTAATGTTTAACTATTTTAATTATTAATTTCATTTTATTAAATAGTAATCATTTAAAATTACAATATAAGTTTATTTTTATTATAATATACACTGAAATTTTATTGATGTAAAAGTATATATTAGTAAAATATTTGATTAATTTAAGGGTTATACTGAAATATGTTTTATTGATATCAGAAATATAGCAGAATCAGTATCTCAATTATAAGTTTTATTAGTGAGAGAGGATAGAAGGGAGGCAGAGCATATATAACTTTGTTGTATTGAAATTGCGTGCTTACAAAAGAAAATAAAATCCCCTTATATAGGGATACAAATGCTTACTATTTAAGCCGGTAAAAGCTACCTATGATAGCCGGCTACAACAAAAAAATATAAATTATTAATGTCTGGTACACATTGGGCCCCATCGGCACAAAATTAATTCACAAACAACAAAACTTTCTTACATAATAAAGTAAAAGCAGGATTCCCTCTTATTTGCTTTTTCTAAGATAAGATTCATATCTTTTTATTTGCTAACTTTTAAAATAAGATTCCTTCTTATCTTAATTTGCATGCATTTGCCTTTAGGAAATTATTGCATTGTTCCTAGACAAGATAAAATTCTCTCTTGTCTTTTCTCTTTGTCTTAAAATTCTTTATCTCTTTGCTTTGTCTTTTGCTTTCTGAGCCATGGATTGAATCATCGCATCCCAGAAATCTTCAGGAGTGGGGTCATCCGCTTGGGCTTCTCTTGCTAAACATTCAAAGTTGTTGGAATCAATTGATCCATAGAAGAGCTAGTCTTCATATATGAATTCTCATCTTTTGATGTTTGAGTTGGAAAAGTGGAGAAGAATTGGTTCTTCATATGATCCAGAGTCCTAACCATAATTTCTTCTTCTGACTCATTTGGATATTTTTTCTGAAAGAAGTTCTTTAAATTTCCCATAGACATTTGTTGGGCTTGCTCTTTGACTTTATTATTTTGGTCTTCAGCTATAGTTGCTTGAATCAGAACAATTTTATTCTGAATTTCTTTAGAACTCATCTTGTTCCACCATTTATAGAAGAAATTTCTTTCTAAAATGGGTATGTTGAATTTATATTGAGATATGGTGATAAACAATCTCCATATCCATGGGATCTGAAATTTGGTAAAGAACAAAAATGGACATTGTCGTGTGATTAAATTATCAGATAAAATATTTATAATAAGTAGACTATTATCACACCAGGGATTGTATAAATCAAGTAATTCTTTGGGTAATATTTCCAAAGACGGACCAAATTTAGTCCACCATTCGTAAAGCCAATTTGGTATGGGTTTATTAATCATTTCTGGATTAATAGAGAAAAACCAAGGATGTTTGTTCTTAGGATTTTGGTAATAAAAAGCTTGAGTAAAAGCTTGGACATAGTCTCAGTAATTAAATTAGATATACTTTGCTTCAGCAATCTTTATTGTCTTTTCACCATTTGGGTTAAGACCCCATTCTCTTGGTAACAAGATTTTATTAATGTGGCATTTACTGAAGTTTATAAAACTTTCAGGATTATTGTTCTGGTAGTAGTGAGTAATTCTTACCGATTCGGTAACAGTCAAAAGAATCTCTAGGTGAAGCCTAGATTTTCCATGAAGACTTGGATATCCTCTTGATTCGAGGTATCTGGTTTTGACAGACCATCCATCATTTGGATTTATCTTATTATCTTCTTCATCAATATACATGATTTTGTCAGTTACTGTATTTTCAAAATAATCCATTTGTTCTTGAGATGGGTTATTAACAACAACTTCCTTGTAGGATGTATTTTTATTAGAAGAGGAGGAAGTTATATCTTCCTTTTTTGATGAAGATGCAGGTAATTGCTGCATTTTTCTTCCTTTATAAACTGTAGTCCAATCCCCTATTAGAGGAATGTTTGATTCTGGTTGGAGTAACATATTGTTACTCCCTCTTTCACCACGACCATAACTGCGGCCTCTCCTCCTATATGGGGTCATCATTCTTTCCCTGCAAAAATTCAAGAGTTAAGTAGTTGGCAAGTGAATTATTCTCACCTTTAATGTGTTGAATGTCAAATTCAAATATAGATAATTGAGATTGTCAGCTTGCAAAGATTTGCTTAGAAACAAGATTTTTAACATCTTTTTCGATAATCGATTTAGCTGAGCTGCAATCAATTTTTAATAAGAATTTCTTATTAAGAAGATCATCTTGAAATTTTGAAATATATTTTATAATAGAAAACAATTCTTTCTTGATAGTAGAATATTTAGATTAGGTAGGATTCCATTTTCCAGAAGTAAATCTGACCAGAACTTCTTTTGATGTTTAAGGTATAACCTGTTTAAGGATTCCTCCATAGCCTAAGTCTGAAACATCAGTTTTAACAATTTTAAAATACTTAGGGTTAGCAAGAGATAAACAAGGAAAACATTAAACCTTATTTTTAATTCGTTGGACTGCCTGAGAATGTTTATTAGTCCAAGGGCCAGGATTTTTTCCAAGCCTAGTATGTAATATGGCAGTATCTTTAGCAAGATTTTTATAATAATCTGCTATGTAATTAAGACTACCAAGAAATCTTTGTAATTGTTTCTTATCTGTAATAATATTGGGGAATTTTGAAGCAAATTCAATACTTCTTTGTATAGGAATTATTGTTCCTTGGTCAATTTCATGACCTAAAAATCTAACTTTTGTTTGAAAGAGTTTCATTTTAGGAGCATATATGACTAATCCATTATGTTTAATTTATCCTTTAAATATTTTTAAATGTTTAACATGTGGATCTATAGTTTTAGAAAAAAACTAAGACATCATCAATATAGACAACTATAAATTCTGTATAAGGATTAAATATATCATTCATAATATTTTGAAATTCGGAAGGGGCATTTTTAAGGCCAAAATGAAGGACATTCCATTCATAATGTCCAAAAGGCACAATAAAGGCTGTTTTATACTTATTTTTATGAGGTTTATTCTTGAAAATATTTCCCTTTTTATTTTTATTCTCATAGGTTCTACCAAGATCTAAGGCGAACTAATCACAGAATTCACCCATTTGGTGTTTTTCAGAAAGTTTTTATTTCTTAAGTTGATTTTTAAGCTTAATATCATTACATAATGTTAATCCTTCATTAACATAAGTGCTTATAATTTGACCATAGGTAAGATCAGGATATTCAATATTTATCCCATCATTTTTTACTTATTAAAGAATGTCTAACTGATCTGACCTGATCAGAAGGGGATCGCTGGCTGGCCACACTCTGTTGGATTGATTCCTATTCACCGGTGTTGAGAAGGAGGAGGGGGTGTACCTGCAAAACACTCTGATGCCAAAGTAAGAGGTTGGACAGAGTGGCAGCAAATACAGAATAGAGGTAGAGAACTGAATACCTGACCCTTTAGTGAAAGAGGGTATTTATAGAGAGACCTCAACGCTGGGCCAACAGTCATTTGATTTGGGCTGGATGGCCATACCCAACCGAAATGACTGCTAGGGCTTACGTGGCGTAGTGAAGACCAGAACGTGGTCTTCGCCCTAGTTCAACTGTCCCGTGATCTCCGGAAGGTGGGTTAACCTGCTCTTTCGGAGGTGGGTAGTTGGTTGATGACGTGTCCCCGCGGAAGGGAGTACATGGAGAACGTGTGAAGGACACGTTGTTCTGCTCGAAGGAAGAAAGGTTCTGCCCGCAGGGGCAGTGTCTGGACGACGGGGACCATTGTGTTCGACGTAGGTGAGATAGGCCTGATTGGGCCTTCCCAAGTATTATTGGGTTGGGCCTGCCCGGTCAAGTCGGGGCCCATGCCAGAATAGGAGCCCCCTAAGTCGTAGCTCCGAGGGGAGGGAGCGAGGACTTGATGACGTTATACCGAGGCAGGAGGTTTGCGCGGGGAGAGATTTCGCCGGTTCGTGTTTCGCGAGGATGTGCTAGCGTGAGTGTCTTCGTGTCGTCGGACGCATGCCCGACAGACGCCATTGATGGGGAGATATGAAGGGCCGTGACTGTCAGCCTACACCACGTGTCAAGCGTTGGACGGGCCATGAGGGGCGGCTACCCTAGGGTACTCGAGTGCCTAGGAGATGCTTCGAGTCTCGTGCTGGGGTATAAGTAAGCGAGCCCCCGCCCATTCCTCATTTTCGTTTATGCTTTCTTCCACACACGAGGATCTGCTAGTTCGCAATCGTTTGTCACTACCGCCGTAACCGCTGCCGCGTATCCCGCCGTTACTTGTAATCCAGTAAGTTTCACTTTCTTGTCTTTTCCTTGTTTCGCATCTTAGAACTGGCGTCGGGGCATGTTGAATGTCCCAAGGAGGGAGGTGAATCTCCGCCGCCGTAGGTGGTGTTTACTAGGTTTTTTAGACGAAGGCGCCGAGGACGCGTGAGTGGATAGTTTAAGCCCCCGGGGATAGATGCTTGTTTTGATGAATGCCCCGGGGAGGGACAATAGGATCAGTTGAATGTCCCGGGGAGAGTATGTAGTTTAGATGAACTTCCCAGGGACGCAAGAGGGTGATTGAATGAGCGCCCCAGGGATATGTGATAGAGACAGATGGGTATACCGGGGAGAGGGAAGGATTTAGGATAAGTCCCTCGAGGATGCTGCCCGGGCCTCTTTAAACTATCGCTCGCGGGTGTCGTCCTCGTCCCCCTTTCACTTGACTTGCGGTGGAAGGGTGAATTTGATCTTGGTTATCGAATTCACCGTTACCTTCTGATTTTAGGTGTTAATGACTTCGTGGTTCCCGGGGACAATGGTCAAGGACAAGGAACTGAAGACCTCTTCTGTCGAGGACAGAGTTCGTCCAGTCAAAGAGTAGGTGGCCGACGAGCCTCTGATGACGCCTTCTTATTTTGCCGCCGAGCAAACCGGTGCTTTCGCCATCGTCTAGGACAGGCATACGGAAGAACCCATGAATTGGCAGGTGTATCGGCCCCGCGATCACCATCGCATCTGTTCGAAATACGGGAAGATGCGGTTCCCTATGTACGAGTTTTTCTTTCAGGAGGCCGGTCTTAGATTACCGTTTACGGACTTCCAATTGGGGGTCTTCGACTGGCTGCGGTTAGCCCCCTCTGAACTGCACCCCAACGCCATAGCCTTTATCCGGGCGTTCGAGATCGTCTGTAGATATCTGGAGGTCAGGGCCATGTTACCGTTATTTTTTCGTCTTTTCCATCTGCAGATGCAGGTGGTGGATGGCCGACATGGATGGGTCTCGTTTAAACATCCGAACAAGCTCTTTCGAACGTATATGGACTCTGTCTAGGATTTCAAGTCGCGCTTTTCCATCGTCCGACCGATTTTTCACAGAGCGTGCTCCACGTTGTACCGGAGAGGGGAGCAGATAGTGAACGGGCAGCGGGAGGAGGTCATGATGCCGAAAGTGTCCTTGGAGTGGACCGAGGAGCACTTCTCGAAGGTTACCGATCATTACATCATGCGGGCGGAAACTCTCGACGAGGAGGATCTGGCCGGCTACCAGAAGATAGTCGCATTCATGTCTAGCCTGCCCCCGTCGAATTTAGTGACGCTCGACGGTAGGTATCTATGCGATGATCAGGGGCGTGTATTCCAGAAGAAGAGGTTTATCAACAGGAAGGCTCTGGTCGAGTGCTCGTCGGAGGATGAGGCCCTTAGCTACCTAGGTGGTGGCCGCCTCCTTCTTCCCTTGACCTCTTATTTTTTATTTGTTTACTGACTCGTCTCTTTCGTCTTTGCAGGGAGTATGTCTTCCGTCAAAGAGAGAGAGAGAGAGAGAGAGAGAGAGAGAGAGAGAGAGTGGAGAAGCTAGCCGCATCGAGAGCCGCTGCTACCAAGAAGACACGACTTGGTCAGGTTGTCGGGCAAGCCGTTGCTGATCAGGGGGGTAAGTGTTCTTCTTTGTCTCCCCAGAGTAGCCAATCACCCATATCTCAAGGGGATGCGAAGAGGCCTAAAATTCACCGGACAGAGGGTGTGGTCGACTTGACAGATGGATCTGCCGAGGAGGGTTTCACGATCCCGCCTTGTCATCAGCACCCCGGTTTCTTCCATGGAGCCAGGTCGCCTAATGTTCCGGTCGGGGAGGAGAAGGTAGTTCTCAGTTCAGACAGGGATGCTTGTGGACAGGTTCTGACGGAGGATCTAGCTGCTATGATGCAAACTTTCACAACGGCGTTGGTCCTGAGCGACGAGAGCTGCTCCTCTGCTGAGCTGTCTAAGCTACAGGGTGACCTTACCTTCGCACAGTCGCGGCTGACCAAACTTACCGGGGAGCTAGAGAAGAGCCAGGGAGAGGCGGCCACACAATGCAAAAGAGGAGATAGTGCTGAAGAGAAGCTGACGGCCGCTGAAGCGGAGGTGCAGGCACTGAAGGTTCGTGTGAGGGAGCTGGAGAGTTCGCTCTGTCCTGCCGAGGATGAGACTGATAAGGATAGGCAGATGGTCACCCGTGCGGAGCTGCTCGCTAGGATCCGGGAGTTGGAGAACGACTGTTTGGAGGCAGTCGAGGTTGGTTTTTCTGGCGCCGTGGCGCAACTCAAAGTGGTTAACCCCGATGTCAGCCTGGTCGAGGACGGAATCAGGTCTTTCCACCAGATTGTCGATAGACGGGTGGTCGATCCTAGTCTCGAGGCTGTTGATCACTTTGCTCCCATGGACGAGCCCAAAGTAGGGGATGATGAGGATGTGTAGACTTGTAGGCGTGCTCGTAGATTTTGGGCCTGCGCGCCAAATCTTTTATGTCTTTCTGGTAAGTGTTTTTGTTGGGTCTGCGTGCCCTTTTTTGACATTGTAATCATGACTACTGGGCTGGTGCCCGTTTTTATAATATGAAATTTTGTTTAAGTGTGCGCTATGTTTTATTTCTGCATGATGATATGCTCGTTTTATTTCTCCATGTTTGTATGCTTAAAATGTATGTTTGTATGCCTTTTGGTGTGTCTGGGGGTAGTAGCTCGACGATAATTATGTCCGATAGTGTGGAGAACTAACCGGTTGACAGGTTTCGTTACGTGGTCGGTACAGGGGTAGTTTATCCCTGCGACATAAATGTCCCATCGTGAGCTGAGTGTCCTGCCGATTTTGGTACGGCGGCGGGGAGCCTCGGTCGAGGGGTTCTTCATCGAGCAGAGCCTTCTGCCTGCACACACAAAGACAGGGCTTTCTATTTCGTTGGTATCGGGAAGACGCGAGGAGGTACGATAGTACCACGTCGCCCCCCTGTGGTCGCAGCGCTTTGTCGTAACGGGCAGTGTTTAACTATAGTACCTTTTCAGCTTCTCAGCGTTTCATGGTCGAGCTAGTTGATCCCCGTGTAGGTTTTCAAGGTAATAGGCCCCATGTTCCGTCTTGTCACGAACACGATACGAACCTTCCCAATTTACGGCCAATTTTCCCTCGTGAGAGTCCTTCTGGTTTCTTCGCAAGACTAGGTCGCTGACCTGGAACTCGCGTTTTAGGACTCTGCTGTCGTAGCGAAGTGCTATATTTTTTCCAGCCTGGCTTCGCGGAGAGCTGCCCCAGAACGGATCTCCTCGACTAGGCCGAGCTCCTCCCGGAGGGCTTCGTCGTTGGTTTCAATTTCGAGGGGCGCCCCAATCCGTTTGGACGGTCCTCTGATCTCGACTGGGATCACCGCCTCGGTTCCGTATGTGAGGCGGAATGGTGTTTCCCCCGTGGTTGGGTGAGGTGTGGTTCGATACGCCCATAACACACTGTGGAGTTCCTCGACCCATCCTCTCTTGGCGTCCCCGAGTCTTCGCTTTAATCCTCGGAGGATTACTCTGTTTGCGGACTCGGCTTGGCCGTTTGTCTGAGGATGTTCGACCAAGGTGAAGTGATGTTTGGTCCCGAGTTTGGTAACGAAGTCCCGAAAGTTTATGTCGGTGAACTGTGTCCCGTTGTCGGTGACAATGGAAAGCGGGACGCCAAACCTGGCGAAGATGTTTCTTTTGTAGAATCAGAGTATGTTGTGTGCCGTGATTTTGGCGAGGGCTTCAACCTTGATCCATTTAGTAAAGTAGTTGACGCCCATGATTAGGTATTTATTCTGATACGAGCCTAAGGTTAAGGGACCAAGGATATCCATCCCCCACCAGGAAAACAACCAAGGGGAGGAGAGGGATTTGAGCTCGTTCGGTGGGGCAAGGTGCATGTCCCCATGCCGTTGACATCTGTCGCATTTCTTGACGTGCTCTTTTGTATCCTCTTGCATCAACGACTAGTAGTATCCTGCCCGTAGGGCATTCCTCGCTAGGGACCGTCCCCCGAGGTGTTGTGCGTTAATGCCTTCGTAGATCTCTTCCAGGACAGCCGCGACCTGAGTTTTGTCGATGCATTTGAGGAGGGGGATCGCGAAGCCTCTTCGATATAATTTGTCCTCGAGCAGAACGTACGAGCAAGATCGCCGTTCGATCGTGCTGGCCTCTTTTGCATCGACGGGGAGTCGACCTGCGCTGAGGTAGGCGTGTATGGGCGTCATCCAACAACTGATGTCTCCTATGGCGTTAACGATGATCCGTGCTTCAGCTTTCTCCGTGCTCGGTTGCGTGAGGATCTCCTGGATGACTGATTTGTGTCCTCCCTTCTTCTTGGTGCTCGCCAGCTTCGAGAGAATATTTGCCCGTGTGTTCTGCTTGTGTGGCACGTGCTGAACCTCCGTGGAGTCGAAACTCTGCATTTTTCTCTTATGAGAGCTAAGTACTCGACCAAGCTATCATTCTTCGCCTTGTATTCTCCTCGTACTTGCGAGGCGATCAGCTAGGAGTCCATGAAGATTCTTATTTCCTTGGCCCCGAGGTCCTCGGCTAGGCGAAGACCGGCCAAGAATGCTTCGTATTCGGCTTGGTTATTTGTTGTCGGAAAGGCTAGTGTTAGAGAAACTTCTACGATGGTGCCTTCCTCATTTTCAAGGATGATGCCTGCACCGCTTCTCGAGGAGTTTGAAGAGCCATCGACGAAGATGATCCATTTCTTACTTCCTGGGGTTAATTCTGGGGAGGGAGTCATTTTGGCGACGAAGTCGTCCAGGACTTGAGATTTGAGGGCTTTCCTACCTTCATAGACGATGTCGAACTCAGAGAGTTCCAGCGACCACTTTAGCATTCGCCCAACAATGTCTAGTCGGCCGAGGAGCTGCTTGACAGGCTGCTCGGTCCTGACCACGATAGTGTGGTCCAGGAAATAGTGTCAGAGACGTTGGGTGGAGATGTCAAGGGCCAAGGCGACCTTTTCGATCTGTTGGTACCTCACTTCAGGACCGTGGAGGGCTTTGCTCGTGAAATAGATCGGCTTTTGCCCCAGAGGGGTTTCCCGGATCAGTACAACGCTGACGACCTCATTTGCAACGGCCAGATATAAATACAAGGCTTCTCCGGCCTCTGGTCTCGTTAACACGGACGGTTCCGAGAGGATGCGTTTGAGGTGGTGGAGGGCTTGCTCGCATTCCTCTGTCCATTCGAACGCGGCTTCCTTTCTAAGTAATTTGAAGAAAGGGAGGGCATGCTGCGCGAATTTGGCGTTGAAGCGGGAAAGTGACGCGAGCACCCTGTTGAGGGACTGTATGGATTTCTTCGAGCTCGGCGTAGCGATCTCGGAGAAAGCTCAACACTTGTCCGAATTCGCCTCGATCCCTCGTTCGGTTAGATAGAAATCGAGGAATTTCCCTGCTCGGACGCCGAAGGTGCATTTCTCTGGATTAAAACGCATCCTGCATCTCCTTGCCGTCTCAAAGACTTTCCTGAGGTGAGCCGTGTGATCAACCTCTGTACGGGACTTGACGATCATGTCGTCCATATAAACTTCGAGCATGGTGCCAATTTCTCCTCGGAAGACTTTGTTCATCATCCGTTGGTAGGTGGCGCCTACGTTATTCAGACCGAAGGGCATTACGTTGTAGTAGTAATTGCCCGACTCCGTCATGAAGGCCGTGATCTGTTTGTCGTGCTCAGCCATGGGGATCTGGTTGTATCCTGAGTACGCGTCCATGAAGGACAGGAGTTTGAAGCCCGCCGAGTTATCGACGTGCTTGTCGATGTTAGGGATGGGGTAGGCGTCCTTAGGACATGCCCGGTTGAGATCGGTGTAATCAACACACATGCACCACTTTCCATTATTCTTTTTAACAAGTACAACATTGGATAGCCAGGTTAAATACCGAGCTTCCGAAATAAAATTTGCCTCTAGGAGGTCTTTTACACCTTTCTCAGCTGCCGCCGATTTTTCGGGGGACTGCCCACGCCTATGTTTTGCTATGGCCCTATCGGTTGGGTTGATGGAAAGCTGATGATAGGCGACCTCAGGGTCGAGTCCGGGCATCTCCGCGACGCTCCAAGCGAAAAGATCTGCATTCTCGCGGAGGCAGGCTTTCAATTGTTTCCTCGCTAGATCGGGCAACCCTGCTCCTATCTTCACGGTGTTCGAAGTGTCTTCCCCTAGGGTTACGATCTCAAATTCCCCGCCTGGAATGGGGCGTGTTGGGTGGACTGGATGCCTGATGGATGATGGAGGAGTGTCGCTGACGTCGTCCTCGCGATCTGACTCTTCGGAGAACCGGCTGTCGAGGTCAACGAAGTCGACGTGGTCTGTCGACTCGCTCTTCGGGACGGTGGAAGGCATTGCCTTTTTGGTCGCTGGGTCGATCGTGCTCAGGCCCTTCATTGCTGCCTCGAAACATCAGCGGGAAACTTCGATCTCACTGTTGAGTCTGTGACGACGGCCCCCGTCTTGTGTAGTATTTCATCTTTAGATGGACGGTAGAGGGTACCGTGGTGAGGTCCGCCATCGTCGTTTTGCCTAGGATCCAATTATAGAGTGACGTGCATTCCACGACCAGAAACTTGACGTTGATCTCCCTGGATGTCTCTTTCTCACAAAAGGTGACCTTGAGTTCCACGTATCCCCATGGTCTGGTTGTCGTCCCATTGAAGCCTTGGAGGTCGGATCCCAGGTAGGGGACAAGTTGGACTCGTCGAGCTGGAGCGTTGTGAAGAGATGGGTGTACATGATGTCCACCGAGCTGCCACCATCAGCCAAGATGCGTCTGACGTCGAAATTTTCCATCTGCGCCCGTATCAGCAAGGGGATGTTCAAGTTGGGGGCACCTCTGGGGATTTCCTCGAGATAGAAGGTGATAGGGTTAGACCGCCCTCGGAACTTGTTGAGAGTGCTCATCTTCCCGGAACTATTACTGACGAACTCCTCGAACTTTCGCTTCATTGATCCAATGGAAAGTTTACTCGGGGTTCCGCCAGAGATGACTATTGCCCTCGAGAAGTATTCCTACCGCCTGTTGGGGCGCACTGGCTCTTCGGGCAGCTCGAGTTTGGCTGGGAGTCCAAATTCCCTGAGAGCAAACCAGTCTTCGGGTCGACTGACGTTGGGGGCAACCTAAAGTCCAGAGTCATTGTCGTGGATGGGAATATCCTTGACTCTTTTAGCTTCAAGGGCATCTTGCCGCAGGGGCTCTTCTCCCCGAGTGTACCTCTTCAGGTGCCCGTCCTTGATCAAAATCTCGATCGCATCCTTCAGGTGGATGCACTCTTCAGTTACGTTCCTGTGGCTTTTATGGAAGCGACAAAACTTCGACTTATCCATGTTGGGTTTTGGGGGTGTCGGCCTGGGGAAGCGGACACCTCCTTGTACAAACTTTGTTTTGGCGCATTCAGCCAGTATGCGCTCGTGGGAAGCGACTAAGGTTGTGTATTCCGTGAAGCGGCCAGCCGGCCTCCGCTATTCACGGGGTTCCCGGGGCGGTCTTCCCGTCGTTGATCTCCTTCGCGTCGGTGATTCGAGGCCCCGTCTTCTCGGGACCCAGGGGGGTTTCCCTGTCCCTTGTGTCACGGGCGGAGTTGGCCGCTTGAGTCTCCTCGAACCGGATGTAGTTCGTGGCTCTGTCGAGGAAGTATTAGAGGGAACCTGACCGGTGGATGGCCACAACTTCATTAGAATTTGGAGTCGCGATGCAGACCCTGCTCCATTAGGTAACGTTTCATCTCGTCTAATGTCGTCACCTGCACCGCCTCCCGGGTGAATCTCTCGATGTAGCTTCTGAGGGGCTCATCAGGGGACTGGATTATTGCGCTCAGCGTGACTTCTGTCTTCGGGTGGCGCCTGGAAGCCGTAAAGTGCCGTGAAAAGAGGTCCTTCAGGACCCTCCACGACGTGACAAACTCTGGCTCCAGGCTCTTGTACCAAGTCATGGCACATTTCCTCAGTGCCTTCGGGAAGAGTCTGCATTTGATGGCTCCCCAAATGTTGCGGTAATCTAGCATGGCCTCGATATCCTCCAGGTGGTCATTCGGGTCGGAGGTTCCGTCATATGTCGAGAGCATCGGGGGCTTCTCCATCCCGTGGGGAATGGGAGCTGCCATGATCTCCCGAGATAAGGGGGTCCTGTAGTCGTCCTCGTCACTGAGAATCAGGGACTGAGGGGGTGAGGGCCCTTGTCGATGAGGGGCTTGATTTTGTACCCTCGGTTGCCTGATCGGGGGTTCTTCCTGTGGTTGCCTGGACGGTGGGTCTACCCTTGTTGTCCGTGGCTCCTGGGCTATCCTCTCCTTCTTGGGGGGGCGACCTAGGCCTTTTCTTGGAGGCCACGGGTTGGGGTCTTTCCAGCTGTGGTCGGTGATTTCTAGGATGGGGAGATGGACTCCTCGAGTTTCCGTTCTGGTCTTCCCGCGGAGGGGACCGGAACAGGACTTCGTGTTCTTGCGCGCCAATACGCTCATTCTGTTGGAATAGCAACTGATTTGTTTGGTTGATGGCCGCAAAGAGGGCAGCCATCGTCGGGTCTGCTCCGACCGGAACGGGGATGGGCTAGAATGCTGTCGGGCTCCTCGCGCGAGGAACGATCTGGCGTGTAGCTTCGTCGGACGAGGGGGAGGCAGTCTTGCCGACCCTCGCGTCGCTCTTTGGGAGCTGGGATGTCCCCACTTGATTCCCGCCATTGGTGGCGGGAGCGTGAGTTAGGTAGTGATCAACATCGTCGTGGTGTGGGCTAGACATGATCGTGAAATGTTGAAGAGACTTTGGTTCTCTGCTAGGAAGAATAGGGAAGTGTATGTTCCCACAGACGGCGCCACTGATCAAACCTGATTAGAAGGGGATCGCTGGCTGGCCACACTCTGTTGGACTACTGCCTGTTCACCGGTGTTGAGAGGGAGGAGGGGGTGTACCTGCAAGACACTCTGATGCCAAAGTAAGAGGTTGGACAGAGTGGTAGCAAATATAGAATAGAGGTAGAGAATTGAATACCTGACCCTCTAGTGAAAGAGGATATTTATAGAGAGACCCCAATGCTGGGCCAACAGTCATTTGAGTTGGGCTGGATGGCCAGGCCCAACCGAAATGACTGCTAGGGCTTACGTGGCATAGTGAAGACCAGAACGTGGTCTTCGCCCTAGTTCAACTGTCCAGTGATCTCCGGAAGGTGGGTTGACCTGCTCTTTCTGAGGTGGATAGTTGGTTGATGACGTGTCCCCACGTAGGGGAGCACGTGGAGAACGTGCGAAGGACACGTTGTTCTGCTCGACGGAAGGAAGGTTCTGTCCGCGGGGGGCAGTGTCTGGTCGACAGGGACCATTGTGTTCGATGTAGGTGAGATAGGCCTGATTGGGCCTTCCCAAGTATTATTGGGCTGGGCCTGCCCGGTCAAGCCGGGGCCCAGGCCAGAATAGTCTAACCTTTTCAGAAAAGAAATGGGGTAAACCATCAATAAATTTGGCTTTTCAATGGATAGAATTTGGGTTTTTTAATTGATAAATTCTAGACAAAAATGTGTCTTTGTACCATCTAAAATGTGTAAGGGAAGGACATCTTAGATTTTGGAGTAGAGTTTGAATTTTTTCTCCAATAGGGATATTGGTTCCAACAAAATGATGAAGGATAGAGAGACATAGTGTATAAACCGCATCTTCTTCGCCTGTGGTGGCAACACCACTTGCTCCGATTACTGGAGCTTCAAACTTAATAATTTTCTTATGGTAAAAAATAACTTTTTCTGACTATCGGTGAGATAATGATCCCACCAGCCTCTTGATTGACCAACAAATCCAGTGGATATGAAGGTGACAATATCTCTGTTGGAATTTACGTTTTGTTTACAAACAGTGGAATACATAATCATTCTATGTATTGTATCAAGGATTTTTTTGTCATTTAAACCATCAATGTTCCATTCATAAATGGCTTTTCCATAATACGAATTTTGGAAGGGTTCAGGTTCTTCAAAAAGTAAATCTTGAGGAGAGGGACGCTTATAATAGTATTTCTATAAAGGTTTAGAGGTATAAACAAGGTTTATCTCATTAGTATTTTGATTACTTATGTCTAAGTCAGCAAACATATTTGCTAAATCATTAATTTCTTCTTCATTAGAAGAGTCTTGATTTGACATCACCGTTAAACGAAAATATTTAAGCTTTTTCTCAAGAATACAGACAAACTCATCACTGTTAGTTTCCATTTTAAATCTTTCTATAGAAATAGGAGGTTGAATTATAGGAACATCTGGAATATTAGATGTAGAAGCTTATTCTTGAGGTTTAGGCTTATTAATAAGGTCAATGATAATCTTTTGACGAGCTATTTGTTTGTTTAAAAGGTCCTTTATGGATTAGAGTTCGTTTTCTAGAGAAATAAATTATTCTCCTAGACAAACAAGGTAGGCATTAGTATAATTATTGGATTTAATTATGGAATTTAACTCTTTAAGAGTCATTTGATTTTGTTCAACCCTTTGAAAGGTAAGATAAGGTGTAGCCTCTGTATGAGGACCCAAACTTATTGTTTTCTCAAGGGGAAAATGAGATTCCATTCTTTCTCCTTTGACATTTTCCCAAGGTTTTTGTAGAACTAACAATTCGTTTTGTTTTATAAAAACTAACTCTTCTTTTTGTTTACTTAAAGTAACTAATGAACCATTTGACAAAGGGAATAAAATCTTGATTCATAGACATCTGAGTATAGTACTCATCTTTAAAACTTTCTAATACAGGGGCAGAAAAAGTTTTAAAAAACCATTTTCTAAATTGAGTGTATCTTTCATGCTGAAACTCGTCATTGACAAGGTTTCTTAGATTACTACCTGGGGAATAATCTAACATTATAACGGGAAGTCCATGTCTGAGGGAGTAGGCGATTCTACTCTAGGAGGATTTGGTTTTTGATATATTTCATATGGAATTTTATTTTCGCTAAGTCTTATATTTTCTACTACCTCTGTTTCTTCTCTTAATTGAGAAGTAGAAAGTCTAGGTAGTTGACTAGGAGCAGAGTAAAAACTCATTTATAGAATTCACCGAATGTCTTCCAGACATAGGTCTAGGTATTCTAATAATTCTTTTAGATTTAAATTTTATTTCCAAATCTCCTTCACTAGACTGGATTATTTGATCAATATCCTTATTAAGGATAGGTTCAGGTTCTATGACCTGAGGAAGGTTCCAGGTTTCAAAAAATTAATTTCATCCCATTTTAGCAACCTATTAGTTGCAACACTAGATGTTAGCAAACTAGTTTGAACTAAAGTAGTAGTTCATGGAAACGATATTTGTTTAGCTTTAGGGTTTAAAGTGGTAAGAACTTTGTAATAAACCTTATAACATATAGCTATTATTTCACTACCCTGTTTAAAATTGTAACCATTGGTATGAATAGTTAATTGAAGGGCATCTAATAATTTTTATCAGTCATGGATAAGCTTATATTGGGAGAGACATCAAAATAAACTGGTCCAAGATACAGACTTGTCTCAATTAAAGCAGCTAAAGATTGTTTAAAATCTTTACATCTACCATCTCTAATATATCCCAGGATGCTAGTATTTAATTCTAGCAAAGTCAAAGGTTTAACAGCAACTTGTATTAAACCAATATGGATATAATTATAATTTTTAAAAGGAAGTAAATCCTTTTTTGTTAAAAGTTTAATTGTCTGAGTACTTTCAGAAATTTGAATAGTTTGTCCCAAACTTTTTATAGCAAAGTGAGATAATAAATCTATTTTACCAAATTTATAAGTTTGATTTGAAGGTACTGATGGAAATGTTCATTTATTAAGTTTATCCAATTTTTTTTTGGATATTCCATAAGTTCTTCATGTTTAATCAAATTATGTTGATGATTATCATCATCAGAATCCATAAATAAGGCAGGTTAAAGTTGTTGTGGATGATTAGCTACCTTAGGTAAAACTAAGTAGGTAAATTTAACTCATAATCTTAGTATAAATATATCTAGGCAACAACTGATAAGTTACCTTTGCAAACAAAAACGTTGTTTAACTATCAATCCTAAGGGAAAGAAGGATGTCTCCTAAATCAAAGATGTCCAATATTTTTTAGCAAAAATTTTCTTTTCAAAATCATCTTAACACTCCCTTCACTGGGAAAAAACGATGAGTTTTAAGAAAACACTAAAAAACATCTTTAGTTTTTTAAAAAAAAAACCCTTATTACTTGTTACCATGATATAAATATACTAATTTTAAGAGAATAACTTACATACTTAGTTTCGTCTAAGTTATCTAACCTTCCCCAACAAAAAATTAGTCACTAATTGTCATTGGCAAATAGTTGAATGATGAAAAATTCCTTAGTTTTTTACCAGACTCTGATACCATAAATACAGCGGAATCAGTATCTCATTTATAAGATTTTTAGTGAGAGAGGATAGAAGGGAGGCAGAGCATATATAAGTTTGTTGTATTGAAATTGCGTGCTTACAAAAGAGAATAAAACCCCCTTATATAGGGATACAAAGACTTACTATTTAAGCCGGTAAAAGCTACCTATGATAGCCGGCTACAACAAACAAATATGAACTATTAATGCCGGATACACATTGGGCTCCATTTACACAAAATTAATTCACAAACAACAAAACTTTCTTACACAATAAAGTAAAAGCAGAATTCCCTCTTATTTGCTTTTTCTAAGATAAGATTCTTATCTTTTTATTATCTAAATTTCAAAATAAGATTCCTTCTTATATTTGCATGCATTTTCCTTTAGGAAATTATTGCATTGTTCCTAGATAAGATAAGATTCTCTCTTGTCTTTTCTCTTTGTCTTGAGATTCTTTATCTCTTTGCTTTGTCTTTTGCTCTCTGAGCCATGGATTGAATCATCGCATCCCAGAAATCTTCAAGAGTGGGATCATCTCCTTGGGCTTCTCGTGCTAAACATTCAAAGTTATTGGAATCAATTGATCCCATAGAAGAGCCAGTCTTTATAGATGAATTCTCATCTTTTGATATTTTAGTTGGAAAAGTGGAGAATAATTGGTTCTTCATATGATCCAGAGTCCTAACCATAATTTCTTCTTTTGATTCATTTGGATATTTTTTCTGAAAGAGGTTCTTTAAATTTCCCATAGACATTTGTTGGTAGCCTTGCTCTTTGATTTTATTATTTTGGTCTTCAGCTATAGCTGCTTGAATCAGAACAACTTTATTCTGAATTTATTTAGAACTCATCTTGTTCCACCATTTATAGAAGAAATTTCTTTCTAAAATGGGTATGTTGAATTATCTTGAGATATGGTGATAGACCATCTCCATATCCATGGGATCTGAAATTTGGTAAAGAACAAAAATGGACATTATCCTGTGATTAAATTATCAGATAAAATATTTATAATAAGTGGACTATTATCACACCAGAGATTGTATAAATCAAGTAATTCTTTGGATAATATTTCCAAAGACGAACCAAATTTAGTCCACCATTCGTAAAACCAATTTGGTATGCGTTTATTAATCATTTCTGGATTAATAGAGAAAAACCAAGAATGTTTGTTCTTAGGATTTTGGTAATAAAAAGCTTGAGTAAAAGCTTGGACATAGTCCCAGTAATTAAAGTAGATATACTTTCCTTCAACAATCCTTATTGCCTTTTCACCATTTGGGTTAAGACCCCACTCTCTTGGTAACAAGAATTTATTAATATGGCATTTACTGAAGTTTATAAAACTTTCAAGATTACTGTTCTGGTAGTGGTGAGTAATTGTTACCGATTCGGTAACAGTCAAAAGAATCTCTAGGTGGGGCCTAGATTTTCCATGAAGACTTGGATATCCTCTTGATTCGAGGTATCTGGTTTTGACAGACCATCCATCATTTGGATTTATCTTATTATCTTCTTCATCAATATACATGATTTTGTCAGTTACTGTATTTTCAAAATAATCCATTTGTTCTTGAGATGGGTTATTAACAGTAACTTCCTTGTAGGATGTATTTTTATTAGAAGAGGAGGAAACTATATCTTCCTTTTTTGATGAAGATGCAGGTAATTGTTGCATTTTTCTTCCTTTGTAAACTATAGTCCAATCCCCTATTGGAGGAATGTTTGATTCTGGTTGGGGTAACATATTGTTACTCCCTCTTCCACCACGGCCATAACTGCGGCTCTCCCCCTATATGAGGTCATCATTCTTTCCCTACAAAAATTCACGAGTTAAGTAGGCAGCAAGTGAATTATTCTCACCTTTAATGTGTTGAATGTCAAATTCAAACATAGGTAATTGAGATTTCCAGCTAGTAAAGATTTGCTTAGAAACAAGATTTTTAACATCTTTTTCGATAATTGATTTAGCTGAGCTGCAATCAATTTTTAATAAGAATTTCTTATTAAGAAGATCATCTTGAAATTTTGAAATACATTTTATAATAGAAAGCATTTCTTTCTTGATAGTAGAATATTTAGATTTGGTAGAATTCCATTTTCGAAAAGTAAATCTGACCAGAACTTCTTTTGATGTTTCAGGTATAACCTGTTTAAGGATTCCTCCATAGCCTAAGTCTGAAGCATCAATTTCAAATTTTTTAAAATACTTAGGGTTAGCAAGAGATAAACAAGGCAAATATTTGACCTTATTTTTAAGTCTTTAGACGCCTGACAATGTTCATTAGTCCAAGGGCCAGGATTTATTCCAAGCCTAGTATGTAATATGGCAGTATCTTTAGCAAGATTTTTATAATAATCTGCTATGTAATTAAGACTACCAAGAAATCTTTGTAATTGTTTCTTATTTGCAATAATATTGGGGAATTTTGAAGCAGATTCAATACTTCTTTATATAGGAATTATTGTTCCTTGGTCAATTTCATGACCTAAAAATCTAACTTTTGTTTGAAAAAGTTTCATTTTAGGAGCAGATATGACTAATCTATTATGTTTAATTAATCCTTTAAATATTTTTAAATTTTTAACATGTTGATATATAGTTTTAGAAAAAACTAAGACATCACCAATATCGACAATTATAAATTATGTATAAGGATTAAATATATCATTCATAATATTTTGAAATTCGGAAGGGGCACTTTTAAGGCCAAAAGGAAGGACATTCCATTCATAATGTCCAAAAGGCACAGTAAAGACTATTTTATACTTATCAGATTCATTAATGTGAATTTGCCAATAGCCAGATTTCATATCAAACTTAGAGAAGATTAAAGCATTGTTTAATCTATCTAAAAGGTATTTTTTATTAGGAATAGGATATCTAGTCCATCTTAACACCTTATTAAGGGGTTTGTAATTAATAACAAGTCTAGGGACCCCACGTTCTTTTTCAGCAGCATTATTAACATAAAAAGCTGTGCAACTCCAAGGAGACTTGGATTTTCTTATCAAATTTTTCTCTAAAAGAGATTCTATCTCTTTTTTGCATAACTCCAAATACTCATGGTTCATTTGAGCAGGCCTAGCTTTGGTGGGAATCTGACTTTAATTAAAGTCATCAAGATAAGGTAAAAAAATAACATGTTTCTTTCTATCCCAAAAAGCATTTGGCAAATCATTGAAGACTTCATTTTTGAATTGGTTCTCAATCAATTTGATTTGTTCTCTTATCTCATTTTTATTAAGTTATTCATTAATATTTAATAAACTAACTTCCTCTTTAAGAAAACCTAATTGTTTTTCTTTATTTAAGAGAATACTTTTAACTTCATTAAGCATTTTAATATGAGGATCAATAATAAATTCAAAAGTGACAGTTTTACCATTAATCATGGTAGTAATGCCTTTAGTGTCAACATTAATTAAAGGCATAATGCTATTTAAAAAAAAGGAGTTCCAAGAATAACTCTATGAGTCATGTTTTTAACTAAGATAAAATGGGTAGGTAAACAAATATCTTGATTACAAATGTATGTATTAGGTAATTTATAATTAACCGTTAATTTGTCACCACTAGCCCGAGCAAGGGTTTGAATGGTTTTTGTATAATACTTGGTTGGAACAATTCCTTCCTGTAGACAATTAAGGTCAGCTCCACTATCAATAAGGGTGAATTAATTTTCTAAAATAAACGTTCTGTTAATAACTAAAGTTATTGTGAGATGTTGGATCGAACTCTAGTATGGTCGAAGTCTGTTCGTGAGTAATGCGTGTTGTAGTCGAAGTTTGTTCTAACATGCATTAGTCAATATTGCTAGGGTTGTTAGCATGTTGAATTGGGTCTTGCTTGTAAGCCCAATTGTCTAAGTTAGTTTGTACCCTAAATTAGCTTGTAATGGGTAATTGTTAAAAAGCCCATTAGGTAGTGTGTTATTTTTCTTATAAATAGGATACTAGTTTCTCAATCTTGGCATAAGGAAAAATAGGAAGATAAAATCCTAATTTCAAGAGAGAGAGGTTATTTTGTTATTCTTGTATAATTGTAATCTTGTTCTAAGAGAAAGGAAAGAATAGCAGTTTAATAACCAATCCTTATTGTTTTCTTCTTTGTTTACCCTAACCTTAACCCTTGTGTGTTTCTTGATCACAAAGAAACCGTTTATACTTTGTTTAAGGTATCCGATTCACAACAAATTGGTGCGGTGAGCATGGAGAAGATGCCTTCAACAAAGTACGATATTGAAAAGTTCACCGGAGTGAAAGACTTTGGTCTGTGGCGCTTGAAGATGAAAGCCCTACTGGTTCAGCAGGGTTGTTTGGAAGCGTTGAAGGGTGAGGCAGCCATGGACGCTGCATTAACGGAAAAAGAAAAGACAGACATGATCGAGAAAGCCCACAGCGCAATATTGTTGAGCCTTGGTGATAAGGTTCTTCGACAGGTATCAAAGCAGACTACAGCATCAGGATTATGGGTGAAACTTGAAAGTTTGTACATGACCAAATCTCTGGTAAATTAACTTTATCTGAAGCAAGCTTTATATTCATTCAAGATGAGTGAAGACAAAGTGTTGGCTGAGCAGTTGGATATGTTCCACAAGCTGATTCTTGATCTTGAAAATATTGATGTGAAGATCGATGATGAAGATCAAGCACTGTTGTTGCTGTGTGCTTTGCCCAGAACACATGCTCACTTCAAAGAAACTCTCTTGTATGGAAGGGACTCTCTGACCTTTGAAGAAGTTCAATCAGCTTTATATTCTAAGGACTTGAACGAAAGAAAGGAGCATAAACCTTCGACGGTGGGCGAAGGTTTGGCCGTTAAGGGAAAATTCTTGCGAAAGGATGGTAAGTTCGACAAGAAGAAAGGTAAAAGTCAACAGAAGTCTTATAGTGGCGAAACATCTAGTATTCGATGTTATCACTGTAATGTCGCTACTGTGAAAATCGGCGCCGACAATACAGAAGAGTCGCCACCGTGCGTTATTTATCCCAACGGAGGGAAAGGAAACGCTCAGAGTAAACCTAACGCAAAGACGGGAAAGGTATGGTCATCGCAACCAAAACCTGGATTCGAGAGTCGGTTACGCAAGGGGAAGGTATTAGCACCCCTCACGTCCATCGTACTCGATGGGATCCACGCTTGCTTTCTTGTACGGATTACATTCTATCTACACTAGAGGTTGAGGGTTAAAAAGAAAGAAAAAGGTGACTCGGCAAAGTATCGCACTTTATGCCTACGTATTCCCGTCTGGAACGAGAAATCAGAGTCAACGTAGTTCGCCTAACTACGGGTAAAAGATGGGAAAGGTTGCTCGCTAGGATATCACATCCTATGCCTACGTACTTTCACACGGCGCGAAAGATCAGAGCAAACGTAGTTCAGGCCACGTACGACACAAGTCTGTCTTGATTATTTTTATCCTTCTGAAAAGGTTTTCTCCATGATTATGAGTCCAAGCGGACAAAAATGACGTTTTTGACTTGTTTACAGTCTTTTACGCAAGAACTATCTTTTATTGTGTTTGAAACATTATTGAGTGTTTTTCTGTTGTTTTGAGGTAAGAAGAGAAACAACAACTCTAAAACCTATGGTTGAAAAGGGAATCAAAACTATCCTAATGTTACCATGCATGGATGAACACCTAATGTCTGTCATATTTCTCTCTTGCTCGGAGAGAAACAGAGATCCTAAAGGATTAACGGAAACAACATATATACAGTAAAGCAGTAAACATGAATGAATGCAACAACACAAGCTAGGCAAGGGAGTCTCGCTCTACCTCGAACCTTAAAAATAACAGGCAAAAGTGAAACAGAATTCACTTTATACCTAACAGGGTAATTATCAAACAATACAGTCAAGAAACCTAGACAATACATCACCAACTTTAAACAACAAATGCTGACAGGAACAGCAAAAAGCACCAACACCTTCAAGCAAGTTCTTCATCAATCTACAAGCTTCAAACAAGCATCCAAGCAAAACTCCAAGCTACAGCAAGCAGAAACTCTAAACAGTTGACAGCATCAGACAGCTAAACACCAGTAAATCCTACTTCAAACAGTTACATAGCTTTGACAGCACAAACTCCTTCTTCTACCAGTCTTCAAGGCAATGAACATCATCTTCAATCTTCAATGGCTTCTTCAAAGCAAGCTCTCCTAGAGGATAAACAGTTGACAAGATGAGTTTGAATGTTAAACAGTCCACTGACTACCAAAGGTGGCCTACAGACAGTTAACATAATACAGACTGTTTTTCTCAAAGTTCTATCTCCTAGATACAGTCACTGGTCCTTCCAAAGGAGGGATGTGAGTATCATGGAGAGACTTTTATTCATTGAGAATAATGGATGCAAGAGAAGCTATCCATATTTGTGAAGAAATTTCTATTCTAAGGCTCTACTTATTTCCTATGTCCTATGTCTTCAATTCACGCCAAGCAAGCTAAACATCTTCATCAAGCTCCTTCTAAGATCTTCAATCTTCTCCTTTGATTCTTCATAAGCTCCACAAACTCAAACCAAGCCCACACCCCAAGCAAAAGCCCAAAAAAGCCCACACAACAAAATAAATCCCACAAATGGGCAAACCAAACAATCACACAATTGCAAAATATACTAAAAATAGTAAAATAGTAGTAAAAATTCTAATATTAATTCTAAGGGGAATTCTACATCTACCCTACATACCCCATATATCCCATATCCTAATTCATACTAAAAACCCCAAAATAAAATGTTTTAGTGCACCTATGTTATGGTAAAACTCTAATCTAGAACTCCTTATGGTCACCACTCAAACTAGCCTAAAACTTATTCACAAAATTATGATGAAATTTATAAGGGTACATGCAAATGTAGGCTACAACATATCCAAAGATCAGACCAAAATTCAACACCAGTTGGGAGAACAAAAATCAACAAACAGACAGCTCAATTACGCAAGCAAACATCGCATTTACTTCGAACCACAATTGCGGAAGCATGCATTCAAGCGGGAAACGATAATGCATGTCAAAGGAATTATGATTAAATAATCAAGAACAGTTGCAAACATCCAAAACATTTCACTCCTAATGCATCATATCAATTCATGAAGATTCGAAGTGAAACGGTACGAGAACGAGCATAAAAAACAGCAAAACAGGCCTGCCAGCACAGTGTTAATCGATTAACACCATAGGTTAATCGATTAACCACTTAAAAATGGCGCAAAATTTGAATATTTGAGTTGGTTAATCGATTAACCATATAGGTTAATCGATTAACCATATAGGTTAATCGATTAACACTGCACCAGAAGCAGAAAATCAGCAGAAATCAGCCAAAAACAGCACATAAACACTTATCCAATCATCCGGATTATCACGTAATCAATTAAGCACGAACTTAAACCAGCAAACAGTGATTTAAACAGCATGTAAACATGATAAAGCAACATGATCATGGATCAAGAAGATAAAACCAACCACAATTCAATCAAATATGAAAATCAACATGATGAACATGCGAATAAGCTCAAAAATGAAATCGGATCAAGAATTCCAACCTTCGAATCGGAGAATTGATTTGGTAATTGTTGATCTAACTGTAATTGAGTAGATCGATGCAAGAAACCCGGAGATTCTTCAAGATCCGCTCCAATTCTTGTAGTAGTAATGAAGATCCACCAAGAACAAACCAAAATAAGCCGAATAATCACTTCCAAAATCACTTCCAAATGCAGATTTGCTTGAGCACGAAAATCGAATGATGAAACGGAATTAACGGAGTGAATCGATGAAGGTTTAGCTCTTAGAGATCAAGAATTCCAATGGAGAATCAATGATCTCAAGGAAAAGAGCTTTGAATGAGTTTTGTGAGGTTGGAAAATTGAGAGAAAATTGAGAGAGAATTGAGATGAATTCTGAAAATGAGAGGGAATTATGAGGATTCGGTTGTGAGGTTTGGAGTAAATCATTTAAATACACTTTTGGTTCGGATCCGAAGCAAGGCTTGGAATTTGGATTGGAAAGTTTGGATTGGAATGTGGTATGGGGTTTTGGCGGGAAATCTAAATTTTGAAGATGTTCTAGATCCTTCCCAAGTGCAAAAAATGAATTTTCAAAGACCAAAAATGGACCTCAAATGGAAATTGCTTGAAATCTCACGTGCAAGGCAAAATCTGCTCTGGTTAATCGATTAACCATATAGGTTAATCGATTAACACCTCTGAAACTTGCAAATCTGGGCTAATTTCGCTTTGGTTAATCGATTAACCATATATGTTAATCGATTAACACATTCAAAAATTTGAATTTGGCGCCTTTTGGAGGGAAATCCGCCCGTTTGCCCGTTTTCAGCTGTTTGGAGCTCTGTTAAGCTTCTGAAACTTGTCGTTGAATATTGTGATTATGAAAATGCTTAGGATACGCCTGAATGCTGCTTCTGAACTGAAAAAAAAAGTCTGCGAAATAAAATAAAATCGGCCGCTCGACCATTGGGCAAAATAAATGCCATAACCTCTGATGCTTGCATAAAATCTCTTGATTAGGCTTCTCCACACTTGATCCCCTGCTAAATGCAAAATGTCATGCCACGCAAATGCTAGAACTATGTACATGATCTATTATGCAAATGACAATGCAATTGAAACATAAACCAATTGAAATAGGTTGAGCAAATTTTAGGGTGCAACAACTGCCCCTATTCAAGCGACTTGGACCCGACTGGATGAAGAGCGAACGACCTTCAAACAATCGAGGTACGAGACGGTTGAATACCAATAAACCCGGAAATTTGCCAACTGCAAAAATAAACGGCACCCCCTGCTTGGGGAACACCATCCACCAATTGGAACCTGATTGTTACGGTAACAACTGATCGATCGTCTGATACAAATCCGATTTTAACATTAACTTGTCAATATAGGAATAAACTTAGTGACTTCACCGGAGAGATACTTCTGTCAAATGTCTGAACACATTCTGCCTATCGTGGGATCATCCTTTATCTGAATCTGATAGGTCTATCCGCCTGCTCCATACGGAAAACTATCCATGTCCGCCTGTTTCATACGATAAAAACTATATACACCTGCCTGTTTCATATGAGAAAATGAGCTATATCCGCCTGCTTCATATGAAAGTACTCTTTTTATCTCCACCCGCTGCATACGGGAGAACATATCTGCCTGATTCTTACAGAACACGTTTTTCATATCCGCCTGTTACTTACGGGAGAACTCTATTAACGTCATCCGCCTGCTACTTACGGAAGAACATATCTGCCTGATTCTTACAGAAATAGCCTTTTATCATCCACCTCCGCCTGTTTCATACGGAAAGTCTACCTGTCTGATTCTTACAGGAACAATCAAAGTTCATCCGCCTGCTTCATACGGTGCAACTTCTACTAATGTCCGCCTGCTTCATACGGAATAATTCTCTACATATCCGCCTGCTTCCTACGGGAGAATTCTATTAACGTCCGCCTGCTTCACACGGCACTCTACCTGCCTGATCCTTACAGGAGCATTCAAAGTTCATCCGCCTGCTTCATACGGTGCAACTTCTACTAATGTCCGCCTGCTTCATATGGAATAATTCTCTACATATCCGCCTGCTTCCTACGGGAGAATTCTATTAACGTCCGTCTGCTTCATACGGCACTCTACCTGCCTGATCCTTACAGGAGCATTCAAAGTTCATCCGCCTACTGCATACGGTGCAACTTCTACTAATGTCCGCCTGCTTCATACGGAATAATTCTCTACATATCCGCCTGCTTCATACGGGAGAATTCTATCAACGTCCGCCTGCTTCATACGGAACTCTACCTGCCTGATCCTTACAGGAGCATTCAAAGTTCATCCGCCTGCTTCATACGGTGCAACTTCTACTAATGTCCGCCTGCTTCATACGGAATAATTCTCTACATATCCGCCTGCTTCCTACGGGAGAATTCTATTAACGTCCGCCTGCTTCATACGGAAGAGCATATCTGCCTGATTCTTACAGAAATAGCCTTTTATCATTCACCTCCGCCTGTTTCATACGAAAAGTCTACCTGTCTGATTCTTACAGGAACAATCAAAGTTCATCCGCCTGCTTCATACGGTGCAACCTCACTAATGTCCGCCTGCTTCATACGAAATAATTCTCTATATATCCGCCTACTTCATACGGGAGAATTCTATTAACGTCCGCCTGCTTCATACGGAACTCTACCTGCCTGATCCTTACAGGAGCATTCAAAGTTCATCCGCCTGCTTCATACGGTGCAACTTCACATGCCTGATGCTTACATGAGCTTACTTGCATATAGCTTCTTCGCCTGTTTGCAGCAAAATCTAACTCTACTGGGGATATTCTGAAAATAAACACCAAACACTTGTCTCAGCAACAAGTGAACACTCCTGAAATTTTGATTTTATGAAACCCTGATGCGCTACCGTAACAACAAACTTGGAAAAACATTCCGCTGACCGGATACGAGAAAACCTCAATCAGTAACTCTGTGGGGAAAACCATAAACTGAACTATATCATCACCTGTCTCACAGTAAGACCCCGAATATCTGAAAATATATCTGCTAGAACTCCACACTCCTGTTGAGAAATACACTTGAAAACAAAAGGTTAACCGACCTGATTTATGTTTCAAAATGCACATGTTTGACAACGGCGTAATGCTCCACACAGTATGGAAATGCTACGCGTTTTTAGGTAGATGCAACTACGACAATATATGCAAATGCGAATGCAGGCTCAATTTGCTAGGAAAAACTCTGATTAGCTCGCCTCAACCGCCACTGTTGAGGACAAATGCCACCCTGCTAGGGAAAGCTCTGATAAACTTGCTTCAACCACCGCTGTTGAGGACAAATACCACCCTGCTGGGGAATGAACGGGTATCATACAGTATTCCAGCAAAATAAATGCTAGGACATACAACCAACTCTGCTGGGGAGAGCTTTAACCTACAATTTCCACTGGGAGGAAAGAATAACACCTGCTGAGGAGAGAGAACTCCACTGGGGACTATGAATGACTCAGCTGGGGAGAATAAAATGTTTGGGCACAATCTATAATCTTGCGACCATCCATTTATTGAAACTAAACAAATTCTGCTGGGGATAAGGAATCCTTTGGAGAAAACACCACTGTCTGAGTACAGCTTACCAACTTAAAATCATCGACTCTGTTGAGGATAAACGACCCCACTGGGAAATTAAACCATCTGGCTATAATTTACAAACTTGGGACTACCACTATGTTGAGGATAAACACCCTGCTACCGGCCTGACAACCTGTGGGGATAAAGGAAAACCATCTTCCATGGTAGAATTCCTTCTGAACCAAATCTGACTTGGTTAATCACCGTGGGAATCCTCTCGGCTGGGGATTGCGTACGCGCATACTCTCTGGGGAGCGCTCGTCCTGCAGGGGATACCGATCTTGACCTGCTGGAGATATCTCTATGAAGATACTTCTCTGGGGAATAAACTGCGACTTGCTGGAGATTAGTGTCAACCATAATCAAATCTTTCATCAAGCACCTCGGGCTGGGTCATACTAATTTCCTTTTATCTGCTTCAGACAAGCAAGGACCCTACAAAACAACACAAACGAGACAAAACAAGTCTATACAACCAAATCTACTCAGGTTAGTGTTCATGGCATTTCAGTCAATTCAAAGTTTTAGCAATTATTGGCAAGGGCCAGGCAAGGTTATGCATATGCTAGTTTTATCAAAAACAACCGGCGTTCTTTCACATACAAAACAGTAAAGAACAAGTATCAAATACTGAATAATAGGTTTTATTGATTAAGCCTCTGAATAGGCGAGTTTTGTACACTGGATGCAACTCCTGAAAAGAGGAAGTTACGCACAAACAAATATACAAGTATGCACAGAAAGCAAAAATACTAACACAAATTTGTACACATGTCGGCAACGTGGTGCAGACAAACATCATGAGCTGATCCTCCTATGCCTCGCCTGACTCTGGCGCTTTCCCGGTATTCAATTTTCGGAAGAGATTGTATCTGATAAATGAACCCCCAAGGTATTCTCCAAACCACCAAGCAATGCCGTATCAAATTCGGACCACAGTCATTTGCTTTTAAAATCCCTAACTTTTGCGTGAATCGCCCTTTGCGGGTTTTCAATTCACCGGGATACCCTTTTTTGCCGAAGCCGCCTAGTGTAGGTTTTCAACTTTGCGGGTGTACATCTTTTCAATTTTATCCCTAACTTTTGCCCGAACCTTTTATTCTGTTTTTGGTTCGCCAGGATGCCCCATTTTTTCCTGGACTCTCCTTTTTTGTCCAGCGGGTCAATTTTAAGCAAAGTATTTTTTAACTGCGTCCGAATTCACAGGCGACGTGAAATCTTCTCCGTCCATGGTGGACAACAACAATGCTCCTCCTGAGAAGAATTTTCTGACAACATATGGCCCCTCATAGTTTGGCGTCCATTTGCCCTTGTGATCTGTTTGTGGCGGGAGAATCCTTTTCAGCACAAGGTCGCCCGTCTGAAAGCTGCGAGGACATATCTTCTTATCGTACGCTTTCTTCATTCGGCTCTGATACAACCGACCGTATGCTAGAGAAGCTAACCTCTTCTCATCCATTAAGCTCAACTGATTCAACCTGTTTTTCACCCATTCTGCCTCGTCGAGTTGGACATCTCGTAACACCCTCAAGGAAGGAATATCTACTTCCAATGGTAACACCGCTTCCATTCCGTATACCAGCGAGAACGGGGTTGCCCCGGTTGATGTGCGTACCGTCGTACGATAACCGTGCAAAGTGAAAGGTAACATCTCGTGCCACTCCTTATATGTCACAACCATCTTCTGAACAATCTTCTTTATGTTCTTGTTGGCCGCTTCAACAGCGCCATTCATCTTGGGTCGGTAAGGAGAAGAGTTGTGATGCTCAATCTTGAAATTCTGACACAGCTCTTTCATCATCTTGTTATTTAAATTCGAACCGTTGTCGGTGATAATCCGCTCGGGGATTCCATATCTGCAAATTATATCTCGTTTGATAAACCTGGCTACCACTTGTTTGGTCATATTAGTATAGGAGGCTGCTTCCACCCATTTGGTGAAGTAATCAATTGCTACCAAAATGAACCGGTGTCCGTTAGATGTTGTTGGCTCGATCTTTCCAATCATATCAATCCCCCACATCGAGAATGGCCATGGTGATGACATCACATTCAGAGGATTCAGAGGCACATGGATCTTATCCGCATAAATCTGGCATTTATGACACCTCTTTGCAAACTTGAAACAATCATTTTCCATAGTTAGCCAATAATAACCTGCCCGCAGCAGTTTCCTTGTCATAGCATGCCCACCAGCATGTGTACCAAATGTACCCTCATGTATTTCCTCCATGAGCAACCTCGCCTCTTTCTCGTCTACACAGCGTAGTAACACCAAATCATGGTTTCTTTTGTATAGAACACCGTCCGGATTCAGATAGAAATTACCATCCAATCTCCTGAGAGTCTTCTAGTCGCGACTGGATGCCCCAGCCGGATACCCTTTATTCTTCAGGAAATTCTGGATATCAAAGTACCAGGGTTTATCGTCAGATGCTTCATCAATATCAAATATGAAGGCAGGCCTGTCGAGCCGAGATATAACAATCCGAGGAGCCTTGTTCCAGTAGTTAACTTTATACATGGAAGACAAAGTGGCGAGAGCATCCGCCATTTGATTTTCTGCTCTCGGTACGTGATGCAGTTCAACTTTGTCAAAGAAAGGCAACAATATCCTCGCATAATTCATGTATGGTATCAAATTGGGCTGACGTGTCTCCCATTCTCCTTTTATCTGATTCACCACCAGAGCTGAGTCTCCGTATACATCCAGATTCTTGATTCGCAAATCAATGGCTTCCTCAAGCCCCATGATGCAAGCCTCGTATTCAGCTTCATTATTGGTAACCGGAAAGGTTAATCGAGCAGTAAATGGGATGTGCGACCCATGTGGAGTAGTGATGATTGCCCTAATTCCGCTACCATAGGAATTCACAGCTCCGTCGAATATTAACTGCCATTTGGAACCCAACTCTGGCCCTTCGTCCGGCAACGGTTCTTCACAATCCTTCATTTTCAGGTACATGATATCCTCGTCAGGAAAATCAAACCTCATCGATTGGTAGTCCTCAATAGGCTGCTCAGCAAGATACTCCGACAAAACACTCCCCTTAATAGCCTTCTGAGACACATATTGGATGTCATATTCAGTTAAAACCATCTGCCAACGAGCAATTCTCCCGGATAACGCCTGTTTTTCAAATACATATTTGATAGGATCCATCTTCGAGATGAGCATGGTCGTATGATTCAGCATATACTGTCTTAAACGCTTGGCGGCCCAGGCTAGCGCACAACACGTTTTCTCAAGCATTGAGTATCTCGACTCACAATCAGTAAACTTCTTACTCAGATAGTATATTGCATGCTCTTTTCGCCCTGTCTCGTCGTGTTGACCGAGAACACAACCCATACTCCCATCAAGAACCGTCAAATACATAATCAAGGGTCTTCCTGCCACTGGAGGTATCAAAATAGGAGGCTCCTGCAAGTATTGTTTTATTTTGTCGAACGCCTTTTGACAATTTTCATTCCAAGTCACAGCCTGGACCTTTTTCAACAGCTTGAATAATGGCTCGCAAGTAGCTGTTAGGTGAGAGATGAACCTAGCAATGTAGTTCAACCTCCCTAAAAACCCTCGCACTTCTTTTTCCGTTTTAGGCGTCGGCATCTCCTGTATCGCTTTTATCTTTGCAGGATCGACCTCTATTCCTTTTTCGCTCACGATAAACCCCAGCAGTTTACCCGATCTCACCCCGAAGGTGCATTTATTAGGGTTCAGTCTCAACCTGAACTTCCTGAGCCTCTTGAATAG
Source organism: Lathyrus sativus (assembly GCA_963859935.3). Taxonomy (NCBI): domain Eukaryota; kingdom Viridiplantae; phylum Streptophyta; class Magnoliopsida; order Fabales; family Fabaceae; genus Lathyrus; species Lathyrus sativus. The sequence continues at coordinate 37,343,131 of OZ012735.1, forward strand.
CTTCAGCAGATTCACCAAATGTTCTTCCTCCGTCTGTGATTTGGCAATCATATCGTCAACATATACTTCAATCTCTTTATGCATCATATCATGAAAGAGAGTCGTCATTGCGCGTTGATATGTTGCCCCAGCGTTCTTTAATCCGAAGGGCATCACTTTGTAACAAAATGTTCCCCAAGGTGTTATGAAGGTAGTCTTCTCCATGTCTTCTGGTGCCATTTTAATCTGATTATAGCCTGAGAAGCCATCCATGAAGGAGAAAACGGAGAACTGAGCAGTATTATCGACCAGCACATCGATGTGTGGAAGTGGAAAGTCGTCTTTCGGGCTCGCTTTGTTCAAGTCACGGTAATCTACGCACATTCTTACTTTACCGTCTTTCTTCGGTACTGGCACAATATTAGCGACCCACGAGGGATATTTCGTAACAGCTAGGAAACCGGCATCCCATTGTTTCTGAACCTCCTCTTTGATTTTCACTGCCATGTCAGGTCTAGTTCTTCGGAGTTTCTGCTTAACTATTGGGCATTCCTCTTTCAAAGGCAGACGGTGCACAACCATATCCGTATCCAATCCGGGCATGTCTTCGTATGACCAAGCGAACACATCACCGTACTCTCTGAGCATTTCAATCAACTCTCGCTTGACATCGCTCTGTAGCGCGGCCCCTATACGGATATTCCTTTCAACCCCTTTCGACCCCAAATTAATAATCTCTATTTCTTCCTCATGAGGCAGAATGATTCTTTCTTCCTGTTTCAACAACCAGGTCAACTCTTCTGGAACATCGCCATCTTCAACCATCTCTTCCTCAGCCTGAAATACCGGGTGCTCGAAGTCGAAGTGAGTCATAGGCGGTTCATAGATGTCATCTGAAAATGTAATCCTGCAAAAGAAATGGTTAAATGTTTCAAAACATATATAAAGCGAATAGCCACGCTGCCATTTTATTGTTAAAGCAAAAACAAGAAAAACAAGGATCACAATATTTGTACATGAAAAACGCCTTTTATTTAATGATTAACAGTGCAATGTACATAACCAAATGGCCCTAAGCAAAACCACGATGCCCCAGGTAGGACACCGGATTATTCAACAATTAAGAAAACAAATCATTACTGTTTAGTTGTCACAGGAACAGTCTCCTGAATAGACCAATTGCACAGTCCTTGTCCTGGCACGCTTGGCTGAATCCAAGCGTCCATATCACAATCGCTGTCTCCTTCTTCGGAATCTGAAACAGCATTGATGGTTTCATAGCATACCCCACTGGGCGTGATCGTCACCGGCCCTTTGAATCTGGGTACTCTGGGAGTGGGCGTTGACGACGAAGGATGATATCCAAGTCCGAACTTGTCCATCTTCACAGGAATATCTGGTACCTGACCCCAACCCTTAGTCTCTCCTGCTCGTACCAAAGCCTGTGCTTCTTTATACGATGATACAGCCCCACATGGCGCTTTGCTGGGCACTGGAGCTTTATCTTTAATTCTCAAACCCTCAAATGCCTGACAGGGTGTTTCATGAATCTCACTGTCGACTTCCACGTATTTGAATGAAGCCAGATGGCTAACCAGTATATCTTCCTCCCCACAGACGGTAACGACGCTGTCCCCCACCATGTACTTCAACTTTTGGTGCAAGGTAGACGTGACTGCCCCTGCAGCATGGATCCAGGGACGCCCTAAAAGGCAACTATATGCAGGGTGGATATCCATTATATAGAATTCGGTCTCAAAAATTTCAGGCCCCACTTGCAATGGCAATGTTAGCGATCCAAAGACAGTCCTTCGTGTACCATCGAACGCCCTGACCACCAAGTCACTAGGCGTGCATATTATGCCCCTGACATCCAGTTTCATCATTGCTTTCTTCGGAAGCACGTTCAGGGAAGACCCAGTATCCACTAGAACGTGAGACATGACCGTGCCCCTGCATTCCACCGATATATGCAACGCCATATTATGTTCTCTCCCCCTCGGGGTCAAATCAAAGTCAGTAAAACCCAAGCTATGGCCTGCGTTCACGTGTGCCAGTACCCCCTCCAACTGGTTTACAGACACGTCCTGGGGTACGAATGAAGTATCCAAAATCTTCAACAGTGCATTCCGATGAGCTTCGGAACATAATAACAACGATAATATGGATATCTTCGATGGTGTTTGTTGTAAGTGCTCGACGATTTTGTAGTCACTTTTTCGGATTAACCTCATGAATTCTTCTGCATCCTTTAGTGACGTTTCTTTCTCGTTCCTCTGTACAGGCATACCCTCGTTCACTTTTTCTTTCCCCTTTGCCAATCATTGGGCTTCTACCTCTGGCGATACGAAGATCCTTCCACTTCTGGTCATTTCACCAGTTCCAACAACGTTGTCTACAACCCCATCTGGTTGCTTATTGAGCTCTATCTTCTCGCCGTTGCAATAGGCTTCCAGTCCGTAGGTCCAGGGCACGGCTTTGGTATTTTCATAAGGGACTGGCCCTGCTTTTGTAATGGTGATCATCGGCCGCCTGGCTGGTGCCGTTATAGTTACCGCTTTTCGTGGAATTGTCACCATTGCAACATCGTTCTGTTCATCAGCTAATACCTCTACAGGTTCCTCCACTGTAGTTCTGTCAAACTGTAATACACCTTCATTAATCATGGCCTGTATGCCTTTTTTCAATTCCTCATAACCCCTAGCTTGGGTCCAACAATCCAGACAATATTCATCACAACCCGGGTAAACACCCCCTTTCAGCAATCTACTCTTGATTTCACTCAGCGGTGTCTGCAGCTCGTTAACGTCCATTACTAGATTCAACTCCTCCTCTGTTAGGATAGCATTTGCCCCATGATTGGGCATAGGCAACTGTACTATGTTTGGGGTTACCTGTCCAAAATTGATTAGCTTGCTGTCCAACAAATCCTGCACTACATGTTTGAAAGCGTGACAAGCTTCTATGTCGTGTCCGGGTGCCCCGGAGTGGAACTCGCAATGCTTGTTGGCATCATAACCATAAGGAAGTGCCGTCCCTTTGGGTGGATCCAAAGTCCCTTTTTCCACTAATTTCAGCCCCAACAATGCCTGAAGTAAATCTGCGTATGTAGAAGGAGGCTTGTCAAACACCCTCCTCGGCTTCTGAAACCTTCTCTGTTCATTATCCTGCCCCTGTTGCCGCTGGGGCTGTTGTTGCTGTGGTGGTATCTGCTGTAGTGGTATTGGTTGTTGATGAAATGGAATCGTGACGCTTGCCACCTGTTGCGGATGATTGTACTGATTCCGTCCTCTACCCCGGCCTCGACCCCCAAATACTGCACTTGTGTCACCCTGACGGCGACCACCATAAGCTTTTCTGTTACTTCCAGCTGAAGTGGGTTCCTCAGCTTGGAATCTCCCTATCTTGATATTACTTTCAATCTTTTCCCCCATCAAGATTAGATCCGAGAAGCTGCCCAAGGAAGCATGAAATAACTTATCATAAAACATACCGGTGAACGTTCCTATGAAAATATCATTCATTACCTTCTCAACCAGAGGAGGATGAACTTGTGCGGCCATATCGCGCCATCTCTGCGCGTATTCTTTGAAGCTCTCGCCTTTCTTTTGGGCTAATCCTTGTAACTGGACCCGATTTGGTGCCAAGTCACTGTTGTATTTATAGTGCGCCACGAACGCCTCAGCCAGTTGCTTCCAAGTCTTGATTTGTGTAGGCTCCAACCCCATGTACCACTCAAGGGAAGGACCAGACAAGCTGTCCTGAAAGAAATGCATCAACATTCTTTCATCATTCGAATAAGCCGACATCCTTCTATAGTATGATCGCACATGTACCTTGGGACAGGTATCTCCCTTATACTTATCAAAGATGGGAGCCTTAAATTTCAACGGTACCCTCAGGCCAGGCACCAGTCCCATTGTGGTCATATCCAAACCAGAAGCACTTTGATTCACAACACCTTTCATTTGCTCCTCGAGCATCTTGATTCGCTGAGTGTTGTCTACAGGACCTTCAAAACCTCGCCCAGAGAAAGCATCGTCTTGCTGATCTTCGTTCCAATTACCATTTTCATTTCCATATCCATCATACCCCATATTACGGCCAAACCCAGTCTGATTCATCATTGGTCCTCGACCTCTATTTCCGTATCCCTGATTGATACCAACCGACCCATACCCTGTATTAACAAATCCAGTGCCATTACCATTATTACCCGGTCCACCAAAACCCTGATTAGCTATGCCAGCACCATCATACCCAAAGCCAAATTTGCCATCCTGACCACCGTAGTCAAACCCTTGGTCCCCATATCCGAAACCAGTGTTTCCGAAACCATTGACATTGTTGTTATTGAGACCGCCCAGATTGGCGTCTCCGAATCCAGCATTAGTGTCTACGAATCCACCATTGTTTCCATTTCCTGCACCAGCACCAATGTTCCCGTTCACCACAGGTATGCTCCCCACATGTGGGGCTACAGGCGTGGGTGTTCCATTGCCTTGAAGGGTTTCATCCCGTACAGAATTACGGTCCTCATTTCCATTCCCAGTATTCTTTACCAACAGTGGTTGTACTAGAGTCTGCAGGTTCTCCTGGCCCTTCACAACCGTCTCCATTATCTGCATGAAAAGCGCCAGCTTTTTGCGGATCTCTTGCATTTCGAATTGCACTTGGTCCATTACTCTTTTGCAGTTAGTGCGAGTGGAGTATCGGTGAGGACGTTGGCTGTCAATCCTGAAAAACTTGGAGATGCAGGAGATGAGATACGGTTTCAACTGTTGCCTGGTAAATGCAACTGGCAAATGCAATATGAATGTGGATTCAAAAATGCAACATGTAGGATGGGGAAGTATGCAATGCCTCTGCAGCACAGACACACGTTAATGAAATGCAATGATAATGGTTATGCGAATAATGCGATGCAAACAGATGCAACAAAGGACCAAATGCCCCGGCTGAGAAGCCCAAATCACACCAAGAACAGGTCTCAAACGGACCCTCCAATATTCCTCAAACCATGGTCTTAGACAGACCCCATAAAGAAACTCCAGCCTGGTCTCTGATAGACCCAATAATATAACTCCACCCTGGTCTCTGACAGACCCGGTAACTGTCCTTAAATATCCACAATCCTGAATCTCAAATCAAGAAATAAGCCGGTAGTCTGAATGTCGAGTTACCTGTATGCCCCAAATCCCTCTCACAGGTGGGTGTCCTAATCACTGACACAAGGTATGGCATCCTATGCGGGTATCAACGTCACAGACTTTCAAGAGCGACAATACGATACCCAGAAGGTGTGGCATCGTCGTCCCTTGAAGAGGCCTCACTTAGTTGAATACCCAATTGATCGGTCCCCAGAGTCGACAATCCTCGGGTCAGACAACTTGTCGAGCCCAAAGGGCCAGGCAAGAAGCATCAAAGAGAATCTCGTCCGAGCGCAGATTTCGCAACAAGCTGGTACATGCAAATCATGTAGGCTTTACCACTACTCTCCACTTCTAAGTCTAAATGTACACTCAAGCCCAGGTCCGGCTTATCTCTCAATCACAAAAACCCCCTCATACCCACAACACAGCAATAACAATAATATAATGCTGAAAGTAAATACTGAAATGTAAATCCATGCAAAGCCCACGACGGGAAAAAAAGCGCTAGGATTGACTCGCATAGGGAATCGTTGGAGTCCCCAGCAGAGTCGCCAGCTGTCGCTACTGCGAAAATCGGCGTCGGCAATACAGAAGAGTCGCCACCGTGCGTTATTTATCCCAACGGAGGGAAAGGAAACACTCAGAGTAAACCTAACGCAAATACGGGGAAGGTATGGTCATCGCAACCAAAACCTGGATTCGGGAGTCGGTTACGCAAGGGGAAGGTATTAGCACCCCTCACGTCCATCGTACTCGATGGGATCCACGCTTGCTTTCTTGTACGGATTACATTCTATCTACACTAGAGGTTGAGGGTTAAAAAGAAAGAAAAAGGTGACTCGGCAAAGTATCGCACTTTATGCCTACGTATTCCCGTCTGGAACGAGAAATCAGAGTCAACGTAGTTCGCCTAACAACGGGTAAAAGATGGGAAAGGTTGCTCGCTAGGATATCGCATCCTATGCCTACGTACTTTCACACGGCGCGAAAGATCAGAGCAAACGTAGTTCGGGCCACATACGACACAAGTCTGTCTTGATTATTTTTATCCTTCTGAAAAGGTTTTCTCCATGATTATGAGTCCAAGCGGACAAAAATGACGTTTTTGACTTGTTTACAGTCTTTTACGCAAGAACTGTCTTTTATTGTGTTTGAAACATTATTGAGTGTTTTTCTGTTGTTTTGAGGTAAGAAGAGAAACAACAACTCTAAAACCTATGGTTGAAAAGGGAATCAAAACTATCCTAATGTTACCATGCATGGATGAACACCTAATGTCTGTCATATTTCTCTCTTGCTCGGAGAGAAACAGAGATCCTAAAGGATTAACGGAAACAACATATATACAGTAAAGCAGTAAACATGAATGAATGCAACAGCACAAGCTAGGCAAGGGAGTCCCGCTCTACCTCGAACCTTAAAAATAACAGGCAAAAGTGAAACAGAATTCACTTTATACCTAACAGGGTAATTATCAAACAATACAGTCAAGAAACCCAGACAATACATCACCAACTTTAAACAGCAAATGCTGACAGGAACAGCAAAAAGCACCAACACCTTCAAGCAAGGTCTTCATCAATCTACAAGCTTCAAACAAGCATCCAAGCAAAACTCCAAGCTACAGCAAGCGGAAACTTTAAACAGTTGACAGCATCAGACAGCTAAACACCAGTAAATCCTACTTCAAACAGTTACATAGCTCTGACAGCACAAACTCCTTCTTCTACCAGTCTTCAAGGCAATGAACATCATCTTCAATCTTCAATGGCTTCTTCAAAGCAAGCTCTCCTAGAGGATAAACAGTTGACAAGATGAGTTTGAATGTTAAACAGTCCACTGACTACCGAAGGTGGCCTACAGACAGTTAACATAATACAAACTGTTTCTCTCAAAGTTCTATCTCCTAGATACAGTCACTGGTCCTTCCAAAGGAGGGAGGTGAGTATCATGGAGAGACTTTTAGTCATTGAGAAGAATGGATGCAAGAGAAGCTATCCATATTTGTGAAGAAATTTCTATTCTAAGGCTCTACTTATTTCCTATGTCCTATGTCTTCAATTCACGCCAAGCAAGCTAAACATTTTCATCAAGCTCCTTCTAAGATCTTCAATCTTCTCCTTTGATTATTCATAAGCTCCACAAACTCAAACCAAGCCCACACCCCAAGCAAAAGCCCAAAAAAGCCCACACAACAAAATAAATCCCACAAATGGGCAAACCAAACAATCACACAATTGCAAAATATACTAAAAACAGTAAAATAGTAGTAAAAATTCTAATATTAATTCTAAGGGGAATTCTACATCTACCTTACATACCCCATATATCCCATATCCTAATTCATACTAAAAACCCCAAAATAAAATGTTTTAGTGCACCTATGTTATGGTAAAACTCTAATCTAGAACTCCTTATGTTCACCACTCAAACTAGCCTAAAACTTATTTACAAAATTATGATAAAATTTATAAGGGTACATGCAAATGTCGGCTACAACATATCCAAAGATCAGACCAAAATTCAACACCAGTTGGGAGAACAAAAATCAACAAACAGACAGCTCAATTACGCAAGCAAACATCGCATTTACTTCGAACCACAATTGCGGAAGCATGCATTCAAGCGGGAAACGATAACGCATGTCGAAGGAATTATGATTAAACAATCAAGAACAGTGGCAAACATCCAAAACATTTCACTCCTAATGCATCATATCAATTCATGAAGATTCGAAGTGAAACGGTACGAGAACGAGCATAAAAAACAGCAAAACAGGCCTGCCAGCACAGTGTTAATCGATTAACACCATAGGTTAATCGATTAACCACTTAAAAATGGCGCAAAATTTGAATATTTGAGTTGGTTAATCGATTAACCATATAGGTTAATCGATTAACACTGCACCAGAAGCAGAAAATCAGCAGAAATCAGCCAAAAACAGCACATAAGCACTTATCCAATCATCCGGATTATCACGTAATCAATTAAGCACGAACTTAAACCAGCAAACAGTGATTTAAACAGCATGTAAACATGATAAAGCAACATGATCATGGATCAAGAAGATCAAACCAACCACAATTCAATCAAATATGAAAATCAACATGATGAACATGCGAATAAGCTCAAAAATGAAATCGGATCAAGAATTCCAACCTTCGAATCGGAGAATTGATTCGGTAATTGTTGATCTAACTGTAATTGAGTAGATCGATGCAAGAAACTCGGAGATTCTTCAAGATCCGCTCCAATTCTTGTAGTAGTAATGAAGATCCACCAAGAACAAACCAAAATAAGCCGAATAATCACTTCCAAAATCACTTCCAAATGCAGATTTGCTTGAGCACGAAAATCGAATGATGAAACGGAATTAACGGAGTGAATCGATGAAGGTTTAGCTCTTAGAGATCAAGAATTCCAATGGAGAATCAATGATCTCAAGGAAAAGAGCTTTGAATGAGTTTTGTGAGGTTGGAAAATTGAGAGAAAATTGAGAGAGAATTGAGATGAATTCTGAAAATGAGAGGGAATTATGAGGATTCGGTTGTGAGGTTTGGAGTAAATCATTTAAATACACTTTTGGTTCGGATCCGAAGCAAGGCTTGGAATTTGGATTGGAAAGTTTGGATTGGAATGTGGTATGGGGTTTTGGCGGGAAATCTAAATTTTGAAGATGTTCTAGATCCTTCCCAAGTGCAAAAAATGAATTTTCAAAGACCAAAAATGGACCTCAAATGGAAATTGCTTGAAATCTCACGTGCAAGGCAAAATCTGCTCTGGTTAATCGATTAACCATATAGGTTAATCGATTAACACCTCTGAAACTTGCAAATCTGGGCTAATTCCGCTTTGGTTAATCGATTAACCATATGTGTTAATCGATTAACACATTCAAAAATTTGAATTTGGCGCCTTTTGGAGGGAAATCCGCCCGTTTGCCCGTTTTCAGCTGTTTGGAGCTCTGTTAAGCTTCTGAAACTTGCCGTTGAATATTGTGATCATGAAAATGCTTAGGATACGCCTGAATGCTGCTTCTGAACTGAAAAATATGTCTGCGAAACAAAATAAAATCGGCCGCTCGACCATTGGGCAAAATAAATGCCATAACCTCTGATGCTTGCATAAAATCTCTTGATTAGGCTTCTCCACACTTGATCCCCTGCTAAATGCAAAATGCCATGCCACACAAATGCTAGAACTATGTACATGATCTATTATACAAATGACAATGCAATTGAAACATAAACCAATTGAAATAGGTTGAGCAAATTTTAGGGTGCAACATGTAAGAAGGAGGGTCACATAAGAAAGGTGTGCCCTGAATGCTTGAAAGATCATGGAGGTAATGGCAATGCAGCCATTGTTCAAGATGACTTCGACTCATCTGATGTTCTTGTGATTTCAAGTGGCGACTCGAGAAAAGAATGGATTATGGATTCAGGTTGCACTTGGCACATGACTCGAAATAGAGAATTGTTCGAGGAGCTATGTGATCAAGATGGTGGATCTGTACTGCTGGGAAACAACAAATCTTGCAAAATTGCAGGTATTGGATCTGTGAGATTCAAGCTCCATGATGAGTCAATAAGGTTATTGACTGAAGTCAGGTACGTACCTGACTTGAAGAAAAATCTGATTTCTCTTGGTGAATTCGACAGAAAAGGATACGTTTTTCAAGGAGAGAAAAGTATCCTAAGAGTCATGAAGGGGTAGAAGGAAGTCTTAAGAGGCGTGAAGAAACAAGGCTTGTATACCCTTGAGGCTGAGGTTGTAAGTGGTTCGACAAATGTTGCATCCACGAAATCTATGTCGAAAGCAGAATTATGGCACATGAGATTGGGCCATGTCAGCGAAAGAGGCCTGATCAAATTGGGGAAGCAGAACCTGCTAGGAGGTGACAAAGTCGAAAAATTGGAATTTTGTGAATCTTGTGTATTTGGTAAATCCTGTAGGGCGAAGCTTAACAAAGGCAAGCAAAGAACACATGGGTCCCTGGATTACATTCATGTTGATCTTTGGGGGCCTGCAAGGAATCCTTCACACTTAGGTGCAAGGTATTTTCTATCCATCGTTGATGACTATTCCAGAAAGCTATGGGTATTCATTCAGAAGACGAAGGATGAAACTTTTGAGAATTTCAAAAGTTGGAAGATTCTGGTCGAAACTCAAACTGGCAGAAAGGTTAAGAGGTTGAGAACCGACAATGGCCTTGAATTCTGCAATGAAGCGTTTAACAGTTACTGTGTTGAGTCTGGGATTGCAAGGCATAAGGCTGTAGCAGGTACTCCTCAACAAAATGGCTTAGCTGAGAGATTCAATCGAACAATCTTTGAAAGGGTTAGATGCATGTTGGTTAGTGCTGGATTGAAGAAGGTGTTTTGGGCGAAAGCTGTTTCGACAGTAGCTTACCTGATAAATAGATGTCCCTCGACTGCCTTGGGAATGAAGACACCTGAAGAAGTTTGGTCGGGACATCCACCTAGTCTCGACAGACTGAGAGTATTTGGCTGTGTGGCCTATGCTCATATTAGGCAAGACAAGGTCGAACCTAGAGCTCTGAAATGCATGTTCATGGGATACCCTGAAGGAGTAAAAGCTTATAGGCTATGGTGCCTAGAGCCAGGTCACAGAAGGTGCATCACCAGTCGAGATGTAGTTTTCAATGAAGCAGAAATGGCTTTCAAGAAAACTGATGATGCTAACGAAGAGCTGGAATAGGGAGAGATTCCTGTTGAGGTGGAGCATGTTGATGCTGAATTGCTTACCCCAGATGAAGTCGAAGAAAATGTAGAAGATGTTGTCGAAGATGAGGAGACTGATAATGACTACCTGCTAGCAAGAGATAGGTCAAGGAGAGTTATCAAGCCACCTCAGAGACTTGGGTATGCAGATCTTATAGCTTATGCCTTAATCTCTGCAAGTGAGGTTCTAGACGAAGAACCTAGAGATTATAAGGAAGTTATGAGGAATCAAAAGAAAACTGAATGGATGAAGGTCATGGATGATGAGATGAAATCTCTTCATGATAACAACACCTGGGAACTGATCAAGAAACCTGCTAGAGCCAGGTTAGTCAGTTGTAAATGGATTTTCAAAGTTAAGGAAGGAATCGAAGGAGTGACGTCGAAGAGATACAAGGCAAGATTGGTAGCTAGGGGGTTCACTCAGAAAGAAGGTATCGACTTCAATGATGTGTTTTCTCCTGTTGTGAAGCACAGATCCATTCGAATGTTGTTTTCCATGGTGGCCCAGTTCGACCTTGAACTGGAACAGATGGATGTAAAGACTGCGTTCTTGTATGGTGATCTAGATGAAACAATCATGATGAGGCAACCTGAAGGGTATGTCGAAAGAGGGAAGGAAGATTATGTGTGCAAACTGAATAGATCTTTATATGGACTGAAACAATCTCCTCGACAGTGGAATAGGAGATTCGACAAGTTCATGGCACAGATAAGTTTCATCAGAAGTCAGTTCGACCACTGTGTTTACTTCATATTTCGACCGGGTAATTCATTTGTTATTTTGTTGCTCTATGTGGATGATATTCTAATAGAAAGCAACAACGTCGAAGAGGTAATGAGGGTGAAGGCTGAACTCAATAAAGAGTTCAACATGAAGGATTTGGGAGCTGCGTCCAGGATACTTGGGATTGACATCCGGAGAGATAGAAAGCAGTCGAAATTATGCTTATCTCAAGAGGCATACCTACAAAAGGTTCTCGAAAAGTTTGGTATGTCGAATTCAAAGCCTGTTGTGACTCCGACAAACCCTCAATTCAAATTGAGTATAGATCAATGTCCCAGCACTGATGTTGAAAGAACTTATATGAATAACATTCCATATGCTAACATAGTAGGTTCTTTGATGTATGCTATGGTCTATACTAGACCCGACATAGCATATGCAGTAAGTCTTGTAAGCAGGTACATGGCAAATCCTGGAAAGGCTCACTGGCAAGCATTGAAGTGGATTTTAAGGTACATAAATGGTTCTCTGAATAGAGTTCTAATTTATGGTGGAGCCTTGGGTGAAGATAGTAAAGTCGCAATGGAAGGATATGTCGACTCTGATTACGCAGGTTGTATGGATTCCAGAAAATCTATCTCTGGATATGTGTTCACTATGTTTGGGACAACAATCAGTTGGAAAGCAATACTTCAGAAGGTCGTTGCTTTATCAATCACTGAAGTGGAATATATTGCTTTAACTGAAGCTGTGAAGGAAGCATTGTGGCTTGATGGTTTTGCAAAGGAGCTAAAACTTCAAGGTCGAGTTATCACTGTTAAATGTGATAGTCAAAGTGCAATACACCTGTCGAAGAATTCAGCCTATCATGAGCGAACCAAGCACATTGATGTGAGGCTGCATTTCATAAGAGGGGTAACGAGCGTGGAGAAGTCCAAGTGCTGAAGGTTTCGACAGATCATAATGCTGCTGATATGATCACTAAGACGTTGCCCAGTTGCAAGTTTTTCCACTACATGCAGTTAATAAAGCTGCATGAAGAAAGCTAGTTTCTTGATGTTATAGAGTTAGATCCAAGGTGGAGATTTGTAAGATGTTGGATCGAACTCTAGTATGGTCGAAGTCTGTTCGTGAGTAATGCGTGTTGTAGTCGAAGTTTGTTCTAACATGCATTAGTCAATATTGCTAGGGTTGTTAGCATGTTGAATTGGGTCTTGCTTGTAAGCCCAATTGTCTAAGTTAGTTTGTACCCTAAATTAGCTTGTAATGGGTAATTGTTAAAAAGCCCATTAGGTTAGTGTGTTATTTTTCTTATAAATAGGATACTAGTTTCTCAATCTTGGCATAAGGAAAAATAGGAAGATAAAATCCTAATTTCAAGAGAGAGAGGTTATTTTGTTATTCTTGTATACTTGTAATCTTGTTCTAAGAGAAAGGAAAGAATAGCAGTTTAATAACCAATCCTTGTTGTTTTCTTCTTTGTTTACCCTAACCCTAACCCTTGTGTGTTTCTTGATCACAAAGAAACCGTTTATACTTTGTTTAAGGTATCCGATTCACAACAGTTATTTTAACAAACCATTTTTGAGAAATTACTCTATCAATAAGAGTGAGAAATCTATCATTAGTAGAAAGACTGCTAGTAAAGGATATTTCTTCAACTTTAAGGTTACCTGTTTTAAGCAAGGAGACCCTTTGAGATAATTTTTAATTATCTTTCTTCATCTGAGTAATTTCAGATTTCAAAAGATTAATTTCTCTATTTAAATCAGTAAGGGAAACAGGAGTTTCACGAATATTGGATTGTTGAAATCTGGATAAAACCTCACTTAATTGGTAGGGTGCTTCACTAATAGTAGGAGTTTCTTTTTTTAGAATTTTCTTTAATTAAAACTTCAAGTATTTTTCTTTTAAGGTTATTTTCAGAAATAGACTCGACAACCTTTATGGCTTCATCTTATTCTGTAGTAAGAACATTAAGACCATTCATGTCAACAATAGACTTCCAGTAATCAATTTGATTACATTGACAATTATTATTGTCAGAATTATCAGAGGAATAATCTGATGATGATTCATAAATCATGTCAATATCTTCATTAGAAGAATTAGTTTCTGAGTCAGACTTGAGTAAATAAACTTTCTCAAGTTGAGAGTGTAATTGTTCATCCTCGATCTCATTGAGAGCTTTCTTGGTCCAACATTGGTTTTCATAGTGACCAGCTTTACCACATTCGTGGCAAGATACATCAAGCATTTTAGTTTTTCTTTTGCCTTTATGAATAAAGGTCTTTTCTTTTGGTTTACTTTTATTAAAGTGACTTCTTTTCTTATTCTTATTATAAGAATTTTTATAATTATCCTTATTTTTATGAGGTTTATTCCTGAAAATCTTTCCCTTTTTACTTTTATTCTCAGAGGTTCTACCAAGATCGAAGGCAAATTGATCGCAGAATTCACCCATTTGGTGTTTTTCAGAAAGTTTTTGTTTCTTAAGCTGATTTTTAAGCTTAATATCATTACATAATGTTAATCCTTCATTAACACAAGTGCTTATAATTTGACCATTGGTAAGATCAGGATAGTTAATATTTATCCCATTTTTACTTCTTAAAGAATGTCTAACCTTTTCAGAAAAGAAATGGGGTAAACCATCAATAAATTTGGCTTTCTAAGGGATAGAATTTAGGTTTTTTAATTGATAAATTCTAGACAAAAATGTGTCTTTGTACCATCTAAAATGTGTAAGGGAAGGACATCTTAGATTTTGGAGTAGAGTTTGAATTTTTTCTCCAATAGGGATATTGGTTCCAAAAAAATGTTGAAGAATAGAGAGACACAGTGTATAAACCGCATCTTCTTCGCCTGTGGTGGCAACACCACTTGCTCCGATTACAGGAGCTTCAGACTTAATCATTTTCTTATAGTCAAGAGTATCCTTTTTCTAACTATCGGTGAGATAATGATCCCACCAGCATCTTAATTGACCAACAAATCCAGTGGATATGAAGGTGGCAATATCTCTGTCGGAATTTCTGTTTTGTTTACAAACAGTGGAATACATAATCATTCGATGTATTGTATCAAGGATTTGTTTTTCATTTAAACCATCAATGTTCCATTCATAAATGGCTTTTCCAGAGTACGAATTGTGGAAGGGTTCAGGTTCTTCAAAAAGTAAATCTTGAGGAGAGGGACGCTTATAATAGTATATCTCTAAAGGTTTAGAGGTATAAACAGGGTTTCTCTCATTAGTATTTTGATTACTTGTGTCTAAGTCAACAAACATATTTGCTAAATCATTAATTTCTTCTTCATTAGAAGAGTCTTGATTATACATCACTGTTAAATGTAAATCTTTAAGCTTTTTCTCAAGAATACGGACAAACTCATCACCGTTAGTTTCCATTTTAAATCCTTCTATAGGAATAGGAGGTTGAATTATAGGAACATCTGGAATATTAGATGTAGAAGCTTGTTCTTGAGGTTTAGGCTTATTAATAAGGTCAATGATAATCTTTTGACGAGCTATTTGTTTGTCTAAAAGGTCCTTTATGGAAAAGAGTTCCTTTTCTAGAGAAATAAATTGTTCTTCTATGCAAACAAGGTAGGCATTAGTATAATTATTGGATTTAATTATGGAATTTAACTCTTTAAGAGTCATTTGATTTTGTTCAACCCTTTGAAAGGTAAGATAAGGTGTAGCCTCTGTATGAGGACCCAAACTTATTGTTTGCTCAAGGGGAAAATGAGATTCCATTCTTTCTCCTTTGACGTTTTCCCAAGCTTTTTGTAGAACTAACAATTCATTTTGTTTTATAAAAACCAACTCTTCTTTTTGTTTACTTATAAAGTAACTAATAAACCATTTGACAAAGGGAATGAAATCTTGGTTCATAGACATCTGAGTATAGTACTCATCTTTAAAACTTGCTAATACAGGGGCAGAAAAAGTTTTTAAAAACCATTTTCTAAATTGAGCGTATCTTTCATGCTGAAACTCGTCATTGACAAGGTTTCTTAGATTACTACCTGGGGAATAATCTAACATTATAACGGGAAGTCCATGTCTGAGGGAGTAGGCGATTTTACTCTAGGAGGATTTGGTTTTCGATATATTTCATGGGGAACTTTATTTTCGCTAAATCTTATATTTTCGACTACCTCTATTTCTTCTCTTATTTGAGAAGTAGAAGATCTAGGTAATTGACTAGGAGAAGAGTAAAACTCATTTATAGAATTCACCAAATGTCTTCCAGACATAAGTCTAGGTATTCTAATAATTCTTTTAGAGTTAAAGTTTATTTCCAAATCTCCTTCACTAGACTGGATTATTTGATCAACATCCTTATTAAGGATAAGTTTAGGTTTTATGGCCTGAGGAAGGTTCCAGGTTTCAGAAAAATTAATTTCATCCCATTTTAGCAACCTATTAGTTGCAACACTAGATGTTAGCAAATTAGTTTGAACTAAAGTAGTAGTTCCTGGAAACGATATTTGTTTAGCTTTAGGGTTTAATGTGGTAAGAACTTTGTAATAAACCCTATAACATATAACTATTATTTCACTACCCTGTTTAAAATTGTAACTATTGGTATGAATAGTTAATTGAAGGGCATCTAATAATTTTTATCAGTCATGGATAAGCTTATATTGGGAAAGACATCAAAATAAACTGGTCCATGATACAGACTTGTCTCAATTAAAGCAGCTAAAGATTGTTTAAAATCTTTACATCTACCATCTCTAATATATCCCAGGATGCTAGTATTTAATTCTAGCAAAGTCAAAGGTTTAACATCAACTTGTATTAAACCAACATGGATATAATTATAATTTTTAAAAGGAAGTAAATCCTTTTTTGTTAAAAGTTTAATTGTCTGAGTACTTTCAGAAACTTGAATAGTTTGTCCTAAGCTTTTTACAGCAAAGCGAGATAATAAATCTATTTTACCAAATTTATAAGTTTGATTTGAAGGTACTGATGGAAATGTCCATTTATTAAGTTTATCCAATTTTTTTGGATATTCCATAAGTTCTTCATGTTTAATCAAATTATGTTGATGATTATCATCATCAGAATCCATACATAAGGCAGGTTAAAGTTGTTGTGGATGATTAGCTACCTTAGGTAAAACTAAGTAGGTAAATTTAACTCATAATTTTAGTACAATTATATCTAGGTAACAACTGATAAGTCATCTTTGCGAACAAAAACGTTGTTTAACTATCAACCCTAAGGGATAGAAGAATGTCTCCTAAATCAAAGATGTCCAATATTTTTTAGCAAAAATTTTCTTTTCAAAATCATCTTAACACTCCCTTCACTGGGAAAAAACGATGAGTTTTAAGAAAACACTAAAAAACATCTTTAGTTTTTTTTAAAAACCCTTATTACTTGTTACTATGATATAAATATACTAATTTTAAGAGAAGAACCTACATACTTAGTTTCGTCTAAGTTATCTAACCTTCTCCAACAAAAAATTAGCCATTAATTGTCATTGACAAATAGTTGAATTATGAAAAATACTTTAATTTTGTTATCAGACGATGATACCAGAAATACAGCGAAATCAGTATATATTAAAACTGTAAATATATATATTTACGTTATTTTTACATTAATTTAGTGCACTATTAATAATATCATTCAATTATAGTTCAGTATCGATATCGATATATAATGCAGTAAAAATATAGTGCAAATTAATTTTGTACTTTATTTAAAGTCTAAAATATTCTATATAAATATGAATGCTGCTAAATATAAATCACTAATGTAGCATGACCTAATAGGAAGAGGCGTGTTTTCAATAGCAAGGGGAGTTGGTTTAAATCATCCCTCTTTCAAAATTTTGCTTATTTTTGTTTAATTAAAATATTAATATTTAAAAAAATAAAAAGCTAACATGTTATTTAAAAAAATTATTAGTGAAATGGCAACTAAACAGTCCATATTACATTTAGAAAAAAAAAAGTTTAAAAGAGTGCCATGTTATTTTTTTTGATGTGTGAATTTCTTCAGAAAAAAAAAAGAGAGAAATCTTCATACGACACAGAAAAAATTCAAATTTTACTTTCTTTTTACAGTATATATATATATATATATATATATATATATATATATATATATATATATATATATATATATATATATATATATATATATATATATATATATATATACTAATAACAAACAAGTGAAAAACAAAGTCTATTGGCTCAGCACATAATGATTCTCTAAATAAACAAATTATCTCTAGTTATATTTTAATTTTGAAAAAGTTATCAGAAAAAGACAAACACTTTAAAAGATTCATATAGAAGCCAAAATCTGTTCTAAACTACTGAAGAAGGTAATGGAACCTGTGTTCACCTCAAAAAGAGATTTATTAGAAGACGCAATAGAGTAAGTACCATCTCTATAAAAAAAAGTAAAACCCTAAATTATCAGAAGAAGATCTTTGACTAACTCATGTTCATAACCAAAAATTGATCCTTTCCTATACAAATTCTAAACCAAATTCCAACCCTTACAGAAACCAATCTCCCTTTTTAGTGCTTTTTTAATATGAGATAGGATAAAGCCTACACCTTGATAAAAGTAAAGAGAAGAGCGAGAGTATGTTTTTTTTGAAAGGAAAACATATCAATGATATAAGAGGCACAAAGGCCAACAATACAAAGAGTCCAAAAAAAAAAAAGCACAAGATGTACCTAACATCCAACAAAAGAAACATAAAAAAAAAATACAAGAAAGAAAAATTTCCCTAAGCACAAAACCGCACCCACACACACAAACAACTACAAGGAAAAAAGCAAATAAAAAGATCCTAACAAAACACAAAGCTATAGCTAATCAATACAAGACCACCTAAAGAACCACAGAGCCACAGAAGGAACCAACAAGAACACAACCAATGGAAGTTGAAACCCCTCACCTCAATAAAGGTTAAGATACATGATAAGATTCTTTAGACAGGCCGAGAAGACACAAGAGTTGTCAGCAGACCTATTAAGGTACCATTTGCAAACCAAGAAGATGCTCATATCCTCCCATTCTTTATGAGTTCCCGAAGATTAAGAGAAAACAATATCATTATGGGATTTCCAAATCGACTAAATTACGGCATGCCAAACCATCGTTAACCTCCCCATAAACCTGAGAGCACCAGAAGGAGTGCTAAACATCTCAAAAAGAGTAATAAGGTTACCAAGCAACAAATTGCACCACCCCAAACACCTAAAGATCCTATACCAAATGGACTATGCAAACTCACAAGTCACAAAGAGGTGAGAGGAAGACTCATAAAAAAGGGAACAAATGAGACAAGAAATAATATCGTAGGTCAGAGGGACACCCCTCTTAAGTAAGTTAACTCTGAAAAGAATACGATCCTGAAGAAGATGCAAAGAGAAAACTAAGGCTTTATAAGGGACCAATTATACCAAATGGCTGTGAAAGCCAAATCAACTAAACTAATTTGACGGTCAGGAGGTAGCGAATGTACTAGAAGGCGAGAATAAGTAGAGGACATATAGTAAATCCTGTCACTGGACCCACGACATCTCCACACACCTCTCTCCACTGTATGGGTAAAACCCTTAATCACAGTTTGGGGATCAGTGAAAAGGGAAAACTCATAATAAAAAATAAATGGTCTCCTCCATTTATGGTCCCAGATCCAAGTATCCCAAACTCCCATCTGCCAACCTCCCCCGCAGAGCTAGAAGACTAGTCAGAAATCGATAAAAGTTTAGGAAATCTAATGCTAAGAGGGGAATCCCTAACCCAGGTATTGTAACACCCCTCTCTATACCCCCAATTAAATAAATAAAAATCATTCAAGTACACAATAAAATTTTTCATCAGAGTTTAAGTAGTACATGGTATGAAAGAGGCAGTGATACATTATCTATGAAATTAAACGCATACAACATCTGCTCAATTAGATATGCAACAATGGGCTAGTAATGACAAGAAAACTTAGTTCAAAAACCCATAACTCAACATTTAGAATAAAAGCGGAAACATCTAAACATTGAAATCACATAGTTCATGTGTACATTCAATTACAGTGCCAGTTTAGAGTCAGATCACAATTCATATATACAACCATATAACAACATGTACATACTCAGACGTATCACAAAAGAAATCAAACAATCCCTAACTACCCCGTGTTACATATCAGAGCCATCTGACCAAAAGAAAAGAAGCTTCGCTTCACAATAAGGGACTCCAGCAACCTATTCTGCAATGCCTCAAAGAGCATTATAAACAGCAGAAGGGTGAGAAACAATATCATAACAGTCAAAGCATAAATTATATATTTACACAAGTTATACATAATTCACATTTCACCACAATTCATCGCATACATTACACGCACATTTTCATAACTAAACATATCCACTGATCATGCTTATACACATACACATCATTTTCACATAAAGATTCACAATTATGTTCATTCTACCAGTACATCATATGAAGATGAAAATACAACTCATAGAGACCGACTCACGACTCTATGCAGATGCAAATGCGGTACCGACTCGTTCAGCAGGTTCAATTGAAGAACCAAAGGAATCATCGCTCCTTACCGAAGTAACTCCCCGTCGGGCCTACGATGTTCACCCATCGCTCACACCCCACATGGGCACACGATGTTTAAGGATTGCTCACACCCCACAAGGGCACACAACCGTTCTGCAGATTCTACGCGGAATCAATTTATAACCATCGCATATAGCGAGGTTCTGCAGATCCTACTCGGGATCAAAATAACCATCGCACATAGCGAGGTTCTGTAGATCCTACACGGGATCAGGGTAACCAGACCATCGCTCACACCCCACAAGGGCACACGACGATCTCTGCAGATCCTACGCGGGATCAGACACGACTGAATGCTTCTCATGCAAACTGACTCATAACAGTGTTTACATGCATACATATTCACCAAACGCATACACATACATCATAACCGAAACTCCACATTCTAGGATTCACGCCTCACGGCTACCCACAACATAACAATAATCACAGCATATAAAACTAGTCGATTTAATAAGAATTAAACATAACCGAGCCAAACAAAACTCACAGGCAAGAAAAACACAGAAAACAGAAAAATGCTGCTACATTCGCCAGCCTTCGCCTGGCGAAGTCCCTGGCGAACCTTCGCCGGGCATTCGCCTGGCGAACTTGCCAGCGAAGCCCACTGGGATTAATTCTGTAATTATTCGCTAACACTCGCTGGGGTATTCGCCTGGCGAACATTCGCCAACCTCACTCGCCTGGCGAACTTGCTAGCGAACCCAGGGCATTTGCCACTGACTTGCTTCGCTGCAGCTCGCTAGGCTTCGCCTGGCGAAGCTTCGCTACCACTCGCCTGGAGAACCTGCGAATTCAGCACATTCAAGGCTGTCCAAGAAGCCCTAACCTCCACACCCGACCGATTCGAACCGAAACGATCCAGCGACTCGACCCAAAGTCACTCGACTACACTACTCTATCCGGAACCCGATTCTAACCGACCGAAACAAATCCTACCGATGAAATCCTATTATTGCCCTAAAATGAAAACGGGAAAAACTCTCCTCAATCCGAAATCTAACCGACCGAAACGCATATAATCATACACATTAACAGTATAATAGAGTTTCACACCCTTACCCGATCAATCGAAAGCTTGGATGATGATTTCTCGGCGGTTCTAGGTTTTTCTTCTTCTTTCTCCTCTTTCTCTTCTCTCCACTTTCTTTCTCTTGTTTTTCTCTTATGTTTCTTTCCTTCTCTTTTTCTCTCTTATTCTATTTCTATCTCAATTTTCTTTCCTCTCCAATTCTTTCCAACACTAACTAATCAATTCTCTCACTTAAATGCTAAATGTCTAAAATACCCTTTTTACTCTAATTCCCCGAGAACTCTCCGAATCAAAAAAAATCATAACATAACACATAAATGTCACAATTAAAACAAATGTCAATCAATTAAATAAAAAGACTCAACAAAATAAAGGGAATTTAGAATCTGGGGCGTTACAACTCTCCCCCACTTTAGAAATTTTCGTCCTCGAAAATAATACCTGATCAAAACAACTCAGGATGCAATTCTCGCATCTTGCTCTCCAATTCCCAAGTCATATTGCCTTCCGCGGCACCTCCCCAGGCTACCTTCACAAGCGCAATATCTTTACCTCTGAGCTTCTTAACCTCACGATCCAAAATACTAACCGGTAAAACCTCGACCGACAGATTATCTCTTACTTCGACTTCATCCATAGGAATCACATGTGACGGATCCGGAACATACTTCCGAAGTTGCGACACATGGAACACATTGTGCAAATTCGAAAGGTTCGGAGGCAACGCCACCCGATAAGCCACAGCACCCACACATGCAACAATCTGATACGGACCGATGAAACAAGAAGCTAACTTCTTCGACTTCAAGGCACGACCCACGCCCGTAACCGGTGTAACCCTCAAAAAGACATGGTCGCCCTCCAAAAACTCAAGGTCTTTCCTCCTTTTATCGTGGTAACTCTTCTGCCTACTCTGAGAAATTCTCATTTTCTCCCGAATGAACCTTATCTTTTCCGTCGTCTGTTGTACCATCTCCGGCCCAACAACAGATCTCTCACCTGTCTCGTGCCAACTGTAACGCCCCGATTCTGAATTCCCATTAATTGTTGAGTCTTTTAATTTATTTAATTGATGTTTGTTTTAAATTGAGAAATTATGTGTTATTATGTTGTGTTTGCTTATTCCATCTATTTTTACCGATTCGGAGAGTTTTCGGGGAATTAGAGTAAAAAGGGTATTTTAGACAGTTAGCAATTTAGTGTGAGAATTAATTAGTAAGTGTTGGAAAGAATTTGAGAGGAAAGAAATAGAGGTAGAAATAGAATAAGAGAGAAAAAGAAAGAAAATAGAAGCATAAGAAGAAGAAAAACAAGAGAAAGAAAAGAGGAGAAGAGAAAGAGAAGAGAAGGTGGAGAGAAAAACCTAGAATCATCAAGGAATCATCACCAAAGCTTGCAATCGGTCGGTAAGGGTGTGAAACTCCATCATCTCTTTAATGTGTATGATTGTATGTGAATGTGTTTGGATTGTTGTGAGATTTCCACCATTTTTCATGTTAGGGCATAAAGGAATTAATCGATAGAATCAGTTTTTAATCGGTTAGAATCATGATTTGATGATGCAGATTAGTCAATATAGGTTAGACTAAGGCTACTGAACATGAGTTGGATTTAATCGGGTGATTTCGGCGAGATTGGAGGAGCTGGAACAAAATCTGCTATGGCTGTTCGCAGGCGACTCGCTAGCAGTTCGCTAGGCGAAGGCGCAACGAACGTTCGCTAGCAGCCCGCTAGGCGAATGCGTAGCGAATGGTCCCAGACTTGGGACAATGGTGTTTTGGCCTCCTTCGCTGGCAGCGAAGGGAGTAGCGAATGACTCGCTGGGGGGTTCGCTGTGGCGAACGAGGTAGCGAACCAAGTCAGAGGGTTCTGTTTGCCCTCGCGAGCTTGCTCGCTAAGCGAACAGGTAGCGAATGTTCGCTATGAGCTCGCTAGGCGAACGAGTGGCGAACGTAGCAGGATGTGATTTTTCTTGTGTTTTATCTGAGGTCGGTGATCTGATTCGTGTATGACTTAACCCCTATATTAGGGAAGTGGTTTATGTTATTAATTGTTGTACTGTGGGTAGCCGTAAGGCGTAAATCCTAGTGTATGAAATGGTGCAAATTGAATGATGAATATATATATATATATATATATATATATATATATATATATATATATATATATATATATATATATATATATATGTTGTGAATGCATAACGAATGTATGCGATGAAATGTGATAAATGCATGAGTATGTTTGTAAACGTGTATGCATTTCGTGTTGATTGATCCCTCGGAGGATCTGCAGAACCTCGTATGAAACGGTGGTTATATGTGATTCCTTGGAGAATCGGTCGTAACATGTAATCCCTTGGAGGATTGACTAGAGTATTTGATTCCGTGGAGAATTTGCAGAGTACTTGATTCCGTGGAGAATCTGCTGAATATTCGATTCCGTGGAGAATCTGATGAATATTTGATTCCGTGGAGAATCTGCTGAGTACTTGATTCCGTGGAGAATCTGCTGAATACTCGATTCCTTGGAGAATCCGTTTGGAAGAGTCGGTACCGCATTTGCATCTGCATAGAGTCGTGTGTCGGTCTCTATGAGTTGCATGAGTCATCTGTGTATGATGCATTAGTTGAACGAATATAACTGTGTATGTTATAAATGATTGTTGGGAGAAATATATAGTAAATGTTCATGTGTATGTGTAGAAACATGAAACTTTGTATATGCCTAATGTGGTGAATATGCTAGATACTAATGGTGAATTGTGGTGAGAACATGATTTGAGTATAACTTGTATAATTATGAATACATATATAATTTTATGCATTAATTGTTATGATGTTGTTTCTCACCCTTCTGCTGTTTTATGATGCTTTATGAGGCATTGCAGAGTAGGATGCTGGAGGTCCTTTTTGTGAGCTAGTCTTCATTCTTTTTGGTCGATGGCTCTGATATGTAACATCTGGGTAGCTAGGAAGCCTTTGACTCTTTTGGAGTTACATTTGTTTTGATTCTTTTGTGATACATATGTGTATGTATCTTCTGTGAATATGTTTGTAAAGTATGAATTAACTGATGGTTGTATATACATATACTTTTATGAGAGTGAATGAATCGACATTTAGATGTTCCGCTTTAATTCTAAATGTATGAATTGTGGGTCTTGGAATTAAATTCCTTATTTGTGAGTTACCTACTGTTGCATATCTATATGAGCAGGTGTTGTATGTATGTTTAATTTCAAGTATAATGTGATACGCTCTTTTTATACCGTGTTTTAATTAACTCTGATGAAATTTTAAATAAGTGCCTAAATGATTAAATGGTTTATTTGGGGGTATAGAAAGGGGGTGTTACATTAAGTGGTATCAGAGCCAGTGTTGAGTCAGTCGTGTCTGTCTTGTTGTTGTGTTGGTTGAACGGTTGTTTAACCTTGTTGTTATTCTTGGGAATCCTCAGAATATGGCAGGTCGTAATGACAATGCTATGGCAGCGGCGTTAGAGGCTATGGCCAGAGCTGTGCAGGGTGCACCTAACGTGAATGCGAATGATGAGTTCAGGAAGAACCAACCACCGGTGTTCAAAGGGAGATTTGATCCGGGTGGTGCTCAAATCTGGTTAAAGGAAATTGGGAGGATCTTTAGGGTGATGGATTGTGCTGAAGGGAACAAGGTGAGACTTGGGACTCACATGCTGAGGGAAGAAGCCGACGACTGGTGGGTCGGTATGAGACGAGTTATTGAGGTGAATGAGGAAACAATTACGTGGGATTTATTTCGTACTGAGTTTCTAAGGAAGTATTATCCCGAGAGTGTTAAAGGGAAGAGAGAAATGGAATTTCTGGAGTTGAAGCAAGGTAATATGTCGGTGGTGGACTACACCGCTAAGTTTACCGAGTTAGTGAAATTTCACCCTCACTATGATGCGGATACGGCGGAATTTTCCAAATGTATCAAGTATGAGAATGGCTTGCGTCCTAAGATAAAGCAAGCGGTGGGTTATCAAAGAATAAGAAGATTTTCGGATTTGACCGAATGCTGTAGGATTTATGAAGAAGACAGTAGAGCTCATTCTACTCATTATAAGGATTTGAGCGAGAAGAGAGGGAAGCAGCAAGTGCGAAGCGGACCTTATGTGACGCCTGCAGATAAGGGCAAACATAGGAGAAACTTTGATAGGAGGCCCGGAGGAGGTTCCGGTGCGATCAAGTGTTTTAAGTGTGGCGTGATGGGCCACAAGTCTTATGATTGTGGAAAGTTCAAGGCGAAGTGTTCCAACTGTGGGCTCCTTGGACATGATGCAGCAGAATGTAGAAAGAATGCTGTGAAGTGTTTTAATTGTGGCGAGGTGGGTCACATTAGCCCGAATTGTACCAAACCGAAGCAAGCTCAGACGGGCGGAAAAGTATTCGCATTAGCAGGTTCAGACGCTACTAATGCGGCGGATCGTTTGATTAAAGGTACATGCTTTATTAATAATATGCCTTTAGTTGCTATTATTGATACTGGAGCGACTCACTCGTTCATTTCTCTTGCGTGTGCTAAGCGGTTGGATTTGTGTATGGTTTCTTTGAGTAGTGGTATGGTTATTGGGACTCCCGCTTCGGGGTCGGTAACTACTTCTTTGGTGTGTGCAAGTTGTCCTTTGACCATGTATGGTAAAGATTTCGTTATGGATTTAGTGTGTTTGCCGTTGGAAGGTTTAGACGTAATCTTGGGTATGAACTGGTTGCAATTTAATAGAGTTCATTTGGATTGCTATCACAAGTTAGTACGATTTCCTTCTTTGGAAGATGGTGAAGACGAGAGTTTTCTTTCCACTAAAGAGTTGAAGAAACTTTTAGCGGACGAGGCTCAGTTGTTTGGTTTGTTTGCATCGTTGTCGGTGGAGAGCAAAGTTGAGATCGACGTGTTTCCCGTGGTTTGTGAATTTCCTGAAGTGTTTCCGGAAGATGTTGCGGATGTGCCGCCAAAGAGAGAGATTGAATTTTCTATTGATCTAGTTCCGGGTACTAGACCGATTTCGATGGCACCGTATCATATGTCGGCATCGGAGTTGGTGGAATTGAAGAAGCAGTTGAATGATTTGTTGGATAAGAGATTTGTAAGACCAAGCGTTTCTCCTTGGGATGCGCCGGAATTGTTGGTAAATAAGAAGGATGGTAGTATGCGATTGTGTATTGATTATCGGCAGTTGAATAAGGTGACAATTAAGAACAAGTATCCGCTTCCAAGAATTGATGATTTGATGGATCAATTAGTTGGAGCCCGTGTTTTTAGTAAGATTGATTTGAGATCGGGTTATCACCAGATTCGGGTTAAAGAAGAAGATATTTCGAAGACGGCTTTTAGAACACGATATGGTCACTATGAGTATACGGTGATGCCATTCGGAGTTTCTAATGCGCCGGGTGTTTTCATGGAATATATGAACCGTATCTTCCACGAGCAGTTAGATCGTTTTGTGGTTGTGTTTATCGATGACATTTTGATTTATTCTAAGTCTCGAGAGGAGCACGAAGAACATTTAAGGATTGTGTTGCGGATTTTGAAAGAGAAGAAGTTGTACGCAAAGTTGTCTAAGTGTGAGTTTTGGTTATCGGAGGTGAGTTTTCTTGGACATATTATTTCCGGCAATGGTATTAGTGTGGATCCATCCAA
This sequence comes from Lathyrus sativus, assembly GCA_963859935.3. Taxonomy (NCBI): domain Eukaryota; kingdom Viridiplantae; phylum Streptophyta; class Magnoliopsida; order Fabales; family Fabaceae; genus Lathyrus; species Lathyrus sativus. Next base: position 37,370,050 of record OZ012735.1, read on the forward strand.
GATTGATGCGGTAATGCAATGGGAGACTCCAAGATCGGTTACAGAGATTTGAAGCTTTTTAGGCTTGGCCGGTTACTACCGGAGGTTTATCGAAGGATTTTCAAAGTTAGCACTTCCGTTAACGCAGTTGACTTGTAAAGGAAAGGCTTTTATTTGGGATACTAATTGTGAAGAGAGTTTCATGGAATTAAAGAGAAGGTTAACGACAGCGCCGATTTTGATTTTGCCGAATCCTACGGAACCTTTTGTGGTTTATTGCGATGCTTCTTTGTCAGGATTGGGTGGTGTATTGATGCAAGATGGGAAGGTTGTGGCGTATGCTTCTAGACAGTTGAGAGTACATGAAAAGAATTATCCTACCCATGATTTGGAATTAGCGGCCGTAGTGTTCGTTTTGAAAATTTGGAGGCACTATCTTTATGGTGCAAGATTTGAGGTTTTTAGCGATCACAAGAGTTTGAAGTATTTGTTTGATCAAAAGGAATTGAATATGAGGCAAAGGAGATGGTTAGAGCTTTTAAAGGACTACGATTTTGGTTTGAATTATCATCCGGGTAAGGCAAATGTGGTAGCCGATGCCTTAAGTCGGAAGTCGTTGCACGTGTCTACTTTGATGGTTAGAGAGTGGGAACTTTTGGAGAGCTTTAGAGATTTAAGTTTGGTTTGTGAGTTAACGCCGAGTAGTGTGAAGCTTGGTATGTTGCATGTCACGAATGATTTCCTTGCTACGGTGTGTGAAAAGCAAAAGTTGGATTTGAAATTTGTGGATTTGATGATGAATGAAAACGAAGATTTCAAAGTTGATGAATCGGGAGTTTTGAGGTTTCGAGGTCGTATTTGTATTCCCGATGATGCGGATTTGAAAAGGATGATATTGGAAGAGGGACATCGGAGTAACTTGAGTATTCATCCGGGAGCGAATAAGATGTATCAGGATTTGAAGAAGATCTTTTGGTGGTCTGGATTGAAAAGTGATGTTGCTCGTTTTGTGTACTCGTGTTTGACTTGCCAGAAATCTAAAGTGGAGCATCAGAAGCCTAGTGGATTGATGCAACCGTTGGATGTTCCGGAATGGAAATGGGATAGTATATCGATGGATTTTGTTATGGGATTGCCGAATACGCAAAGAGGACATAATGCTATTTGGGTGATTGTGGATAGGCTTACTAAATCGGCTCACTTTATTCCGATTGATATTACTTATTCTTTGAAAAGGTTGGCTGAGATTTATGTTGGTACTATTGTGAAGCTTCATGGAGTTCCTAAGAGTATTGTGTCGGATAGAGACCCTAGATTTACTTCAAGATTTTGGGAGAGTTTGCAAGGTGCCTTAGGTTCTAAGTTGAGATTGAGCTCGGCGTATCATCCTCAGACAGATGGTCAAACCGAGAGGACGATTCAATCGTTAGAAGATTTGTTGCGTGCTTGTGTACTTGAACAAGGTGGTGCGTGGGACGGTTATTTAGCGTTGATTGAGTTCACCTATAATAACAGTTTCCATTCGAGTATTGGTATGGCGCCATTTGAGGCTTTATATGGTCGGAGATGTCGAACACCTCTGTGTTGGCATGAGACGGGTGAGAAGTCGGTTGTTGGTCCGGAAATGGTACAGCAAACGATGGAAAAGGTGAAATTTATTCGGGAAAAGATGAGAGCTTCTCAGAGTAGACAGAAGAGTTATCATGATAAAAGGAGGAAGGATCTTGAGTTCCAAGAAGGCGACCATGTGTTTTTGAGAGTTACACCGGTTACGGGTGTGGGTCGTGCTTTGAAGTCGAGAAAGTTGACTTCTCGTTTTATTGGTCCGTATCAGATTGTCGCACGAGTTGGTGTTGTGGCTTATCGTGTGGCGTTGCCTCCGAACCTTTCGAATTTGCATGACGTATTCCATGTCTCGCAACTTCGGAAGTATGTTCCGGATCCGTCACATGTGATCCCGATGGATGAAGTTGAAGTAAGAGATAACCTTACAGTGGAAGTTTTACCGGTTAGTATTTTGGACCGCGAAGTTAAGAAACTAAGAGGAAAGGATATTGCGCTTGTGAAAGTGTCTTGGGGAGGTGCCGCGGAAGGCAACGTGACTTGGGAATTGGAGAGTAAGATGCGAGAGTCGCATCCGGAGTTGTTTGGATCAGGTAACATTTTCGAGGACGAAAATTTCTAAAGTGGGGGAGAGTTGTAACGCCCCGATTCTGAATTCCCATTAATTGTTGAGTCTTTTAATTTATTTAATTGATGTTTGTTTTAAATTGAGAAATTATGTGTTATTATGTTGTGTTTGCTTATTCCATCTATTTTTACCGATTCAGAGAGTTTTCGGGGAATTAGAGTAAAAAGGGTATTTTAGACAGTTAGCAATTTAGTGTGAGAATTAATTAGTAAGTGTTGGAAAGAATTTGAGAGGAAAGAAATAGAGGTAGAAATAGAATAAGAGAGGAAAAGAAAGAAAATAGAAGCATAAGAAGAAGAAAAACAAGAGAAAGAAAAGAGGAGAAGAGAAAGAGAAGAGAAGGTGGAGAGGAAAACCTAGAATCATCAAGGAATCATCACCAAAGCTTGCAATCGGTCGGTAAGGGTGTGAAACTCCATCATCTCTTTAATGTGTATGATTGTATGTGAATGTGTTTGGATTGTTGTGAGATTTCCACCATTTTTCATGTTAGGGCATAAAGGAATTAATCGATAGAATCAGTTTTTAATCGGTTAGAATCATGATTTGATGATGCAGATTAGTCAATATAGGTTAGACTAAGGCTACTGAACATGAGTTGGATTTAATCGGGTGATTTCGGCGAGATTGGAGGAGCTGGAACAGAATCTGCTATGGATGTTCGCAGGCGACTCGCTAGCAGTTTGCTAGGCGAAGGCGCAGCGAACGTTCGCTAGCAGCCCGCTAGGCGAATGCGTAGCGAATGGTCCCAGACTTGGGACAGTGGTGTTTTGGCCTCCTTCGCTGGCAGCGAAGGGAGTAGCGAATGACTCGCTGGGGGGTTCGCTGTGGCGAACGAGGTAGCGAACTAAGTCAGAGGGTTCTGTTTGCCCTCGCGAGCTTGCTCGCTAAGCGAACAGGTAGCGAATGTTCGCTATGAGCTCGCTAGGCAAACAAGTGGCGAACGTAGCAGGATGTGATTTTTCTTGTGTTTTATCTGAGGTCGGTGATCTGATTCGTGTATGACTTAACCCCTATATTAGGGAAGTGGTTTATGTTATTAATTGTTGTACTGTGGGTAGCCGTAAGGCGTGAATCCTAGTGTATGAAATGGTGCAAATTGAATGATGAATATATATATATATATATATATATATATATATATATATATATATATATATATATGCATGGTGATATATATGTTGTGAATGCATAACGAATGTATGCGATGAAATGTGATAAATGCATGAGTATGTTTGTAAACGTGTATGCATTTCGTGTTGATTGATCCCTCGGAGGATCTGCAGAACCTCGTATGAAACGGTGGTTATATGTGATTCCTTGGAGAATCGGTCGTAACATGTAATCCCTTGGAGGATTGACTAGAGTATTTGATTCCATGGAGAATCTGCAGAGTACTTGATTCCGTGGAGAATCTGCTGAATATTCGATTCCGTGGAGAATCTGATGAATATTTGATTCCGTGGAGAATCTGCTGAGTACTTGATTCCGTGGAGAATCTGCTGAATACTCGATTCCTTGGAGAATCTGTTTGGAAGAGTCGGTACCACATTTGCATCTGCATAGATTCGTGTGTCGGTCTCTATGAGTTGCATGAGTCATCTGTGTATGATGCATTAGTTGAACGAATATAACTGTGTATGTTATAAATGATTGTTGGGAGAAATATATAGTAAATGTTCATGTGTATGTGTAGAAACATGAAACTTTGTATATGCCTAATGTGGTGAATATGCTAGATACTAATGGTGAATTGTGGTGAGAACATGATTTGAGTATAACTTGTATAATTATGAATACATATATAATTTTATGCATTAATTGTTATGATGTTGTTTCTCACCCTTCTGCTGTTTTATGATGCTTTATGAGGCATTGCAGAGTAGGATGCTAGAGGTCCTTTTTGTGAGCTAGTCTTCATTCTTTTTGGTCGATGGCTCTGATATGTAACATCTGGGTAGCTAGGAAGCCTTTGACTCTTTTGGAGTTACATTTGTTTTGATTCTTTTGTGATACATATGTGTATGTATCTTCTGTGAATATGTTTGTAAAGTATGAATTAACTGATGGTTGTATATACATATACTTTTATGAGAGTGAATGAATCGACATTTAGATGTTCCGCTTTAATTCTAAATGTATGAATTGTGGGTCTTGGAATTAAATTCCTTATTTGTGAGTTACCTACTGTTGCATATCTATATGAGCAGGTGTTGTATGTATGTTTAATTTCAAGTATAATGTGATACGCTCTTTTTATACCGTGTTTTAATTAACTCTGATGAAATTTTAAATAAGTGCCTAAATGATTAAATGATTTATTTGGGGGTATAGAAAGGGGGTGTTACACCAACATAAAGGCGTCCGACACTTCCGGCCATATAGAGCCTCGAATGGCGCCATACCAATGCTTGAATGAAAACTATTATTATAGGTGAACTCAATCAATGCTAAATAACTATCCCACGTTCCACCTTGCTCAAGCACACACGCACGCAACAAATCTTCCAACGATTGAATCGTCCTTTCGGTTTGACCATCAGTCTGCAGATGGTATGCCGAACTTAATCTCAATCTAGAACCCAAGGCGCTTTGCAAACCTTCCCAGAATCTCGAAGTAAATCTTGGATCTCTATCCGATACGATACTCTTGGGAACTCCATGCAACTTCACAATCACACGAATATAAATCTCGGCCAACTTTTCCAAAGGATAACTAATATCAATCGGAATGAAGTGAGCAGATTTAGTAAATCTATCAACAATCACCCAAATAGCATTATGACCTTTTAGCGTATTAGGAAAACCTGTAATGAAATCCATCGATATGCTATCCCATTTCCATTCTGGAATATCCAACGGTTGCATTAATCCACTAGGCCTCTGATGCTCTACCTTCGACTTCTGACAAGTCAAACACGAATACACAAAACGAGCCACGTCTCTTTTCAATCCAGACCACCAAAAGATCTTCTTCAAATCCTGATACATCTTATTCGCTCCCGGATGAATACTCAAGTTACTCCGATGTCCTTCTTCCAATATCATCTTCTTCAATTCCGCATCATCGGGAATACAAATTCGACCACGAAATCTCAAAACTCCAAAAGTGTCAACCTTGAAATCTTCATTCTCATTCCTCATCAAATCAACAAACTTTAAATCCAACTTTTGTTTTTCGCACACGGTCGCAAGGAAATCATTCGTGATATGAAGCATACCAAGTCTCACACTCCCTGGCGTTACTTCACACACCAAACTCAAGTCTCTAAAATCCTCTAACAATTCCCACTCTTTTATCATCAATGTAGACATGTGCAATGACTTCCGACTTAAGGCATCGGCTACCACATTCGCCTTACCCGGATGATAATTCAAACCGAAGTCATAGTCCTTCAAAAGTTCTAGCCATCTCCTTTGCCTCATGTTTAGTTCCTTTTGGTCAAACAAATACCTCAAACTCTTATGGTCGCTAAAAACTTCGAATCTCGCACCATAAAGATAATGCCTCCAAATTTTCAAAACAAATACCACTGCCGCTAATTCCAAATCATGAGTAGGATAATTCTTTTCGTGCACTCTCAATTTCCTAGATGCATAAGCTACAACCTTTCCGCCTTGCATTAAAACTCCACCCAATCCTGACAAACAAGCATCACAATACACCACGAACGGCTCCGTAGAATTTGGCAAAATCAAAACCGGCGTCGTCGTCAATTTCCTTTTTAACTCCATGAAACCTTTTTCACAATCGGTATCCCATATGAAAGCTTTTCCTTTACAAGTCAACTGTGTCAAAGGAAGTGCCAACTTTGAAAATTCTTCTATAAACCTCCTATAATAACCGGCCAACCCCAAGAAACTTCGAATTTCCGTAACTGATCTCGGAGTCTCCCACTGCATTACCGCATCGATCTTAGATGGGTTAACGCTAATACCATTATAAGAAATAACATGCCCAAGGAAACTTACTTCCGATAACCAAAACTCGCACTTCGACAACTTGGCATGCAATTTCTTCTCTTTCAAAATTTGCAACACAATCTTCAAATGCTTTTCGTGCTCTTCCTGAGACTTAGAGTAAATCAAGATGTCGTCAATGAACACCACCACGAAACTATCCAACTGCTCATGAAAAATACGATTCATATATTCCATGAACACACCTGGCGCGTTAGAAACTCCGAATGGCATTACCGTATACTCATAGTGACCATATCGTGTTCTAAAGGCCGTCTTGGAAATGTCTTCCCCTTTCACCTGAATCTGATGATAACCTGACCTCAAATCAATCTTGCTAAACACACTAGCTCCCACCAATTGATCCATCAAATCGTCTATTCTTGGAAGAGGATACTTATTTTTAATCGTCACTTTATTCAACTGCCGATAATCAATACACAATCGCATACTTCCATCTTTCTTCTTCACCAACAATACTGGCGCACCCCAAGGAGAAACACTTGGTCTTACAAATCTCTTATCCAACAAGCCATTCAATTACTTCTTCAATTCTATCAACTCCGATGCCGACATACGATACGGTGCCATCGAAATCGGTATAGTACCCGGAACTAGATCGATAGAAAACTCAATTTCTCTTTCCGGTGGCATATCCGTAATGTCTTCCGGAAACACCTCTGGAAATTCTCGCACTACAGGAAACATATCCAACTCCACTTCGCTCTCAACCGACAAAGACGCAAACAGCCCAAACAACTGAGCTTCTTCCGCTAAAACCTTATTCAACTCTTTAGTGGACATAAAGTTTTCACTCTCACCGTCTTCTAAACAAGGAAATCTTACCAACTTGTGATAGCAATCCAGATGAACTCTATTAAATTGTAACCAATTCATACCCAAAATCACGTCCAAACCGTCCAACGGTAAACACACTAAATCCATAGCGAAATCTCTACCATACACGGTCAAAGGACAATTAACACACACCAAAGACGTAGTTACTGACCCCGAAGCGGGAGTCTCAATAACCATATCACCTTCCAAGGAAACCATGCATAAACTCAACCGTTTAGCACACTCAAGAGAAATGAACGAATGAGTCGCCCCAGTATCAATAATAGCAACTAAAGGCATATTCTTAATAAAGCATGTACCTTTAATCAGACGATCCACATTAGCTGTGTCTGCACCAGCTAATGCAAACACCTTACCACCAGACTGAGCTTGCTTTGGTTTGGTACACTTGGTGCTAATATGGCCCACCTCCCCGCAATTGTAACACTTAATCACATTTCTTCTACAATCGGGAGTGGCATGACCAATTCCCCCACAGTTAGCACACTTAGCCACGGGTTTTCCACAATCAAAGGACTTGTGCCCCATCTCGCCGCACTTAAAGCACTTAATGGAACCAGAACCTCCTCCAATCTTCCTATCAAAGTTTCCTTTATACTTACCCCTATCAGCAGGCGTCGCATAAGGACTACTCTTCACTGGTTTCTTGCCTTTCTTCTCGCTTAAACTCTTATAATGAGAAGAACGAGCCCTACTGTCTTCTTCATAAATCCTACAACATTCGGTCAAGTCCGAAAATCTCCTTATCCTCTGGTAACCCACCGCTTGCTTGATCTCAGGACGCAAGCCGTTCTCATACTTAATGCATTTGGAAAATTATGCTGTAACCGCCGCATAATGAGGATGAAACTTGACTAATTCTACGAACTTAGCCGTGTAGTCCACCACAGACATGTTGCCTTGCTTCAATTCCAGAAATTCCATTTCCTTTTTCCCTTTTACACTCTCCGGATAATACTTTCTCAAAAATTCCGTGCGAAATAAATCCCAAGAAATTTCCTCGTCATCCACTCCAAGAACTTGTCTCATACCGACCCACCAGTCGTCGGCCTCTTCTCGCAACATGTGAGTTCCTAATCTCACTTTGTTCCTTTCAGCACAATCCATAACTCGGAAGATTCTCTCGACTTCCTTTAACCAAATTTGAGCACCCTCCAGATCAAACCTCCCTTTGAATATCGGTGGTTGGTTCTTTCTAAACTCATCATTCGCATTCGCGTTCGGTGCACCTTGCACCGCACGAGCCATAGCCTCCAATGCTGTCGCCATAGCAGTGTCGTTACGACCGACCATATTCTGAGGATTCCCAAAATAACAACAAGGTTAAACAACCGTTCAACCAACGCAACAACAAGACAGACGCAACTGACTCAACATTGGCTCTGATACCACTTAATGTAACACCCCTCTCTATACCCCCAATTAAATAAATAAAAATCATTCAAGTACACAATAAAATTTTTCATCAGAGTTTAAGTAGTACATGGTATGAAAGAGGCAGTGATACATTATCTATGAAATTAAACGCATACAACACCTGCTCAATTAGATATGCAACAATGGGCTAGTCATGACAAGAAAACTTAGTTCAAAAACCCACAACTCAACATTTAGAATAAAAGCGGAAACATCTAAACATTGAAATCACATAGTTCATGTGTACATTCAATTACAGTGCCAGTTTAGAGTCAGATCACAATTCATATATACAACCATATAACAACAGGTACATACTCAGACGTATCACAAAAGAAATCAAACAATCCCTAACTACCCCGTGTTACATATCAGAGCCATCTGACCAAAAGAAAAGAAGCTTCGCTTCACAAAAAGGGACTCCAGCAACCTATTTTGCAATGCCTCAAAGAGCATTATAAATAGCAGAAGGGTGAGAAACAATATCATAACAGTCAAAGCATAAATTATATATTTACACAAGTTATACATAATTCACATTCTCACCACAATTCATCGCATACATTACACGCACATTTTCATAACTAAACATATCCACCGATCATGCTTATACACATACACATCATTTTCACATAAGGATTCACAATTATGTTCATTCTACCAGTACATCATATGAAGATGAAAATGCAACTCATAGAGACCGACTCACGACTCTATGCAGATGCAAATGTGGTACCGACTCGTTCAGCAGGTTCAATTGAAGAACCAAAGGAATCATCGCTTGTTACCGAAGTAACTCCCCGTCGGGCCTACGATGTTCACCCATCGCTCACACCCCACATGGGCACACGACGTTTAAGGATTGCTCACACCCCACAAGGGCACACAACCGTTCTGCAGATTCTACGCGGAATCAATTTATAACCATCGTATATAGCGAGGTTCTGCAGATCCTACTCGGGATCAAAATAACCATCGCACATAGCGAGGTTCTGCAGATCCTACACGGGATCAGGGTAACCAGACCATCGCTCACACCCCACAAGGGCACACGACGATCTCTGCAGATCCTACGCGGGATCAGACACGACTGAATGCTTCTCATGCAAACTGACTCATAACAGTGTTTACATGCATACATATTCACCAAACGCATACACATACATCATAACCGAAACTCCACATTCTAGGATTCACGCCTCATGGCTACCCACATCATAACAATAATCACAGCATATAAAACTAGTCGATTTAATAAGAATTAAACATAACCGAGCAAAACAAAACTCACAAGCAAGAAAAACACAGAAAACAGAAAAATGCTGCTACATTCGCCAGCCTTCGCCTGGCGAACCTTCGCTGGGCATTCGCCTGGCGAACTTGCCAGCGAAGCCCACTGGGATTAATTCTGTAATTATTCCCTAACACTCGCTGGGGTATTCGCCTGGCGAATATTCGCCAACCTCACTCGCCTGGCGAACTTGCCAGTGAACCCAGGGCATTTGCCACTGACTTGCTTTGCTGCAGCTCGCTAGGCTTCGTCTGGCGAAGCTTCGCTGCCACTCGCCTGGCGAACCTGCGAATTCAGCACATTCAAGGCTATCCAAGAAGCCCTAACCTCCACACCCGACCGATTCGAACCGAAACGATCCAGCGACTCGGCCCAAAGTCACTCGACTACACTACTCTATCCGGAACCCGATTCTAACCGACCGAAACAAATCCTACCGATGAAATCCTATTATTGCCCTAAAATGAAAACGGGCAAAACTCTCCTCAATCCGAAATCTAACCGACCGAAACACATATAATCATACACATTAACAGTATAATAGAGTTTCACACCCTTACTCGATCAATCGAAAGCTTGGATGATGATTTCTCAGCGGTTCTAGGTTTTTCTTCTTCTTTCTCCTCTTTCTCTTCTCTCCAATTTCTTTCTCTTGTTTTTCTCTTATGTTTCTTTCCTTCTCTTTTTCTCTCTTATTCTATTTCTATATCAATTTTCTTTCCTCTCCAATTCTTTTCAACACTAACTAATCAATTCTCTCACTTAAATGCTAAATGTCTAAAATACCCTTTTTACTCTAATTCCCCGAGAACTCTCCGAATCAACAAAAATCATAACATAACACATAAATGTCACAATTAAAACAAATGTCAATCAATTAAATAAAAAGACTCAACAAAATAAAGGGAATTTAGAATCTGGGGCATTACAGGTATCCTCCTGAAAGAAGTAAGGAAACCGGAACCAACTTTCAGAGAAAGCTCATCCCTGAACCAATTAGACGTGTCACCAACTATAGAGCCCATAAGGGAGACCCCTCTCCACCAAGGAAAAGCAGATCTGAGGTAATCGACTATACCACCCAAGATAGAAGAGATATGGGAAACTCCATATCTAGAAGTAAGAATATCACACCAAATGCCAGAGGCCTCAGAGAGAAGGCACCACTGTTCGAATATCAGTAAAGTTGCAAGAAGCAAAAATTTAGTTTTGGAAGAATTCTCTCTGGGATTTATATCGTATCCACATGGATCAGTGAGAGAGAAAGAATATCGTTCAACGGTATCTATGTTTCTGAGCTTGTGATGATTATATTTAGTTGAAAGATTTAAGGGTACCATAAATAAAGGTAGAAAATTTAAAGATGGAAAATATAAAGTAAAGACTTTAAAATAAACTGAGCCTTGTTGGGATTGAATCTCATCAATTGATAACACATGCATTCTTCTGACTAGTTAAATACAAATCAATCATTCCTCTAATATCCTCACGTATCACCCACAATATAGGTTATGTCTAAAGCAACGTCGAGAAAATAACCATATTGTCTCATTGGTGATATCTCACGCAACTCAACAACACAGAGTGTAACACCCTTACTAAACCCCACGGAAAAATATATGCATAATCAGAGTAAAATTAACATGCATTTCACAAAAGGGAGTCACACATAACTTTCAAATTATCAGAACCACCTGTCATGCTCATTAACACTTCAATATAAAATTATGCTTTACAAAATTTCACTTTGCATGTAACAACGGATTCATTTATACCACAATTTCCATAAAAGAAACATTTGTGTCTATCACATAAAACAACATCACTTAGACACTGAGGCCAACATCATAATATTCTGATGAATATAAAACACATAGTATATCACTACAACATAAACCAAGCGATCTCAGTGTTACATGACCAGAGCATGACTCGACCAACATAATTAACTCACTAAACAGCTACACCAATAGCGACTTCGTAACTACAAGCAGTACTACTCCTTGATACCTGCATGATGTCATGTAGAACATCATTCCAGCAGAAAGGTGAGAAATATTATCATAATAACAATGCATATAATCATATATAAATGTACAATTACAGAATACATATAGTCCACATTTTCTCACCACAATTTATTATAATCATCATGTACATCACAACATGTGTATAACAAATATGGATAATCACTCAAGCATTTTTTTTTATCATACACACATCCATAATTCTCAATCCTACAACTCACACACATATGCACACTTTCATACAACAATCACTTATACCATAAGACTCATATAAACTCATCAATTCTCACCAATCGCCATATCCCTACACAATTAGGATTGTTCACCAACTCATAGTTACACGCTCACCATTACACATTTATAAAATTCAATTCATCAATTCATGATTGTAAGCATACTTCCATACAATAATCATGTATTCACAATTCTCATTTACACACGTCATGCACATACACATATTTTCACAATTCTCACTATACTTCATCATAACTCGTCATATACTTCATAAAGCATACATACACAAACAAATATGGACAATCATAAAATATATTTCATCATGCACACATCCATAATCCACAATTTCCATACACAAGCATATTTCATATAACAATGACATTCATGATATGTGACTCAATACAACTTAATGCAAACTCATGCCATGTGGTACCAACACTTGTTATCTTTTTTCGGTTTACATTAAACTGGGTCCACTCTTCTAGACTGATAACCACCAAAAGCCCGTCCTCTAAGCTTTCAAACCCAATCTTCTAGGCTTGGGACAAGTCACTAGTCTCCACGAAACTAGCAAGCATTTCCTCTTGACTAAATGATGCTTATGCAATCAACAACAAAATGCACTTAAGACCGACATCTTAATCTCATGCGTTCCAATAATTCCTCTCTTCAAGAATTATAACACGATTGCACCCACAACATATTCACAACATTCAAGTATTCATACTTTAAATCATCACATTTATCAAGCAATGCACACATATTCACAATATGTTCTCATGCACTCTTAACACATAAACACAAGCAATGCACATATATTCACAATATGTTCTCATGCACTCTTAACACATAAACACAAGCAATGCACACATATTCACAATATGTTCTCATGCACTCTTAACACTTAAACACAAGAAATGCACACATATTCACAATATGTTCTCATGCACTCTTAACACATAAACACAAGCAATGCACACATATTCACAATATGTTCTCATGCACTCTTAACACATAAACACAAGCAATGCACACATATTCACAATATGTTCTCATGCACTCTTAACACATTTTTAATCAACTTAAACAATGTTTACATTTGTCAAAAGACCACAATTCAATTAAATTCAACAATCTAGGATTCACGCCATAAGGCTACCCACAGTATAATATATCTCGGCATGATCGATGCCTCGAGCAAAGGAAATAATCATAATTGAGTCGAAAATCCGACCTCGGATGGAAACATTAGAAAAATTACAATCTGACACGTTCGCTACCTAGCTCGCTCAGCGAGCTCCTAGCGAGTATTCGCTACTTGTTCGCCTAGCGAACAAGCTCGCGAAGGCAAACAGAAGCTACTGACTTCGTTCGCTACCCCATTCGCTACCAGCGAACACCACTAAAATACATTATATCCAAGTCTGGGACCGTTCGCCACTGGCTCGCTACTAGCTCGCTTAGCGAACGTTCGCTACCAGCTCGCTCAGCGAACACGCTAGCGAATGTCTGCGAACTCAAAAACCCTCATTGTCCAACTTTTACAAATCTCTCCAAAACCGACTGATTCTCACCGAACAAGTTCTGTAATCTTCGTTTAACATCCCTCGACTAAATACTACCACTTATTCTCATTTTTAACCGTAAAAACTCAGTTTCTACCGATTAAACATCTTTTGCCCTAGAATGGAAAATGGGGAAAAACAACCAAACAATCCATACATAATCACATACATTGGTAAGATAACAATATTTCACACCCTTACCTTGATTAAATCGAAGCTAGAAGCGGATCTTGAGCCTTCCAAGCTTTTCTTTCTTCTCCTTCTCTTTTCTCCCCTTCCTCTTTCTTTCCTTTACTCTTTCCTTCTATTTCTTTCCATTTCTTTTCTTTTCTCTCTAATTCCTTTCATATCTCTTTATATCATATTTCCTTTTCCCACCAAAATATCTCATCTTATCATTAACTAGAGAATATCTATTAATCCATTTAAATCAGATAAATCACATAAACCAACTAATTAGTACAATTAATCAATTATGGAAAAATTGGGCTGTTACACAGAGCATTAAGAACTGATACTCACACAAATGCTAAGCCTAAATCTATGTCTAGAGTTTAGAACCTAACAGATTTTCATCCTAGATTTAGATCTGAAGAGTATATTTCTATAACGGTTCAAATTAATGTATAAACAAGTAAATAATGATAGCACCCATATCAGATAAATGATTGATTCATATAAAATGCCATGATCAGAATACATACATATAATTAACCCTTTTTACATGCATTCAACTAATTTTCCAAATATAAGTGAACATAGTTCTTCATCTTTATTATCATGCATCCTTATAATACAGTTTGTGTCAAAAACCTTATTGTGGTTTTTACCATTTTGATCGCTACTCATGCTAATAATCAACACAATAACACAAACATCAAGGAATCCCAAGGTATTTGAATATTTTTGAAGAATCATAAAAGAACAAGAAATAAATCCATTAAAACATGAGAAATGAGTTGAAAAATGCCAAAAAAGATGGTTCAACTTAAGTCAAAGTTTGCACTTAACAAACTCTCCTTAACTAGATTTTTGTTTGTCCTCAAGCGAAGTATTCCCCTCATGAAAACAAGAGGATTTTCTCAAGCATAAGATCAACCAAGAAAGCATTAACGGTTGAAATTCAAACAAGAGAGATTTGATCAAACAAGAGGATTTGCTCAAGCATGAGAATGCGCACAAGAGATTTCTAAGGGCTTTTAAGGTTGTAGCTTGGTTAGGTTCACAATAAAGGGTAATTTATTTAGGCTATGAAATTAAAGTTGCCAATGCAAAATAAAATTCACTATAAAATTTATTTACACATCCCAACTTCTTTTCACCATTTCCTTTTCTCAATTGTAAACCTTCTCAAACTTCCTTTTGCATAATTATTTCATTCTCTATTTTTATTTTTCAAACAATTATTCTTTTTCTTTTGTTTTTCACATTCATATTCACACTTTTTCTATGATTGCTTGAAATCTTTCAAAAAATTTAATAACCTACCATTTTCCTTTTAGTTCTCCCAACTTGAATTGAACCAAACCTCAAGTGAATGCTCCTTACTTTTTATGGAAAGGAAATCAATTTAAAACAATGTTCAAAAGTTCAAGAAATTTTTTAGAATCTCACAAAATTTAAGGATGAACTAAACTTTCAAATTATGTACATAAACCAAGTTCATTACTAAAATGAGATCTAAATTGTTTAGGCTCAAAGGGGTTTACAAATTCTCACTACTCACGGGTAAGTTAATTTTGTATATGGTTATGCTCAATATAAACAAATTCCTTGATCATTTCTAATGCTTCCACAAAATCACAAAAATAAAAGATAAAGTATAAATCAAACTAATTAAACAAATTTATCAGTCATCCTAACATATAGCAAACAATGAGGTTTCTCACAATTTGTGGAATTTGGACCTAAGTGAAACAAGCATTCCAATAAGTTGCAACATGAAACAAGAATACACATTTTCACAAAGTATAAAATTCTTAAATCATTCTAACATTCTATAAAATGGTACAATTTAAATTGTTTGCATTTACATACTCAACATCTTATCATCACCATCCAAACTTGGGAGAATCTTCATTTGATAATTTTATACAAATATCAACCAATCTAGAAGAAGTTCTCATCATTCATCCCTAACAAACACTTTGAAGGTGAGAAAATACTTAGAAGGGGGGGTTGAATAAGTATGACAGAAATAACAAAGATAAAAACACAATTATTTTTATCCTGGTTCGTTGAACTCAACTACTCCAGTCCACCCTTTCAAGAGTGATTTGCCTTTCTCAAACAAGGACTTAATCCACTATTTTAATCCAACTGATTACAAATAACAACACCTAAGAATAACTGTTCTTAGTCTTCTCAAGAGCTACAGATCTCACCTAGATCCTCTTGAGGAAAACCTCTTTTACAAATGAATGTAAGATAATACAAGAGTATGAAAGTGCTTCTAAAAAGCTATAATCACAAAGTGATATATCTCTAAGTTATGAAACAGTGTTTACAGCAATATGAAAATGAGTGAGCTTTTGAGAGATTGCTTGAGAGTGTGTTTTTTCAGTATTTCGTCAATAGAAGAAGATGCTATTTTACTTCTTTATATAGGCACAAGTGTCCATAAAGGTCTTCTTACGTTGGAGGCGTGTTTGCAAAAGCCTGGGGCCTTTTGTCTTTTACCATGCAGAACTCTTTCCTTAAAAAGGAATGTTCAGACAAATCCTTTTTGTCTGTGCTCCTTTGTCTGGCACAAATGGGGAAAGAGCTGTTGAGATATTTCCAACGGATATATTCAAAATCTTCTTCAAATAGTTCAGATCAACAATCCACATCAGAGTCTTGAGTCTTCAGAATCTTCAGATAAGATCTTCTGGAACTTCAGAGCATAAGATGTTCTTCAGATGTTGCTGAATCAGAGTTTGTGTGCAGCTGTGTGCTCTAAGCATGTAGAGCTCTCAAATCAGAGTCTTCTCTCATATCAGAGTCTTCTCTTCAATCAGAGTCTTCTCTTCAATCAGAGTCTTCTCTTCAATCAGAGTCTTCTCTTCGGATCAGAGTCTTCTCTTCAGAGTCTTCTCTTCAGAG
This sequence comes from Lathyrus sativus, assembly GCA_963859935.3. NCBI lineage: Eukaryota > Viridiplantae > Streptophyta > Magnoliopsida > Fabales > Fabaceae > Lathyrus > Lathyrus sativus. The sequence goes on from OZ012735.1 coordinate 37,386,655, forward strand.
TCTTCTCTCAATCAGATTCTTGATATACTTACAGCGTGTTGTATCTTCAGAATCTTTGATGACTAAGCTCTTTTACATTCAGATCCTCTTAATCTTTAGATGCTCTTGAAGGCAGTCTTTACAGATTTGATAAGATGCTCTTGAGCCCTTCAGATTTTCATTGTTCACATCTAATTTGCTCTTTAAGATCAAAATCTTTTGTACCTGTAGCAAACAGTTTAGAACAAATTTAGAGAGTATAATTCTTGTATACAAATTATCATTAATGTTATCATCAAAACATAGAGATGTTACTAAGACACAATCTGTGCTTTTACAATCTCCCCCTTTTTTATGATGACAAAACATGAGAAATTTGTTCAATAAAAGGTATGAATTAAAAAATAACTCCCCGTGAGATTAACAATCTCCCCCTGAAATAAATACTCTAATGGAAGAAAATACTTCCCTTTCTAGTTGAGTGTATTTCAGATTCAGAGCCTGGTTGTCAGATGTTTGACTTCTAGAGTCAAAGCTTGATGCCAAAGCTTGATGCCAGATAAAAATCTTCAGAGCACCTGGTTATCATCTTGCTATTTCCTATCTTGAGTTATCTTTCAGATTTATAGTATCAGAGCACTCAAAGTTAGATAACAGAGTTTGATTGTTATACTCTGATTTAGCTATGTTTGATCAGGTTCTGAAAGGATAGATCTCAGGGTAACTTTAATGAATTTGTCAGATGTTTCAATATTATCTGGAAGACTTAAATTCAAAGTAAGTTAGTAATATGTCTGAATTTTAGTTCAGATAATTGCTTATAGATTGAACAATCAGATTCTATTTTTCTCCCCCTTTTTGTCATAATCAAAAAGATTTTTAAAGACAGTAAAGATGCAGAAAAAAAAATATACAGATAAGCAAGAAGAACACTTTCATTTAATCAAGAAGAACATTCAGATCATACAGAAAAGCATATCAGATGAAGACAAAATAAATCAAGAATACTTGTGCAAAAACATCAGTTAGGTTTTGAGGATGAGGTCTGATGAAAAGTAATCAGTTGCAGAAGCTCTGTCATCTTTGCATTAGACTCATCTTGTTTTGCCATCCAAGTTTTGATTTCTTCATTAGTCTTCTTTTGATTTACCATCCAATCTTTCAATTCCTTAACATCCTTTACCAGATCTGTAACAATAGTTGAAGTAGCAGACTCTGGAGCAGCTTGAGAAACAATAGGGTCAGGAATCTCTGGAGGAGGAGCTTCCAGAAGAAGTACAGGAGGAGGAGGAATGCTTCTCAGAGTAATCTGTAGAAAAGCAGCATACCTAGTCTTGGACAACTTAAGGCATTGAGCTCTAAGTTTCAAAGCAGCCTCATTAAACCTATAGAGAAATTTCTTCCAAACAGCTTTAGAGGCAGCTGTATCCAGACTAGTCATACAGACTTCCATCACTTTGTCATACTCTGAATCAATTTCCTTCTTAAAATCCTTAAACATGGTAAAAACACGTGATCCTAATTCCAGCTCATCAGGGAGTTGAGTGTTTGGTGGTTGGGTTTGTTGTGTTTCAGATGGAATTGGGATAGAGGGTGTTTGATCAGATGGTTGAGGTTGTGATGGTTGAGGTTCAGATGTAGAGGGAATGGTGTTGGTTTCAGATGGTTGTGGAATTGTGTTGGTTTCAAATGGTTGTGGAATGGATATCTGAGGTGGGGAGTTTGGTGGTGTTGGTTGGTTTCCAGATGTTGAAGCATGAAACATGGAAATATTCACATGTTCTTTTAAGGCCTCCTTAGAAAGAGGTTGTTTAAGGTTCTTCAAGCATTCAGGAATGAAATCAGATGAGTCACCATCAGATGATTCATCAGAGTGTTCAGAGGTTGATGAGATGTTTATGGATTGATCTAAAGGTTGAACATCTAAGATCACATTAGATAGATTTGGATCTAGAAAAGGTTCTGGTTGATCAGAGTGTTCAGGTTGAACAACCTCTGGATGGATAGGTTCTGGAATTTGATTTTCTGGTTGTGGATTTTCTGGTTGGGTTTGTTGTTGTGTTTGTGGAGGTGTATGATGATGGATAGGAGATGGTTCAGAGTTTAAGTTTTCAGAGGGGCTAGATGGTCTGAGGGGTGAGTTAGGAGGTGTAGGGAGTGGTGAATGAAGAGCTGGATTAGCATCTGTGTTTAATACCTGTTGAAGGGTATCTCTTACTTCTTCCATAGTTGCATCTGGAGAGCTTGTCCTGATTTTCTTCAACTTTTTCCTTTTCCTTTTCTTCTCAGCATCAGAATGCTTTCTCTTCTTCTGACGATTGTCATCTTCAGCTTTCCTCTTGCTTCTCTTTTCTCTTGTCAGATTAGGAATTGCTTGTCCTTCCTTCTGAACCAAATTTGCAGGAACTGGCACTCCATCTCTTAAACAGCTTGCAACGAATTCAAAGACAAATTCTCTTGGTTCATCTGCGCTGAATAGAGGAAAATTCTCTACAGGAATTCTTCTTTCACAAACTTCTTGAGAGTTTATTTTCCTTGGCTTTTCAGATAACTCTTCAATTAATTTCATTCTTCTCAGAGTATTCCCATTGATCTCAGAGCCAACGAGATATGACAGATACTCTGTCATCTTAGCCTCTTAAAGATGTGCCACTAATCTGTTTTCCACCAGAATATCTGAGATTAATCTTCCCAGAGGAATCCAATTCCTTTTCTTTCCAGAGTCCTCTCTTGTCTCCTTGATATGAGTCACTAGATGACTGAATATCAGATATGGGAGATCAATCTGAATATTCTGACTTAAGCAGTACATGAAGTACAGTTGCTCAGCGTTGACATAGTCAGAAGAGTTAGAGGATTTTCTGTGGAAGATTGTACTCATGAAAATCTTCGCCCAGATCCTGTAGATGGGTTTCAGATCCTTTACCTTCTTAGATGGTTCTCCAGATGTACAGACCTCTTGACAAAAGTTCTTCAGATCTTCACGCCCAGAAGGTAGTGAAGTTACTCCATCAGTAGCAGTAAACCCAATTAGTTGCCTTATTAGGTTTTCAGTTATAACAATCTCCTTCCCTAACACAGAAGAGTGTATGAACTTTGGTCCAGCATAAGCATGAATCCAAAACTCCTTCACTAACGTTGGGTAAACAGGACCCATAAGTCTGTTGAAGTAACCTTCCCATCCTTGTGCCTTGATAGCAGTTATAAGATCATACCCATTTTCTTCAATGGATTCTAGGTCCACAAAGCTCTCACACAGAACATCCAATTTGTCTACTGGTGTGAGAAGAGTGCGTACTGGTTCCTTGAATGAAGTAGCATTGTTGGTAGCAGTGTTGGAAGTTGAAGCCATTGTTGATGATGATGAAGCTTTCAGAGAGGGTTTAGGGTTTAAGAAGAGAAAGAATAGAAGGCAAAAACGCATATGTGATTGTGAATGTGAAAAGTGTGCAATGTGTTATGAGTGTGATATATATAGAAACACAAAAATCAAACATTGGGAACATAAAAGACACTTAGGCACGTTTGAGCATTTAATGAAAAGTAATTATATTGCATTTAATGATATGACAATTGGGGGGAAAATAAAAAAGAATGAGATTTTCAAAGCAATACCTTAAACGTCAATTCAGTAGGTGTACTCCATCTTTTCAGATTCTGAGTGACACGTGTTTGCTTGCATGTGAGTCTGAAGTCTCTCAATAAATGAAACGTTTACCACTTTCAGATCCTCTGAGTTGGTTAGTTCAGAGTTTCACAAAAAAAAAATCAGAGATAAAATAAGCAAATGAATCAGATGATACACTTCAGAGTATTAAACATTGAGCATCTGAGAAGTTGCCTCTGAGAAATATTACTCTGGACAAAGAAATCCATACAAATATTTTTCAGAATGAACTTAAACCTATCTTCAGCAAGGGGTTTTGTGAAAATATCAGCCCATTGATGATCTGTATCAACAAAGGCTAAGTTTATTACACCCTTCTGAACATAGTCTCTGATGAAATGATGTTTAATTTCTATATGTTTAGCCTTAGAGTGTAAAATAGGATTTTTGGATAAACATATAGCAGAAGTATTATCACAGAAAACAGAAAGATTACTCTCATAGATCTGATAATCTTCTAGCTGACTCTTCATCCAGAGCATCTGAGTACAACATCCAGCAGCAGCAATGTATTCTGCCTTTGTAGTTGATAGTGCAATAGTTGGTTGCTTCTTGTTGTACCAAGAGATCAGATGACTTCCAAGAAACTGGCAGCTTCCAGAAGTGCTTTTGCGTTCAACTCTATCTCCAGCATAATCAGCATCACAGAATCCAACTAATGAAAATTCATCAGATCTTCTGTAACATAGACCAACATTAGTTGTACCTTTCAGATACCTTAGAATCCTCTTAACAGCAGTTAAGTGTGATTCTCTAGGATCTGATTGGAATCTAGCACATAAGCATACACTAAACAGAATATCTGGTCTAGAAGCAGTCAAGTATAGAAGAGATCTTATCATACCTCTGTAGAGTTTCTGATCTACCTTCTTACTTACCTCTTCCTTACCTAGAGTGCTTGTTGGATGCATTGGAGTCTTTGCCATTTTGCTATCCACCATGTTAAACTTTTTCAGAAGCTCTTTAACATACTTGGTTTGATGTATGTAGGTGCACTCTGGAGTCTGATTGACTTGGATTCCCAGAAAGAATCTCAATTCTCCCATCATGCTCATCTCAAACTCTGCCTGCATACATTTAGCAAACTCCTTTCCAAGCATAATATTTGTTGATCCAAAAATAATATCATCTGCATAAATTTGGCAAATCAACAGATCTTTCTTAAGAGTTTTACAGAAAAGAGTTGTATCCACTTTTCCTCTGATGAAATTTTTCTTCAGAAGAAAATTACTCAACCTCTCATACCAACCTCTGGGAGCTTGTTTTAATCCATAAAGAGATTTCTTTAGTTTGTAAACATGATTTGGAAAGTTTTCACTTTCAAAACCAGGAGGTTGGTGGACATATACTTCCTCTTCCATAATTCCATTAAGAAAGGCACTTTTAACATCCATCTGATAAAGAGTGATGTTATTTTGTGCAGCAAAGGAAATAAGTAAGCGTATAGACTCTAACCTTGCAACAGGAGCATATGTCTCTGTGTAGTCTATCCCTTCTTGCTGACTGTAGCCTTGAGCAACCAGCCTTGCTTTGTTCCTTTCAACTTCTCCCTTTTCATTTAATTTATTTCTGAAAACCCATTTTGTTCCAATAACATTGAACCCTTTAGGTCTTGGAACCAGATCCTAGACTTCATTTCTGGTGAATTGATCCAGCTCCTCTTGCATAGCTATAATCCATTCATTATCTTCCAGAGCCTCATCTACAGATGTTGGTTCTATAATTGACACTAAGCCAAATAAAGAAGATTCAGAAGTTCTGAGAAATGATCTTGTCCTTATTGGATCATCTTTCTTTCCAATTATCACATCTTCTGGATGAGAAGCTTTGATTCTGGAAGAGGATCCTCTGACAGTTGGTCTTTCAGAAATATGCAAGTTGTCTAGTTGGGAAGTTAAAGGTGTAGCATCTGGGGTTGCTTCAGATTCTTTGTCTTCAGCCTTTTCTGCCTCTGAGCCTTCAGAGTTTGTGAGAATAACTTCTCTATCTGCAGAACTTTCAAACTGCTTTGGCTTTTCAGAGCCAAGCTTATCATCAAATCTGACATGAATAGATTCTTCCACAATCTGTGTTTCAGTATTGAATACTCTGTAGCCTTTAGAGCGTTCAGAATAACCAAGCATGAAACACTTCTGTGCTTTGGAATCAAACTTGTTCAGATTATCTTTACTGTTAAGCATATAACATATACATCCAAAAGGATGAAAATAAGCAATGTTGGGCTTTCTGTTTCTCCACAATTCATAGGGAGTCTTTTCCAGAAGAGGTCTTACAGACACTCTGTTCTGAATATAACATGCTGTGTTAATTGCTTCTGCCCAGAAATATTTTTCCAGATTTGTCTCATTGATCATGGTTCTGGCCATTTCCTGCAATGTTCTATTTTTACTCTCTACAACTCCATTTTGTTGTGGAGTTCTAGGGCAGGAGAAATCATGTGCAATGCCTTTTTCAGAAAAATATTTTTCAAAATATTTATTTTCAAATTCACCACCATGATCACTTCTGACTTTAATAATTTTACAATCTTTTTCAGTCTGGATTTGATTGCAGAAGTCAAAGAACACAGAATGAGACTCATCCTTGTGTTTTAAAAACTTTACCCATGTCCATCTGCTGTAGTCATCTACAATGACTAACCCATACTTCTTGCCTCTGATGGATGCAGTTTTCACTGGTCCAAACAGATCAATGTGAAGTAATTCCAATGGTCTGGAGGTAGAAACAACATTTTTTGATTTAAAATGTGATTTTGAAAATTTACCTCTTTGGCATGCTTCACACAGAGCATCTGAGTTGAACTTCAACTTAGGAAGTCCTCTGACCAGATTGAGTTTATTAATCTGAGATATACGTCTCATATTAATATGCCCCAATCTTCTATGCCAGACCCATTGCTCATCATTCACAGATAAGAGGCATTTTACATTTTGAACTTTAAGTTCTGAAAGGTTAATTTTATAAATGTTGTTTTTCCTCTTTCCATTGAATAGGATAGAACCATCCTTTTGACATACAGCTTTGCAACATTTTTTATTAAAGATGATATCATAACCATTGTCACTTAATTGACTTATGGACAATAGATTATGTTTCAATCCTTCAACTAACAGAACATTAGAAATAGAGGGTAGGTTGCCATTACCTATTGTTCCAGAGCCAATGATCTTGCCCTTCTGGTTCCCTCCAAATTTCACATCTCCTCCAGATCTAAGTTCCAGGCTTTGGAACATAGACCTTTCTCCTGTCATGTGTCGTGAGCATCCAGAGTCCAGGTACCATGACTGGTGTCTGGATTTTGTTGCTAAGCACATCTGCAACAGGAATGATATTTCCTTTAGGTACCCAGATCTTTTTGGGTCCTTTGGGGTTAGTTGCTCTGTGGGTTTGCCTAAACTTCTGTTTTTCAACATAATGTTTATTCTGGCTAGCCTTTGGTTTAAACACATAAGTACTCTTCTCAGAGCTTGTATGTTTAATGTCATTCAGATGACCAAATTTGAATTGAGAATATAGAGGTGTTTTCTTGATGAAAAGTTTGTCAACTGGTTTTGGATTACTTCTAGATGAAGATTCATATCCAATTCCTCTTCTGTTATTCCCACTAACACCATAGATCAAAGAAGCCATTTTGCTTCTATCTATACTTTTAGTGAGGAACCTCTGAAAGCAGGAGTCATATTTTTCCAAAATGTTTTCAGATGACTTAGCTTCAAAGTCAGATTCTTGTTGGGCAATTTTAAAATCATTTTTGATTTTCATATTTAATTCTTTCTGCTCAACAAGTTCTGTTTTCAGACTATCAATCTCAGATTCAAGATTGCTTTTCAGCTTCTTGTTTTTGAGTTTGATATTATTGTAACTTTTCAAAACTTCAGATAACACTTTTATAAGTTCTTCTTTGGTAAGTTTAGACATTACCTCTTCGGCGTCAGAGTCAGAGTCAGAGTCTGACTCAGATCCAGATGATGATTCTTCATTCTGATCTTCTATTCCAGCCATTAATGCCATGTTGGCACACTCTTCTTCAGATTCAGAAGATGATTCAGAGTTATCTGAGTCATCCCATGTGGCCATCAGAACCTTCTTTTTCTTGTCAAACTTCCTCTTAGGTTTTTCTTTAAGAAGTTTGGGGCACTCATTCTTGTAATGCCCAGGTTCCTTGCATTCATAGCATGTGACCTCTTTCTTTCCAGATCTTCTGTGTCCAGAAGATTCTTTCCTTTGGTCAGCCTTTCTGAAGTTGTTAAACTTCTTTCCCTTGTGCTTCCAGAGCTTGTTGATTCTTCTGGAAAGCATGGACAGTTCATCTTCCTCTTCAGAAGAAGATTCTTCAGAGCTTTCTTCTATCACCTGCAAAGCTTTAACAGATTTGTTAGATTTTAAAGCTATGGATTTACCTTTATCTTTCTTCTGGGGTTCATCTTCCTCCAGCTCAATTTCATGGCTTCTCAAAGAACTGATGAGTTCTTCTAAAGAGATCTTGTTCAGATCTTTTGCCATCTTCAATACAGTCACCATTGGTCTCCATCTGGTGGGAAGACTTCTGATGATCTTCTTGACATGATCTGACGTTGAGTAGCCCTTATCCAGAACTTTCAGACCAGCTGTAAGGATCTGAAATCTAGAAAACATAGTTTCTACATTTTCAGACTCTTCCATTTTAAATGCCTCATACTTCTGTATGAGCGCCAGAGCCTTGGTCTCTTTAACCTGAGAGTTTCCCTCATGAGTCATTTTGAGAGACTCAAACATGTCATGAGCAGTATCTCTGTTAGTAATCTTCTCATACTCAGTATGAGAGATTGCATTAAGCAATATAGTTATGGCTTTGTGGTGATTCTTGAAATCTCTTTTATGTGCTTCAGTCATTGATTTCCTGTCAATCTTTTTGCCATCCTCATCAGTAGGATGTTCATATCCATCAATGACCAAATCCCAGAGATCAGCATCATACCCAAGGAAAAAGCTTTCTATTCTATCTTTCCAATAGTCAAACTTTTCCCCATCAAACATGGGTGGCTTTGTACTGATCCTGTCTCCTTCATATCTGTTGCTTGATGTAGGAATATCACCCATATTAACAACCAAATATATATCAAAGTATTTTTCTCACTGGATCTTTTACTGTCACGGTTAAGTGGTAGCACACGCAGAACCGGAGCTCTGATGCCAACTGAAGGTGAGAAAATACTTAGAAGGGGGGGGGGGGGGGGGTTGAATAAGTATGACAAAAATAACAAAGATAAAAACACAATTATTTTTATCCTAGTTCGTTGAACTCAACTACTCCAGTCCACCCTTTCAAGAGTGATTTGCCTTTCTCAAACAAGGACTTAATCCACTATTTTAATCCAACTGATTACAAATAGCAACACCTAAGAATAACTGTTCTTAGTCTTCTCAAGAGCTACAGATCTCACCTAGATCCTCTTGAGGAAAACCTCTTTTACAAATGAATGTAAGATAATACAAGAGTATGAAAGTGCTTCTAAAAAGCTATAATCACAAAGTGATATATCTCTAAGTTATGAAACAGTGTTTACAGCAATATGAAAATGAGTGAGCTTTTGAGAGATTGCTTGAGAGTGTGTTTTTTCAGTATTTCGTCAATAGAAGAAGATGCTATTTTACTTCTTTATATAGGCACAAGTGTCCATAAAGGTCTTCTTACGTTGGAGGCGTGTTTGCAAAAGCCTGGGGCCTTTTGTCTTTTACCATGCAGAACTCTTTCCTTAAAAAGGAATGTTCAGACAAATCCTTTTTGTCTGTGCTCCTTTGTCTGGCACAAATGGGGAAAGAGCTGTTGAGATATTTCCAACGGATATATTCAAAATCTTCTTCAAATAGTTCAGATCAACAATCCACATCAGAGTCTTGAGTCTTCAGAATCTTCAGATAAGATCTTCTGGAACTTCAGAGCATAAGATGTTCTTCAGATGTTGCTGAATCAGAGTTTGTGTGCAGCTGTGTGCTCTAAGCGTGTAGAGCTCTCAGATCAGAGTCTTCTCTCAGATCAGAGTCTTCTCTTCAATCAGAGTCTTCTCTTCAATCAGAGTCTTCTCTTCAGATCAGAGTCTTCTCTTCAGAGTCTTCTCTCAATCAGATTCTTGATATACTTACAGCGTGTTGTATCTTCAGAATCTTTGATGACTAAGCTCTTTTACATTCAGATCCTCTTAATCTTTAGATGCTCTTGAAGGCAGTCTTTACAGATTTGATAAGATGCTCTTGAGCCCTTCAGATTATCATTGTTCACATCTAATTTGCTCTTTAAGATCAAAATCTTTTGCACCTGTAGCAAACAGTTTAGAACAAATTTAGAGAGTATAATTCTTGTATACAAATTATCATTAATGTTATCATCAAAACATAGAGATGTTACTAAGACACAATCTGTGCTTTTACACACTTGAGCAAATATGAAAAGAAACAAGTATATATACAATATAAACAACTATACAAAGCTAAAAAATATAAAAACCATTGCAATGTGATTCAATATCTAAACACCAATCCCCGACAACGACACCATTTTGTTTGAACTGCAGTAAAGCGGCAAGAAGCAAAATTTTGATTTTGGAAGGATTTCCTCTGGGATTTATATCGTCTCCGCAGGGATCAATGCAAGGGAAAAGTGATGTTCAACAGTCTCTATGTTTCTAATATTGTGGTGATTAAATTTAGTTGAAAGATTCAAGGGTACCATAAATAAAGGCAGAAAATATAAAGTAAAGACTTTAAAATAAACAAAGCCTTGTTGGGATTGGATATCTTTAATTGATAACACATACATTCTCCTGACCAGTTAAACACAAATCAATCATTCATCTAATATCCTCACGTATAACCTATAATAGAGGTTATGTCTAATGCATTGTCGAAAAAAGAACAACCGTATTGTCTCATTGGTGATGTCTCACACAACTCAATAACACAGAGCATTAATAATTGATACTCACACAAATGTTAAGCATAAATCTATGTCTAAAGTTCAGAATTTAACATATTTTTATCCTAGATCCAGATCAGAAGAGTATATTTATATAACAATTCAAATCAATATATAAACAAGTAAATAAGGATAACATTCATATCAGATAAATGATTAATTCATATAAAATGCCATGATCAAAATACGTACATAAGAGTAACCCTTTTTTACATGCATTCAACTAATTTTCCAAATGTAAGTAAGCATAGTTCTTCATCTTTATTATCACGCATCCTCACAATATTGTTTGTGCCAAAAACATTATCGTGGTCTTACTGTATTAATCACTGCTCATGCTACTCATGCTAATAATCAACACAATAAAATAAAAGTGATACTAATGAATATCAACTTACAAGACTATGTCAAAAGTTTACTCATTGATAGATGAATATCTTAGATCTAAGATTTGAAAAGGTTTTATCAATACCCACAAATAAGAAATCAAATACAACATCAATATTGATTCAAAACTCACAATACATAGAATAGATGAAATACATAAAGTATCAATAGATTACATCCAAACCTAACAAGAGATCAAAGCTCTTACCTTTTCCCCCTTAGGGTTTGTGTTTCTCTCTAAAAAATATGCTTTGAAAATGAAGAGAGATGCAGGTCTATTATGAAAATATTTTCACTAAAAGTTATGTCCCTAAAAATATATGGTATATTTCTAAAAAGCAAGAAAAGTACTTATATAGCATTACAAAATTTGTCTTGTTCACACTGCAAAGTACAATTTTAGGAACTTCAAGTGCCTCAGGAACAGTTAAACCGCCCTTGAGAATATCTAAGTTAGCAGTGCGGACTCATTTTTCGCAATGTGAACTTCTTCGCACATCAAACTTTGGGTCCTTTTCCTACTGCCGTCCAAAGTTTTCAGCTCCTCTAGACTTCATTGTGACCTTTCACAACGAGCATTTTCTTTAACCTCGTTGTTGTTCGCACTGTGAACTTGATGATTCTTTTTTATTTCTTTGGCTTCCTTGTCCAATCATTTGTGTCTTAATCATTGATGTTTTATGCCTATATCTTGCACAATAACACACACATCAAGGAATCCAAAGGTATTTGCAATATATTGAAGAATCACACAAGAACAAGAAATAAGTCCATTAAAATATGAGAAATAAGTTGAAAAATGCCAAAAAAGATGGTTCAATTTAAGTCAAAGTTTGCACTTAACAACCACCTCCACTTACCCATGAGGGCCAAGTTAACCAACCAAAGGTCACGAACACCAAGGCCCCCTAACTTCTTGGGATTACAAACACCCTCCCACTTGACCCAGGAAATCTTAGCCTACATTTTCACACCTTCCCAAAGAAACCTCCTATGAATCTCCATTATCTTTTTTTGAATCTTGAGAGGCATCTTTAGAAAAGAAAGGAAAAAAATAGGGATGACGTTAAAAACACAATTAAGGAGGATCACTCTACCATCCAAGGAATCATACATATGCTTCCATGAAAGAAGCCTTCTAGAAAGGAGACCGCCTAGAGGTTCCCACGTGGTAACAATACGGGGATTAGATCCAACCGGGAGACCAAGGTACTTAAAGGGGAGGGATTTCTACTTACAATGGAGGAACTCACAGGCAAGATCTAAGAATGTCTGGTCAGAATTCACCCCAATAAGAGAACTCCTAGAAAAGTTCACACGAAGGCCTAAAGCAACTCAAACCCACAAAGAATGACTTTGATGATCCAGAGATTATCAATAGTATTGTCATCCAGGATAATCGTGTCACCTACATACTGAAGATGAGAGACCATCAAATCTAAGGACCCAACTCTAGTGCCCTACAAAAGGTTCAAATAATCCACAACTAGGAGAAAGGGAAAGGGGGCTAAAAGGTCACCTTGCTTCATCCCCCTCTAAATACTAATCTCACAAGTTAGGCAGCCATTAAACAAGACGACCAGATTGCTAGAAAACACAAAAGCTCTAAACTAGCTCCTCCACTTGTCATTAAACCCAAATCTAGAGAGCATATAGTCAAGAAAGGACTAGCTAACAAAATCACGGGCTTTCTCAAAGTCAACTTTAAAAAGGAGGAAATTTTTTCATTACTTGACTAGGTCGACAAGCTCATTCACAACAACCACCACATCAAATAAGAGTCTAGCTTTGAGGAAAGCATATTGATTAGTAGAAATGATCTTATCTATAACACTAGAAAGCCTGGCAACCAAGACCTTGAAAAGGACCGTATAAAGAGACCCCACTAAGGAAATGGTATGAAAACCCCTAAGTGAGAAGGGGAATCAAACTTAGGAATCCAAGTGACAACACTACGCCAGAATTGACTTTTAGCAGCGCAAACAAAGACAACGCTTTATGAAAAAGCGCTGCTAAAGAGTCATTAAAAAAAAGAAAAAAAATAGCATACATTAGACAACGCTTTTTGAAAAGCGCTGCTAAAGGGGGACCATAAGAAAGCGCTTTATTAAAAGCACTGCTAAATGTATGCCCTAAGAAAGCGCTTTTATAAAGCACTGCTAAAGAGGGGCCCTACGAAAGCGCTTTTATAAAGCAGTGCTCTATGTGTAACCTACGAGAGCGCTTTCTCTATAAGCGCTGCTATATGGGGCATATAAGAAAGTGCTTTTAAAAAGCGCTGCTATATGTCATGCCTAAGGCACACCTTAGAGAGTGCTTTTTAAAAGCGCTGCTAAAGGCCATTAAAAAGCGTTGCTATAGGTATAATTAGAATAAATTTAAAATACCCTCTAGAATTTTTAAAAGAAACAGAACAGTCGTATTTCTTTTCTTCTTTCTCCTCTGGCGAACGTTTCCCTATAAACCACGACCGTTTCCGAAGATCCCTCCGTCCGACAGCCGCCGACCGTCACCCTCTTCCGCTCATTCCGTCTGCATTGCATTTCGCCGCCGTTTGTCCGTCTGTTTTTGACAGCCTCCGTCTGTTCATTCTGTAGCGTCGTTCCGCCATTGTTACGGTATTTGAAGCTTTTCATTTTTCATTTTCCTGGATTATTGTCTTAGTTTTTCATTTTTCTGAACTAATAGATTTAAACTTTGGATTGAAACTGATTGTTAGTTTATGGGTTGTAAAGTTAGTGAATGTGGTGGTTTATTGATTGAAACTGACTGAACTAAATTCTCACTGAAAAATCACAATAGTATTAGAAGAGATTTCAGAAGATTGAAGCTGAAACCTATGTATAATTGGTTAAAGTTAAAGTTTGAATTCGAGTTAAATGAAATTTTGATTGTAATATAATATTAGTTTTATTTCGATTTACAAAATAGAAACTGCATATCATGTTGAACAGAGCTGTTAAAATATAACTCAAACATATTTGAACTAAATATTATATTTTTCAAATCATGTTGAAGGGAGCTGTTAATATAGAAACCTATGCGTGGGCCCAGAAGAACAATTAGGAAAATCTCACAATGTTTCTCACAATTGCTTCATCATGTCACTTAAAAGTACTTCACTTCTAACCTTTTTAACACTCATCATGGTTGAGAACTTAGGAAAATCTCTAGCCTAAAAACTCATAAATAATGGAAGAACAATTAGGAAGAGAAACATTGCTCTTGACACCATTGTAGTAGCTTATGATGTGTATGTTTTGAAGTAGCTTATTTACAAGAGAAAAAACACATTATTAGTAAGTGTTTTTTTACTTATAATTGAGTATGGATAAAGTAAGTGAACACTTACTAGCGTCTTATCTTTCTTTTGAATACCTCATCAACTTTATGATGTTTAATTTGTTTTGTACAAGTGATGCATGTACTTTGTTTTAATCTAGTTGGAATAAGCTATTTTTGGTTGGTTATTTTCCTCAAAAAAAACATGAGTAGATGTTTAAGCCGACCAATCCCATTCATAAATTGTTCTTTCCACGCTAGAGCTTATGTTTAGATAGATCGAGTAAAGAAAAAAGTGAAGACATATTATACTCTAGCCAACCTAAATTTGCATCAATTTACATAACATGATGAAAGTGTTTGGGTTGGGTTCTATAAGCACATGTGAAAAATAGGTTTACATTATCATTTAATAAAATTCATCATCCACCCACGTCATATAATTAATTAAAAAATATTAATGTAACTTGATAGAGCATAATTTTTTTTCATAGTTTGGAAATTCCTATTTTTTGAGAGTGGCCAAGATGATTAAAAACATAAGTAAGCTCTATACCTATCAAAATGGTTAGATCATATGAGTAGTCCGTTTTATGGTATTTTATTTTGTTCCTCATTTTATAGTTTCTTAGTTATTAATAATGTTGATGATGTTATTAATTTTGTCTGTTATAAGGGTTACCTGTGAAGAACAAGGTTGTGATCGTTTCCAAGCATCCTACTGTGTAGCTTTCTTAGAAGTTAGTGATTTCTTTACAGGTATTTTCTGTTTTTGTTTAACTTTCTTAGTTTAGTTTAGACTACTCAATTAGTATGGATAAAAAATGGATGTCTTGTAATCGATTGTCAAAAGAGTACGAGAATGGGGTATCGAAATTCGTTAAGTTTACTGTTGAACACGCTAAAGACCTCAATAGGATCACATGTCCTTACTTAGGTTGCTGTTATGGGCGTCGAATTGACGCCGTTCAGTTGGAATCTCATTTAATGAGACATGGATTTGATCAAAGTTATACATGTTGGACATTACATGGTGAGAAAAGTAACGAGAATGTTGAACCCGAGAATAATACGACATATGCTTTAAAGGACAATGGCAGGGATACATATGATTGTGATTGAGTTGAAGAGATTGCAGAAGCACTTGAAGAAGATCTTAAAGATTGTCCCAAGATGTTTGAGAGGTTGGTAAGCGATGCAGAGAAACTGTTGTATAAAGGTTGCACTACTTTCACAAGATTGTCTGCGGTATTAAAGTTGTACAACTTAAAGGCGGGTAATAGATGGTCGGATAAAAGTTTCACAGAGTTGTTAGCCCTACTTCAAGAGATGCTTCTGAATGATAATGTTCTTCCCAATCTAACCTATGAAGCTAAAAAAATGTTATGCTCTATTGGCATGAGCTATGATAAGATACATGCTTGTCCAAATTATTGCATTTTGTTTCGGAATGAATATGCATCATTAAACGAGTGTCCTAAATGCGGTGTATCTCGGTATAAGAAAAAGTTGTCACCAACAAAAGTCTTATGGTATTTTCCTATAATTCCAAGATTTAGATGCATGTTTCGTAGTGAAACAGATGCAAAACACCTGACTGGGCATGCAAATGATAGAATTATAGATGGGAAGTATCAACATCCGGCAGATTCACCACAGTGGATGAAAATTGATAATGAGTATCCTGATTTTGGAGAAGAAGCTAGAAACCTTCGATTGGCGTTATCGACTGATGGAATGAATCCGCATGGTCTGCAAAGTATTTCACATTCCACCTGGCCTGTAATTATTATGATTTATAACCCACCTCCATGGCTATATATGAAGCGTAAGTACATGATGTTATCTATGTTAATTTCTGGCCCTAAACAACCAGGGAATGACATAGACATATACCTGACACCTTTAATCGAAGACTTAAAGAGTTTGTGGGAGAACGGTGTGGAGGTTTATGATTGATATAGGAAAGAAAGTTTCAATTTGAAGGCGATGTTGTTTGGCACAATTAATGATTTTCCAGCATACAGAAATCTATCGGGGTATAGCATTAAAGGTCAATGTGTGTGTCCTATCTGTGAAGAAAACACAGATTGGACGCGGTTGGAATTTGGTCAGAAGAATGTCTTTCTTGGTCATCGTAGATTCTTAAATTCTAATCATCACTGCCGTGGATGGAGAAAAGCATTCAATGGAAATTCATAACAACGTAGAGTTCTACCTACATTGACCGGCGAACAAATTTTTGAAAAGGTAAAAGATGTGAGTACTCAGTTTGGCAAGCCTTTTGCTCATACGCTTGTCACGCGTGGGTGGAAGAAGAGGTCAATTTTGTTTGAGTTTTCGTATTGGAAGTCGTTGTATGTAAGACATTTTCTTGATGTTATGCATATTGAAAAAAATGTATTTGAAAGTGTTATTGGTACGTTACTCAATATACAAGGAAAGTCTAAGGACGGCCTTAAAGCAAGAAAGGACTTGGTAGCAATGGGAATAAGAAATGAATTAGGACCCTTGAAGAAAGGAAATCACACATATCTACCACCTGCATATACTTTATCTAGAAAGGAGAAAAAGATATTGTGTAAGTTTCTGAGTGAAGTTAAAGTTCCAGAAGGTTACTCTTCAGATATTAGAAGACTTGTTTCTATGAAAGACCTTAAGTTAAAGAGTTTAAAGACACATGATTGCCATGTTATAATGGAACACTTTCTACCAATAGGTATACGTTCTATTTTTCCAGAAAAAGTGAGAGGCGCAATAACTAAATTATGTTTTTTCTTCAGGTCAATTTGTAGTAAGGTGATCAATCTTGCAATCTTACCAACATTGCAAAAAGAAATAGTTATTACTTTGTGTGAGCTTGAAATGTATTTTCGTTCATCATTTTTTGACATAATGGTACATCTAGTTGTTCATCTTGTGAAAGAGAGACAATTGTGTGAACCAGCTTATATGAGATGGATGTACCTTGTTGAACGTTATATGAAAATATTGAAAGGGTATGTGAAAAACCAAAGTCGACCAGAGGGATATATTGTTGAACGATACATTGTTGAAGAAGCTATTGAGTTTTGTACTGAATATTTGTCCAATGTTCAATCCATTGGCCTCCCAAAATCTCATGTTGTTGAAAAAATAGTAGGTAAACAGTTAATTAGAAATAAAGTTGTGACAGTTTCAAGGGATGAACGAGAGCAAATGCATTTGTATGTTCTGCACAATGAAATTGAGGTTGAGCCATTTGTTGAAATGCACAACGATGTTCTCTGAGGTTTAAATCTGAATAGAAATGAAAATTAGATAGTACGTGAGCATAATCGAAGTTTTATAACATGGTTCAAGGATCATGTATTTTCAAAGTTTTGTTTTGATCCCGCTTCAATAACAGAAAGGTTGAGATGTTTAGCATATGGTCCAAGTTTGCATGTGTTTTCTTATAGCGCATACGCAATTAATGGATACACATTTTATACCAAATAACAAGATGATAAAAGTACAATGCAAAATAGTGGTGTCACCGTGCTTGCCGAAGCAATGCACATTTCAAGTGTGAAGGACTTAAACCCTAAATATGCGAATCTATCGTATTTTGGGGTTATCGAGCGCATTTGGATGTTTGATTATGAGAAGTTTCAGATTCCTATCTTTGGATGCAAGTGGGTTGAAAATAATAGTGGTATACGAATGGATAAGTCAGGATTTTTGCAAGGGGATCTTAATAAGGTGGGGGTACAAAGATGAGCCTTTTATTCTAGCCACGCAAGCTAAACAAGTGTTCTATGTCACTGACCCGACAAGTATGAAATGGTCTATAGTTATTTTTTCCAACAAAGTAATCGATGATAATATTGGAGACAAGGGGAATGGTGATGTTGAGAAGGAATCTTATATTATAGATGATCCAGATGAGAATATTAGAGCAGACGAATCATATATTAGAAATGATCATAACGAGGGAATTTGGATCAATTCATCCGTCTGTGTTGTTAAGAGACAAGTAAACTACGTTCCAACGAAGAAAAGAAAGAGATCTTAGAGACAAAGGTACTTGTAAAATTACATATTGTTTCATTCAATAAAATTACATATATTTATATCATGCAATAAAATTACATATTATGTCATTCAATAAAATTATGTATATGTTTTTCTTATTTATACATTTCTTATGTATATATTTCTTATTTACATATTTGTATGTCATTCTTTTGATACTTTGGTTTTCCTGAATTACAGGTATAATGGCCACCAACGAGGAAACATCGCATGATGGAAACGAAACAACAAAAGACGTGGAAGGCGATATTAAAAGAGGAATAACGATTATGAAAAAAAATCATCTGTGCGAGAGATAAAGGTGTAAAGTATGATGTGCATTGGAATGAAAGAGATCAATTAGTTGAGCCTAACGGTGCGTTGCTGACAAGTTACATTGGAGCACTTATACATTCACAAATTCCGATTACTTGCGATAATTGGAGAATTCCTTTGTTACAACCGGCTAAAGATAAAATTTGGAGCGAGATACAGGTATGATATTTGATTATTTCTAATTATGTTGACGGTTACATCTTTAAATTAATCATACTAATATGTTATATGTATGTGTATTTGTTTGCACAGATCTTTTAATATTGATGATTGCAGGAGAAAATATTGTCTTCAATTGGCCGGAAAACGACTGAAGGGATTTAGAGCATTTTTAACGAACAAGTTTCTTAAAGATTATGATGGAAACTTTGTCGACTCGGAGCATCCAAAAAAGTACACTGATCTGATTTCAGATGAAGAATGGGAGACATTTGTTGCCAAGCGAAGAACCAAAGAATTTTTAGTAAGTACAACTTATCATGAACAATGTATAGTATATATACTTCTTCCACAAGAGCTTTGATATGACTTAAACTTGTTTTTTCAGGTTGTGAGTGGCGTAAATCGGCAAAGGGCATCAAAACCCGCGTATCCATACAAAAAAGGGCGTTTGGGATATGCACGCTTAGAACAAAAAATAGTAAGTATATATAAATGCTTTAATATGATATAGTTAGCAAAAATAGTAAGTATATATATAATATGATATGAATGCTTTATTATCCGTCTTAATGCGTAGTTAGAAGAGGAAAAAAGTGATGCGACATTTCTTCCGGACCATGTTGTGTGGAAGGCTGCTTGTGTGGGAAGAAATGAAGTCGTTCAGGAAGAAGTTCAACAAGTATTTGAACAATGTGTAAGTACAACATTAGTTTTGTCAGTAACTGATCAAAAGTGTATAATATATTTATATATGCTTTTATCTATATTTCAGGAGACTCTATCCCAAAGTATAACTCCAGCTGAGGACGATAATTGTAGGAGCTTACTGAGTCGGGTGTTAAATATCCTTGAGTATTCTGGGCATGTGAGGGGTAAGGGATTTGGTGTCACTCCATCAAAACTGTATAAGCAGCCAAAGAAAAAAAATCCTAGCAATAAAGAAGTGATGGACACGTTGGAGGAATTGAAAGCTCAATTCTTGAATTACAGAAGGACAAAGAGAGATACATGTCGGAAAGGCGCGGTCCAGAGGGTAAAGATACTATTGACAAAGATAGTATCAATTGTCCGCAGAAGCTTCTAGAGGTAATTGTATATATTATATTGAAATTAATTTAGCACAATTTTCTTAATGAACACATTAATCAGTATCATTATTTGTTTAGGGCATTTCACCTTGTCGGCTATATTTATTGTCACCGAATTATCGCATGGTTGGCAAGGGAAAAGTGCATAACAATGTGGGAGACTTACTTCACCATAAACCACTCCCTGCTGAATTTTTGAAAGTATCGGTTGATATTGCGTTAGAGGCGGGTGCGTTGTTTCCTATACCAGATGATGTTTCAAACGCAACAGTGGTGGGAGACGCAATAGGAGCTTATGTTGCATGGCCGACAAATCTCATCTTCATAGATGATGAGGTAGGTTGAACACCAATATGAAGTATTCTAATATTTTGCGATCCATACCTGAAAGTTATTCTTACATTTACATTTACTTATTTACATGATTATCTTAGACTCCTACAAAATCCAAATCAAAAGAAAAGGGAATTATTGTGCGGGAAACCGATTCGGCTGCATCAAAACAGGTACTATTACACTTACATGATGATCTTATTATACATTAATTACTGAATTTATATTATTTTTAGGTTCATGATCAACAGTTGCAACAAGCCAGCAAGGGTAAAATGCCTGAATCTAGCAAGGTTCCCAAAAAAAAGGCCGACTCAAAAAAAGCATTTGTTCCTCGATTTAGGTTGTGCCTTGAAACATATGTAGGAACAACAGATGTGGCTGAGGGTGGCATCCGCCAAATATCTATGCAGGAAGGTATTTTCGGTTTTGAATATGCCGAAACAATTGCCAAGGAGGATTTGGACCAGATTTTCCAACATTCTGAATTGGGCGTTGGTATCATGCATTCCTACATCAAGTAGTACTCCGATCAATTTTAATTAAATACTTGAACAGATTATTTGCTCATTTAAATGAATATTCTAATGTTGATTATGTTTTTATTTAAGGTTATTGTATGACAAGATGTTGGTCCCACATGGTTTGACTTCAAGATTCACATTCTTATCTACTAACTGTATCAATGCACGGTTAATCGAGCGCACTCCAGATGTGGTCAGAGATTACATAGTCAAATCATTTATGGCCGCAGATACAGAGAAGTTGTACTTGTTATCATATAATACTGGCCATGGGTTAGATTTTATTCTAAATTCGTTTATTATAATTATTCGTTTTTTGTCATTCTATATAACATTTCTGTCTAAACTTTTGACTTATTTTACAGTGGACATTGGTTGTTGGTCGCAATTAATCGGATGAAAGAAATAGTGTATTATATGGATTCATTGGAGGATGATCAAACAAAATATTCTGATATGAAGACCATGGTTGATACGTAAGTGATGAGATATACTGTTATGAATAATTATCTTTATTTATTATGTGAGATTGTTCTAAATATTCGTTTATATTATGTTAGATTTATACAAATATTTCGATCGCAAAGAGAAGTAACAGTGCCAAAAATGAAGGCTAACAACATTAGCTGGATCAGAGTGCATGTATATTTTCACATTTTTGACTGTTATAGTGATTTTACTTAATAAAACTATTTAAACTATATATCCTCACACACGATCGTTTGGTTTTTCCATTTACAATGTCCTTGTCAGCGCAATGGGATTGACTGCGCTTTATGAAGGAAATTATTCATTATGGTCAAATAGATATTCCAATCATGGTATGGATCAATTCATAAGTTATATGATTCATTTTGATAATTAACCGATATTTCATCTGAGTAATTAGTTTTAAAACTAAATCGTGCATGTTCTGTTATATTATGTAGTACTTTGATGAATTTAAGTGCGGTACTTACTCGAAAGCAGGATTGGAAGAAATTAAGTAGGAATGGTGTCAATTTATTCTTGAGTTGAGATTTGTATAAGGTATATGTATCATCCAATATTGATGCGGGATAATAATATTTCTGGAAGTCGTATATATTTGTAAAGTTATCTAATTTGTAATTATATGTAAATTGACTGTATTTGTGATGTTGTTCTGAGGATCAGATTGTGTTGTAATATATTTAAGCAGATTTATGTGTATGAAAATGATTATGGGCAAAGTGATGAATTACATTAAGGCCAAAGTGTTGAATTACAATGTATATATAAGGCCAAAGTGTTGAATTAAAGGCCTGAATATAAGCAGGGAATGTAATTGTTATAAGCAGGTTTATCGAAAAATATATAAAAAATGTGATTATTTTTTAAAAAAAATTTTAAAATCGTGAAGAATAGACAGCGCTTTTACAAAAAAGCGCTGCTAAAGGGGGCATATAGAGGGCGCAAAAAAGTGCTGCTATAGGTGGGTAAAGGGGGGGGGTCTAAGAAAGCGCTTTCAAAAAGAGCTGCTAAAGTGGGGGGGGGGGAGGAGTCTAAGAAAGCGCTTTCTAAAAGCGCTGCTAAAGGGGGGGGGTCTAAGAAAGCGCTGCTAAAGGGGGGGAAGGGAATGGGGAATAGGCAGCACTGCTAAAGGGGGAAAAAGCGCTGCTAAAAGTGCTGGTAAAGGGGGCCTTTAGCAGCGCTTTTTCCATAAAAAGCGCTGCCTTTACCTTTAGCAGTGCCACTTTAGGCAGCGCTGCTAAAGACCAAAAAAAGCGTTGCTAAAGATCTTTTTTGGTATAGTGCAAAGAAAGAGGTGAAGCTACAAGGGAGAGTGGCAAACCTATGGAATTAAGCAAACATCTCCCCAAAGTCATCTTTAAGTAGGGATTAGAATCTCTTAAAAAAGAAAAGGTTAAAACCATCAGAGCTAGGACACTTGTTGCCATTACAAAGAGCCATTGCTTGTCCAATCTCAGATATGAGAAAAGGGGCAGTAAGGGCAAGATTATCCTCAACAGAAATGGAATGGAAGGAAACATCATCTAGACGGGGAAAGTTAACAAATGATTCTCTATAGTGGTTAGAGAAATCATCAACCACAACTTGGAGGATATTAGTAACCCCTTCAACACAAAAATCCCTAACCTTGAAAGCAAGGATATCATTCCTTCTGCTTCTACTCTTAACACAGAAATGGAAGAAGCCCGAGTTGGCATCACCACTTTTGAGCCAAATGGCCGTAGATCTTTGTAGAATTTGAGAATCCTTAATCTAGAGGAGAGAATAGAGGTCCAAAAAGCGAGAGTATATAAAATATGATTGTTGCGGTAAGAATCAGATATCAAGCTATTGGATTTAACTTGAATCACAAATCATGAAGTTCACCACCGAGCTTTGATTTATCCTAAGGAAAGGGTAAAGATCGAAGAAAACCCTAAGTGCGCTATGTGACAACACAAGTAAGAGATCTAAGGTTCGGGGGTTGGTTATACCTAGGAAGGTGTTAGAATCCTAAGTATCTGTAGTACTCTACAGGAACCTCTTGTTAGTATTTGTGTTATGCTAAAGTTGCTTGCTAAGGAAAAAGTGCTAAGGTAAAGATCTAAAGTATATACAAACTATGTTCGACAAGACATCGCATCTCGTACCTACGTATCCTGACGAGAATGGAATCAGAGCAACCGTAGTTCCCCTAACTAGGGGGAGGAACTTATTGACTATGGTCAAGGTTCCAAAGGGAAAAGAGTAAATATCCGCGGTGAGACACCTACATAGAGTGCGGTGACTCTAAACTAAAGGTTATGTTAAACGGGAAAAGAAATGTCCACGACGGGACGACTAAATAGAGCACGTCGACTCCAAGTCCTATGGTTAAGATAAAGGGTAAGGACCTAAGGTTAGGCTAAATATGACATGGTAGTCAACAGGAGAGGATTCTTTTCCTTTGAAATGAATAAGCAATCAAATAAATTAAAACCCAAAAAGGGAAACGGCGTTGAGGATCGAGAATTAATCACAGCAAAAAAAAACAAGTATTGGATCAAACGACAAGACTAATGAAAATGGAAATGTCAAGATTAAGTTAAAAAAATAAAATAAAATAAAACCAAAATCTAATTAATTAATTAACTAATCTACCTAAAAAAACTAAAATATGATTCTAACTAAAAATAAATTAAAATCCTAACTAGAATTTAAATTATTATTAAAACTAAATTAAAAAAATAATAATAATTAAAACTAAATTGAAGTTCTAATTAAAAACTAAACTAGATCCTAAATGAACTAACTAACTAAAACTAAACTAAATCAATTCTAAATATATAAATCTAAGAGAACTAATTCTAGGGACTAATTTCTAGTTAAAAACTAATTAACTATCTAAAATCTAATAAAAAAACTAAATAACTAAAATAAGTATCTCAAAATCTAATCACACTAATTAATTAAAACTAAACTAAACTAGTTTAAATTAAATAACTAAATCTCAATTAAGCTAAGTACTTAAAACTAACTAAATTCTAAATGAACTAAACTAAATAATTAAATCTGACTAACTAAACTAATTAATTCTAAAAATCTTAACAAGACTAATCCTAAAAATCTATTCATAAAAACAAATGTAAAAGAAGAGAATGAGCTTGAAATCATGTGGAAGGTGCATATAGTAAGAACAATGGCTTAAAGCCCAAACTGAAAAAAAATGCATCAGCATAACCTAAATACCAAGAAAAGGGGAAAGAACCTCAATCCAAGCTCACTCCCAGTTGTGCTCTGTTTCTGCATTTCAGCCGGTGATTCTAACACTCCCTTCCTCAGTTTTCTCCTCTCGCGATCTCATTACCGTCTCCTTGATTTGGCTCATGGCTCGATTTGATTCCGCTTTTCCTCTGTTCCTTTTTACTCCTCACGCGACTTTCTCTTTTCTTTGTTTCCTTTAGTTCTATTCTTAACTGCGTATGGGTTAGAAGTATGAGTGTTGGATTTGAAATGGAAGTTTATTTTCGAAATGAAGCGGAAGGAATTAATGATGATTCGATTGAGTTGAAAAGGTTGAAGTGAGTGTAATTGGGAAAGGTATATGGTTTGTAGAGTTGTGGGAGGTTTGTGGCGGAAAGGGAGTTTTTGGAAAGAGTAAGAAAAATGGTTGCAGTTGTTTTTTTAAAGGAGGAGACTCAAACTGCATGAAGGGTTTTTGCGGTTGTGGTATATTAGGTTTAGTAGAAAGGTTTGTGAGTGATATGGATGTGACCGTTTGGATATGAGAGGGTTCTTCTGTTTTTGTTGCGACTGGTGAAGGTTGTAGTGTGGAAGAAGGGTTGATTGTTTCGTTATCATAGTGAAGAAGAATATCAAAGATAAACGTGAGTTTTTTTCTTTTAAAATTTCTAGAATCCTCTCCCCTTGACTTCGTCTGCTCTTCTGCTTGTGTGAGGTTGTTTTCAAAACAAAATTGACTGTTGTGCAGGATGCAGCAGGTTCCCTTGCATTGTTACTGCTGAATTGCCTTTTTTTTATGCAGGAAAAACACAATAAGGCCTTTTGCAATTTTGGTGTAATCCTCGGTTTGATGCCTTGGTGTCGTGTTCATATGCAGAAATTTTTTATCGTTTTATAGCAGCAATGTAATATTTGTTCAGAATATTGAAAAGTGCTTTGCATGTGCAGGAGAGTTTTGTTTTGTAGCAGTCAAAGTTGTGAGACGTGGCCTTGGCGTGTGGTAGAGATGTAAGTTTTGGGAGCTGTCTTGTACGTACGGAAGGTAAGCCCTCAAGAGAGAATGAGCTGGAGGAAGGGTATTAGCCTTTTGAAAAGTGGGTCAAGAAAAAAAGATGTTGTGTTATTCTGATTTTATTGTTACCATAAAGGCACATGGGTTAATGGAAATGTATATGATTTTGAATGGAGTTTTGGAGAGAAATTGTAACCTTTTTTAATTTTGTGAAATTTCCTTTACAAGAATGAGCCTGCATCACAATGTGACATAAAATCTTGATTTGAAGTTGGCCAATTTGCATTTTGAAACTATGAATGGGATGGGAAGGGAATTGAAATTGGGATTGGTGAAAATGGTGACCTGACTTGATAATTTAAGTTGAATAATAAAAAGAAAACAATTGAAATGAATCGTTGTAGAATTGAAGCATGGACATAGAATTGAATGGATTTGAAGTTGATTTAGATGAAGAAATGACTTTCGAGTGGAAAATAGACATGAAATGTATTGGAAAAGTGGATATGGATAACAACAGATAAATGAAATGGGTTAGGGAAGTGAATATAGGCTTTGTAATACACCTCCACCTTTGAACTGCACTTAGACCTTGAACATTAAACTTGACCACCACAAATCTTAAACAAGAATCACAACCTCAGGTTCATCTCAAAATGATCCTCATTAGACAACAATTCGACGAATCCTCATCCCAACAGTGAAAATCCTAACCACTCAAACAGTACTTGCGCACCATTTAGCCTGCCTTGACCTTTGATGGATTTATAACCCGACCTCAACAAAATGAACTCCACTTCCTCAGAGGAACTCAAATGAATGAAAATTGATCCACTTTCAACACAAAAAGGGTGAGAAACCCCGATCATCGCCTTGAATGCATACTTTATGAACAAACATTATGAGAATCAAAACCTTGATTCAAACTCTTGCCATTCAAACCATTGATGAAACCCTTAACAAATGACATTCTTGTGGCAACTCAGAGAACTGATATCAGGCCTTGATAAACCTCTGATAGGCCCTCCTCAGACAAACTCTTGTTCGAAATCCTAATTTAACCTCTTCTGAAGCTTCTGAAGTCTAACCCTGATTCATAAGTGAAACAAAACGAATAAAAGCTAATGAACTAGTTAGTTATGCAATATGGTCGACCTAGAATGATATGCACAAGATCAAAGAATCTGAGGGTAAAATTTGAGGTATGACAATGATATTCATAATTCATTGATAAAATACAACTAGATAAATAAAAAATTAAAATCTAGTTAGATCACTGATAATTAGTAGAACCACATAGTAAAAGGAGTAATAAAAATGTGAATGAGTGAACATCTATTATATATGATATTGATAATTCAAAATTATTTTATAATTTCTATCATATAAGAACATAATATATTCTAGAAAATACATTACTACCCTTCCTTCTTCCACAACTTGCCACGTTTATGCTTTCTCACCAATTCTTTCTCTTCTAAAAAACGATTCAACTATTCTTTTCTCACTAATTTTATTTATTATGCTACCAACTCAATGACTTCTACACATTAAATGCATTCTAAACTACACCCTTCTCATTAAACACATTATTTTCTCTCTCTTCGTCTTTACTTCATCTCTTTTATCTATGTTGTTTTTCTACTTCTACAACTTCTTTTTCATCCATTTACTAACACATTATGCTAATTTTTTTCAGGTATTTCTTCTTCGTTGATTTTCTTCAATCGTCGCCATCAACATCAACAAAATTTTCATCTTAAAATTTTTTATTTGATTGCATGTCATTTTCATACTCATTTTTGCTGATATTTTGATGAAAGATTTCACCTTTCCACCTTTCCATGTCCGTGTGTTTAAAAAAAACATTTTTACTCATTTTTGTTTCATCTCAAAATGCTTTCTTCAAACCTCTCATTCTCTTTTCAATATCTATATTTTCTATTGACTTTGATGATTTTTGGGGTATGTATTTTTTTATATTTTGTATTCTTGCTTTTTACACTTAAAGGTTCAACCTTTATACTTTGTTTCATGTCAAACTTGATTTTTAAAAAAAAAACTCTTTCTTTAAATCTCTCATTCTCTTTTCAATCTCTATATTTTCTATTCACTTTCATGATTCTTGGATTATCTATCTTTTCTATTTTGCATTCTTGCTTTTCTACTTGAAGGTTCAACCTTTATACTTTGTTTCATGTCAAATTTGATTTTCCAAAAAAAATGCTTTCTTCAAATCTCTCATTCTCTTTTTAATCTCTGTGTTTCATAGTTCACTTTATTGATTTTTGGGTTATGTATCTTTTCTGTTTCTTATTCTTGCTTTTACACTTAAAGGTTCAACCTTTATGCTTTGTTTCGTATCAAAATTGATTTTCTAAAAAATGCTTTAGATGCTATGAATTTTTTTTGCCAAATCTTTTTATTCTTTAATTAATTGTGTCCGTTTTTGTTAAAAACTCAAATATTTTTTATTTTTTAACTTTTATTTAATCATTTGGGTCAATTTTGTACTAATTAACTTTTAAATATATCAATATATTCTTGAAAACAAAATATTGAATACAATTTTGATAATATATTTATCATGTTGAAAATATGTCAAATCAGCATAACAACTCCCGTAAAATGGCCATAACTTAGCTTATTTATGTCTAATGCAGTTGTTATACCCCAAATTTTATCCTCAGATGTCATTATCATTTGCACCAGCATCTTAAGTCAATCATATTCCATAACTAACTAGGTTTTTCAACTCTTTTTTTTTTTTTTTTTGTTTTACTGTGTGAATCGGGGTTTGTTTCAAAAGGTTTAATGGACTGATCAATATATGTTTTGGATGGATTATCAACCAGTCAAGTTCTCATACTATCATGAGACCTCTCTTACTCAATAACCCATTTCTTTGAGGTTGAGGTTTTGCAAGGCTAAATCAGGAATCAATCAGGCTAGGGGTATATGCGGTGTGGTTTTAGACTCAATAGAAGGTTGATCTAATCTTGGTCAAACAAGTAGTTTATTCAATATCATGTTATCAGGTTGTGGTAGAGATTCAGAATCAGAGTTTTGGTTCTCAGCAAGTCATCATTTTATCAGTGTACACTCAAGGCGAAGATTTGGGTTTTCTCACCCTTTGTGTTTATGATTGGCAAGTATCATTCGGTTGGGGTGTTACTTGAGGCTAGCAGGTTAAAATTCATGCGTGCAATAATGTTTCAGTTCAATTGAGGTTGGCTGATATTGGTCAAGAAATATGAGATTACTTCATTCTCAGGATGGATTTGTCATGGATCAGTATCTTATATTTGAAGATCATCAACCAAGAGTCCTGGTTATGTGGTTCAAGATTTGTGGCAGTCAAGCTTGATGGTCAAGGTTTAAGGTTGGTTCAAAGGTAGAGATGCACTACAAAGTCCATGTTCACTTTCCTAAACTTTTTCTAAACCATTGTTGTATTTAACCAATTACCCATTTCATTTATCCATTATCCAATTCCATTCCACTTTCAATCCACTTTAATTCATTATCCAAATCCATATTTTAATTCACTTTATTATCCATTTCTAATCCATAAAACCCGTCTTTTCATTTATTTACTTCAAATTCATTCCCACTTCAAACCTTTCTAAGTTTCAATTTTCAATTCAATTGTTCTATTTTTAACCAATATCCTTTTCTTAGAATTATTAACCATTTTCTATATCCACCCATTACCCATTCAATCCAAAAGTTAACCTCAAGTCCATTCAAAGCCAAAAAAAAAACTATTGTACCAAACCTGCACTTTGAAGGCATTGGATTAACATCAAAACGACAATAACACCATGACATAAATCTCTGCTTACTACCTCTTGTTTCACTCTGTACTCGCAAGCCCCTGCACGCACTGCAGTCTATAAAAAACAAAACTTCTCTAAGTGATAACAACCCAACAGTAATAGAAAACTAGAAAGAATTAAGAAGGAAGTTGGGGAAGGGGGTCTTAAGGAGAAGAAAGATTCTGGATGAAGAAAAAAAGAGAGAAAGGAACTTAAAAAAAAGAGGACAACATTCTTCTTCAACTGGTCTTTGATTTCAACTCACAAATGGATCTTCTTTTGAACCTTCACCATCACCAAACTCACTTTCATCAGTGTCGGTGAAACCACCATTTTAATCCTCTATTTACCTCCTTCATCCATAAAAAAACCATAATCTCCATTTAAAACCTCATTACCATCGAACCACCGCTTACCTCGTTCCGAAACCACAACCTTCGATCTCCTATGATAAACCCAATCCTCCACCACGATACGACTCATACTTCAACAACTCACCACGAACTCACTATGATTGCCATTTTCAAACCCGTTTTTGTGGAATTAAGTTTCTCAAGATCAACTTATGTTTTGATAAAGACAAACTACTTGACAAGAAGGAAAAAATGTTCGGTCATTTTCAAGACATTATGTTAAAGCAAAGAATCAGGACAAAGACTTGATATGAAGAATACTCTCATTGGAAGGTATAATGAAAATCTTCATCAAGTATTTAAGTCCTAGTTGCTAAAATAATAAAAAATTCATTGCATTATATGATCACACTTTCACAAGCTTTTGTTAGCAAGTTTTTTTCTAAGTTTTTGCCAGAGCAATCGATTGCACTCTTTGGAGCAATCGATTGCATGATCAAAATTTTCCTTTCTATTGGCTATTGTTTTTTGGTGCAATCGATTGTTCTGAAAAATTGCACCTCTTCAACCATTCTTTTCTGAATTGTTCCATTGAATCATGGAAATTGTTCATCATATTTTATGAATTTTTGCATGATAATTCAAAGGGGTGCTTGTGACATATAAATACCTAAACTTTCATTTTTCAAAAACACCTCTTTCAAAATCTTTACTAAAATTTTCATCTTTCCACATCTTAACTCAAGTCCTTTTTCATAAGAATTTTCTGCATATTTTTATATCATTTGAAAGAAAATTATTAAGCAACAAAGTCTTAAGTAGTTGTAGAAATTATCATAGAAAGAGAAGATCAATCGTAGGATTGATAACTTTGTATACACAAATTTCAAACTCATTGTAAATCAAAGATTGAATCTATTCCCCTTGCTATTCAGGATTGTTGAAAGCAAGTGTGTGCATTAAAGATGATTGTTCTTCTTGAACTTAGTGTTCATATTTTAAAGGTGTTAAGAGCCTTTAATCTACCTATAGGTTAGATAGTAAGTTGTACACTCATTCTAATTATAGTGAAATCTCTTTCGGTGTGAAAGGGGACTGGATGTACCTTCGGAGTGTGGAGGGAACCAGGATACTTCTTCGTGTCATTTACTTTTTTCACTTTATTGCTTTCATAACCCCTTCATATCTCAAGAAAAGTAATAACCTCATTCGATAAAAACCAAAAAATTTTAAAGAACCTAATTCACCCCCCATCTTAGGTGCAACTCAGACTATCAATTGACATCAGAGCAGGTTTTAGGTAACCTGTTCCTAATCGATTTAGAATGGATTCCACAAACAACAAAGGTGTGTTTAAAGGCGGTGGTAGTAGCGACAAGCCTCCACTGTTTTGTGGTGAATACTTTGACTTCTGGAAGATTCACATGAAGGCTCACTTAGAAGCACAAGGAGATGGAATATGGGATGCTGTCCAAAATGGCCCCTTCGTTTCTTCAACGGTTGTTAATGGTGTTGGGTCAACAAATCCTAAAGGTTCATGGGATGACGATGATAAGAAAAAGGTTTTCTATGACAAAAAGGCAATTAATCTTCTACAAAGTGCACTAAGCATGGACGAATTCTTTCGCATCTTAACATGTACATCAACAAAGGAAATCTAGGATACTTTAGTGGAAACTCATGAAGGAACCATTGAAGTTAAAAGATCGATATTGAATATGTTAAGTCAGGAATACGAGTTATTCAGAATGCAGCCAGGCGAATCAATTCTTGAGTTGCAGAAAAAATTTATGCACTTGACAAATCATCTGAGAGCACTTGGTAAGACGTTAACTAACGATGAATTAAATCTTAAATTGCTTAGATCTTTGTTTAGAGAATGGCAACCCAAAGTGACAACACTATCTGAAAAGAAAAGTCTATCCATAACGACATCCGCTACATTGTTTGGAAAACTTCAACAATATGAGACAGAACTTGGGCGATTAGAAAAACATGAGAATCAAGAAAAGAAATCTAAAAGCATCACATTAAAGGTTGATTCCAAAGAAGTAGAAAAGGAAGACGGTCCGATTGAAGATGAAAATTTCATGCTTCTTGTAAAAAGGTTAGGAAAATTTTTGGGTTCTAAGAATAATATTGGAAATTTTGACTATATCAAAAAGAAGAAGTTTTCAAAGAACAAAGAAAAGGAGGCGTCAACATCCACACAAGATGTCAAATGCTATGAATATGGAAAACAAGGACACATCAAACCAAACTGTCCTAAACTCTCCAAGAACGAAACTCTCCAAGAACGATGCCTATAAAAGCAAAAAGGGTTACAATAAAAATAAGGCCTACGTGGCATGGGAGGATTTCCTCATCAAACTTAGATAGTGATCAAAGCGCAAATCTAGCACTAATAGCGTCACATCACTCTGACGATGAAGACAATAAGGTTAACAATAATTTTTCAGTTTATGATAGTGATGCTCAAGGGGCAATTGATGAACTCCTGAGTGAATGCAAAATTCTGTACAAAACTATTTCATCACAAAAGAATCAATTCTCAACTTTAGAAGAAAAGGTTGAGACAATAGAAAATATTTTCAAAGATGAAAAACAAAAATTAATTAGTGATCAAAAACATAATATTGTATGCACAAAGTGTGAGTCATTTCCGTTTCAAATTGTCCAATTAAATAGAGTCCTTGAAAGGTATGAAAAAGGACAAATTGGATTGGAGTCTGTTCTTAGTTAACAAAGGATCTCAAATGATAAGAGTGGTCTTGGTTTCTCAAAATTTTCTACACGAATTTCAAATAAAACCATCTTTGTTAAAGCTAGTGAAAAAACTCCTAAAGAGAAAGTGATTAAGCCTAAAGTGGTTCATCAATGCCCTAAGAAGAAAGTATTTAGTAAAAAGAAGTCTTATCCTCCTAGATACAAAAGTAAATTTGAACCCCGCCTATTTTTATTGTGGTATTAAAGGCCATACACCTAATGCTTGTTATGTAAGAAACTTCAGTATTGCAAAAGGGCATTATGTGTAGGTCAAGAAAGACACTAACTATGAAGGACCCAAGGCAATCTGGGTACCTAATGAAACTTAAACTTGTTTTGTAGGTATGCTTGAAGACCTCTTCATATCAATGGTATCTTGATAATGGGTGTTTAAGGCATATGACGGGTGACCTTACCAAAATTTCACATCTAACGCTTAAGGCCAAAGGATTTGTAACCTATGGTGATAACAACAAAGGAAAGATCCTTGGCATAGGCATCATTGGTGCACCACCTTTCACAACCATAGAATATGTCCTCTATGTAGAAGGCCTAAAGCATAACCTACTTAGCATTAGCCAACTACGTGACAAAGGTTTCAGAATCAACTTCACCAAAGATGAATGTTTGATAGAAAACGAAGTCACTCATGAGGTAATGTTAAAAGGTAATAGAATTAACAATATTTTTATGATTTCCCTTGATAACATGTCTTTGAAGGTTAAATGTCTTATGGCGAACAACAGTGACTCTTGGTTATGGCACAAAAGGTTTGCTCACATTCATATGGAGCATTTGAACAAATTGATCAAACATGACTTAGTTGTTGGTATTCCAAAGATCAAATTCATTAAAGATAGATTGTGTGGCGTTTTCCAAAAAGGGAAACAAACCAAATTAACTTTCACTTCCAAGAATGTGGTGTCCACAACAAGGCCACTACAATTACTACACATGGATCTCTTCGGACCATCAAGAACAAAAAGTTTTGGAGGTAATGTTTATGCATTAGTAATTGTTGATGACTTCTCTAGATATACGTGGACTTTCTTCTTAGTGCAGAAAAGTGAAGCTTTTAAGGCATTCAATAAGTATGCAAAACAAATTCAGAATGAGAAGTCACTTTCAATTGTCTCCATTAGAAGTGACCATGGTGGAGAGTTCCAGAACACTTTATTTGAAGAATTCTGTGAAGAAAATGGAATCTCATATAACTTCTCCGCACCAAGAACTCCACAACAAAATGGTGTCGTAGAAAGGAAGAATAAGTCATTGGTAGAACTTGCAAGAACTATGCTTAGCGATTCAAACCTACCTAAATACTTTTGGGCAGATGCGGTGAGCACAACTTGTTTTATAAGCAATCGTGTCAACATTAGACCTATTCTCAAGAAAACCCCCTATGAACTCTTTAAAGGGAGAAACCCAAACATATCATTTTTTCACATCTTTGGGTGCAAATGCTTTGTATTGAACAATGATAAAGATAACCTCGGTTGTAAAACAGATAGAAAAAGCACAAGTGGAACATGTCACATCTTAGGAAATACGCTAGTCTAATGGGCATGCAAGAAGCAAGCGTGCGTAGCACTTAGTACGGCCGAAGCAGAATACATAGCAGCGGGTAGTTTCTATGCACATATACTTTGGCTCAAGCAACAACTTCGTGACTACAGACCGGATTCTGGATGCATTCCTCTACGTTGTGACAACACAAGTGCAGTCAACATTATAAAGAATCCAGTCATGCATTGAAGAACCAAGCATATCGACATACGACATCACTTTCTGCGAGATCATGTACTTCAAGGAGATGTCAAGATAACCTTCGTGGATACTCACAATCAGCTTGCAGATATATTCACAAAAGCCATTGGCGAAGGAACCTTTCTTCAAAATTCAGAGAGAACTCAGAATTTTGGATGAAAATGATGTTTAATCATGAAAGATCATCAACTATGGTATATACTATCTTTTCTATTCTCAAAATATCATATCATGAAAGATCATCAACTATGGTACATACTATCTTTTCTATTCTCAAAATATCATAGTGAAAATCGATATTCCAAATGTTACATATTTGTCTGAAAAATGTTACGTGTTTATTTGCACAAGTATATTTCTTTTTGAATTTTTTTCTCATGTTTCACTGCTTGCAATCGATTGCACCCTGGTGTTAATCGATTTCTTACTGTAACTTTTTTAAAAATATTGAAATTTTTGTGCATGCAATCAATTGCACCCTAGTGCAAATCGATTGCACCCTGTAATATTTGAGTCTCTTTCGCTACTGTTTTGTAGTGCAATCGATTGCACCTACTGTGAAATCAATTCTTTAATTTTTTTAAATGGCCCATGGATCTTTAATCCTACCAACTACCCTACCATCTATACCTTCAATATCTCATATTACCAAGGTCTTTGATCATCAATGTCCTTAACCATCAATTACTCATAATCCACATTAAATACTCTTTCTTCCAAAATATTCTACACTATCCCTACATATTCTCTCTTCTCAAAATCATTATAAAACCCCACTACATCTAAACTAACTTTCACATTCATCATCTCTCCCAAAACCTAAAATCTACAAATTTCATTCTTCCTCAAAAAACCCTAAAGCCACAACCTTTCATCATCTCCCATGGCTTCTCGTCCAAAAAGGAAAATCTCCACTCAAAGCAAAGGTAAAGCTCCAGCATCATCATCCTCGGAGACTCCACTCGTATTTCAATATCTCTTCAATGAACAACAAGAGAGATTTACAAAGCACTTTCAAGAAAAGGTTGTCCAAACCCCCAAATACGGTATTCTCTCATCTTTTCCTGAAGAATGCTTCTCCTTTCAAAATTCCTTAATTGCATGTGGCTTGGAATGTTTGATCTCTTCATCTGGGCCATATTATCCGGATTTAGTAAGACTGTTTTATAGCAATATACACATGGAAGAAGGAAAAATTGTCACGTTTGTTAGAGGCAAGAGAATCTATCTCAACTCAAAAATCATTGGTAAAATCCTGAATATTCCAAGTACTGGTGGGAGACTCTATGATGAAGAAGATGAAGTTTGGGCAGATTACAATAAAAGAGAATTTTACTACAGCCTCTGAAGAATGTCGAAGGCGGAATTTCATGCCAAGCGTGTGAGATCATTAGGCGGCATGGAACCCTCTCGAACCTCTTAGTCTGCAGGTATTTTCAATATTGATGATAGGATCTTCCATTACTTTATGGTCTAGATTATGTTTCCAACGGGGTGGAAACCATTGCATTGTAACAGTCTTGGAAATGCATATTTTTTATGCACTTAAGAAAGGCATTAATGTAAGTTGGGCTTACTTAATTTTGGTTCATCTGATGACTTTCAACATAAAATTAAATTTTTTCCGTATGCATGGTTTATTACCAGGATTTTGGAGCATTTTGAAGTGGATTTCGAAGGCTTTGATGTGTGTCTCATGGACTCAAATGCCAACAAAATCTCCATAAAAGATGTGGACTCAAGGATGGGTGTGAAGTATGACCTAGAAGCAAAAAACTATTGTTTACCTTGGTGAGGGTATGGCTGGAAATGAAGGAAATGAGCAAGAGAATGAAGAAGACGATGATGTTCCTCCTCCACCTACTCAAAATGGCCCTAGTAACCAAGAACTTATGGACTTCATGGCTCAAATTTGGAAACCTTAACACTTTCATCAACAATCAATACAATGCCATTAATGAGTCAACCACCACTAGGATCAACAAGATTTTGTTAGCAAGTTTTTTTCTAAGTTTTTGCCAGAGCAATCAATTGCACTCTTTGGATCAATCGATTGCATGATCAAAACTTTCCTTTTTGTTAGCTACTATTTTTTGGTACAATCGATTGGCACAAATGTGCAATCGATTGCATACATGAAAAATCTTCTTGTTTTTCCTACTGTTTTTTGTGCAATCGATTGGTGCTTTTCATGCAATCGATTGCTCAGTTCAAAAATTCAAATTTCAAGTGTTTTTTCTGAGTGTGCAATCGATTAGTCCCGTGTGTGCAATCGATTTCTCACTGAACGTTTTTGAAAAATTATTCTGAAAAATTGGACCTCATCAACCATTCTTTTTTGAATTGTTTCCATTGAATCATGTCAATTGTTCATCATATTTTCTGAAGTTTTGCATGATAATTCAAAGGGGTGCTTGTGACATAAATACCTAAACTTTCATTTTTCAAAAACACCTCTTTCAAAATCTTTACTAAAATTTTCATCTTTCCACATCTTAAGTCAAGTCATTTTTCATAAGAATTTTCTGCATACTTTCATATCATTTGAAAGAAAACTCTTGAGCAACAAAGTCTTAAATAGTTATGAAAATTATCATTGAAAGAGAAGATCAATCATAGGATTGATAACTTTGTATACACAGATTTCAAACTCATTGTAAATCAAAGATTGTATCTATTCCCCTTGCTATTCATGATTGTTGAAAACAAGTGTGTGCATTGAAGAAGATTATTCTTCTTGCACTTAGTGTTTAGATTTTAAAGGTATTAAGAGCCTTTAATCTACCTATAGGTTAGATAGTAACCTGTATACTCATTCTAACTATAGTGAAATCTCTTTCGGTGTGAAAGGGGACTGGATGTACCTTCGGAGTATGGAGGGAACCAGGATACTTCTTCGTGTCATTTACTTTATGCACTTTATTGCTTTCATAACCCTTCATATCTTAAGAAAAGTAATAACCTCATTCAATAAAAACTAGAAAATTTTAAAGAACCTAATTTTCCCCATCTCTTAGGTGCAACTCAGACTATCAGTTTCGTGAATCCATCGCGTGAGAAGGAACAGAACGACAGAGAGAAGAAGTAGAAGAGTTGACCGTGATTTACTTATGGGTCCATATTTCATTCGTTCTTAGTTTCACTTATATTTGTTTTAAGTTTTAATTCATTAAGGAAAATCGGGTCAATGAGGACGACCCGCTCCGCCCTAGCCTACCCAGCTCGCCTTTGGGCCGCCTCTCCTCTAAACCCTGGCCCATGTTTTTTTAGGTCTTTTCTTGTTCTTTTTTTGGGTTGTTTTGTTAGATTAGTTAAGATTAAAAAAGGTTGATTTTACATTTAGTTATTAATTTAGTTTTAGTTCTAGAAATGATCCTTTTAGTTAGATTTTAGTTTGGATTAATTAGTTTTTTTTAGGATTTAGCTAGTTAATTATTTAATTAGTCTTTAGTTTTAATTAGATTTTAATTTAATTAGTTATTTAATTTTAATTAGAATTTAGTTCATTCATTTTTTCCTTTTTTCATTTATTAGGTTTTAGTTTATTTAGTTAATTAGTTTTTAATTAGATTTTAATTTAATTAGAATTTGGTTAATTTTGACAATCTTGATTTTGTTTTGGTTAATTCTTAATGTTCGATTTTGAAGTTGATTCTTGATACTTTCGTAGCTTTTGATGATAATTTTGGACTAAGTATTGATCAATACTTGTTGCCTTTAATTTGACTTGATTCTTAAGAAGTTATTGATTAATTCGTGCTTTGTTGATTTGGTTTACTCTTGACGCTTGCTGACGTTGCCCATGAATTGTTGATGAATATTTAATGATCTCTTGCTCGTTCCTGTTTGTTGATACTTATGCTTAAAGCTTCATTCTTGGCTCCCTGTCATTACAAGTTGTCTATTTTCCCTCATTTCAAAGGAAATGATCTCATAGTTGACTGTCATGTCATGATGGATAACATTGTCCATATTTCCCCGAGACCTTGTGAGTGTCAGGGTTATGAACACTTACTTCCCCTTAGAACCTTGATCATTATCAAGAGTTCCTCAACCTCATCGCCAGCTGAACTACGAAGGCTCTGATTCCTCATTCCTAGTTAGGATACGTAGGCATAAGATGCGATATCTTGTCGAGCCCTTTAACAACTAACAACTAACACTTATCCCTTTTGGTCTGGTTAGGACCAATTGGTCTTGCAACTTAAAATTAGGTTTAGAGTTGGTAAACTCTATGTGAGTATCATGGTTATGAGTACTCATTTTCCCTTTTGACTTTGGTTAAAGTCGATCCTAGTTAGGATTTTCAACTTAGATTTAGAGAGTTTGTTATCTCTGTGTAAGTATCATGGTTATGAATACTTACTCCCATTGGAACCTTGATCGTTATCAAGAGTTCCTCATCCCTAGTTAGGATTTTCAACTTAGATTTAGAGAGTTGGTTAACTCTATGTAAGTATCATGGTTATGAATACTTACTCCCCTTGGAACCTTGATCGTTATCAAGAGTTCCTCATTCCTAGTTAGGTGAACTACGGTTGCTCTGATTCCATCCTAGTTGGATACATAGGCACGAGACGCGACGTCTTGCCGAGCATACTTAATGTATATACCCTAGGCCTTTACCTTAGCACTTTTCCCTTAGCAAGCAAACTTTAACATAACACAAATACTAACAAAAGATTCCTATAAAGTACTATAGATACTTAGGATGCTAACACCTTCCCTAAGTATAACCAACCCTCGAACCTTAGATCTCTAGCTTTGTTGTTACATAATGCACTTAGGATTTTCTTCGATCTTTACTCTTTCCTTTGGATAAATCAAAGTTCGGTGGTGAACTTCATGATTTGTGATTCAAGTTAATTCAATAGCTTGATATCCGATTCTCACTACAACACCAGTCTTGATATCCGATTCTCACTACAACACCAGTCATGCCTCAAATGATCTTGCATTGTCAAAATAAAAGGAAAATAGAACTAATATACCATGTCTAATTTGTGATGGGTAATCATGAGGGAGAAACATTCACATTGAGTCAAATACTTACTTAAAGGTCAAAGAACACCATATATTCATCCAAAATCTTAAGGTGATAGGTGTATGAGTCCTCTTACTTATAAAATGCTCAATCTCCACTTTTCTAAATAATGTGGGACTTAAAACTCACACTTGTTTCTCAACACAACTCACACTTATTTCTTAACAATTTAGTGTTGTTTCAACACTCAAAATAAACTTGCAACAAATTCATTATTAGGCTAAATATAATATTTTAATCTCTAACGAATAGCATTAAAATATGAAGATTGACATAAATTACATGTATGAAGCTATAGTTTACAATTTCATCTCTCTTTGTACTTCATAAATTACATTTTTTTAATACTTGCTAAATAGATCCTATGATCAATATATTTGTCATGATCCAACGCTTAGAATTTTGTGGGGATGTCATTGGATATGTTATAGAATGGGTGGTGGATATCATTTTGCTATCTGATTTGAATTTGAAAAAGATTGCTTAAGATTTTTCCACCAAAACATTTGTTTCTACATGATAATTCATTTGAATACATATATAAAAACTATAATTAAATATTTAGATGGATGTTTCTTATTAGAAAAAAAAAGGTTAAAGGTCTTTAGATGAAGAAATATAAAAAAAACAGAAAGGCTGCAAAGAAAATAAAAGAATAAGGATTAAAAAACTTGAAATGAAGGATCTTTAAAAAAAAGTTTAATAAAAATTTATTTTAAATATCGGTATTGATATAAAATTATAAAAAATAAATAATTTCAAAATTTGTTAACTATATACAAATAATTATTTGAGATATTAAAAGGGAATAGAAAGTCATTAAAAAGGAGAATGAATAGTCATTAAAATGAAATTTTTGATTAAATATAGGATTACGATAATGAGTATCCCAAGGTATTCTTTAAGGATTTCAAATATAAAAAACATTGCATTGAATACAACACTTTTATAAAAAAAATACTTTTTATTTTTTAAAAAGTCAATTATTTTAATTTTCAATGCATTGATTACAAGTATTTTCAAACAAAATATATTTTTTTAAACTCTTGACGAGTGCTCTGTCGCTGGTTAGCATTTTCTTTCCATATAAAGAGTATAAGCTATTTATTATTGTCTATTTTTTTAATAGGATATTAAAAAATATTTATTATTGTCTATTTTGTAATGAGATATTAAAAAGTATTTATTATTGTCTATTTTTTAATTTTAAAATTCTTTTTAATATCACTAATTAAAGATATTTTTATAAATATTTACTGTGTCTTGAATTATAAATTATTTTAAGTATTTCACACACATTAAAAAGCATGACTAATTTTAAATAAAAATAAATAAAAATATATATTACTTTATAATATCATCTTTCATTAAATATAAATTAAAAGTAAATTAAAAAAATTAGAAAGAGAAGGACTAATAAATAATATATTATATATTACATAAAAACTATTAATGTTGTATTAAAATTATAAAGTAATTAATAAAAAATATATATTTTTCTTCTTGCAAAAGTTATGTATACTTCGAAAAAGTAATGTATAATTTGTTATTTTTTAAAGGTTACGCTAATCAGTTTTTCGAGACATTGGTTAAAAATTTCAAAAAAAAATGTTAACTATTTAGTTCATTGAATTCACATAAAATTATTAAAAATAATTAATTATTTATGTTTTTACTGTATTGAATATACATATTTTTAGAAAAAATATGTATTTATAGTTTATTAAAAAATATTAAACTTATCTTTTTAATTTTTTAACCAGTAACTAGGACACTTGTTAACATTTTCTTTCTTTTAAAACAAATATTAGACCTAATATAAGTAGTTTTTAAAAAAAATATTATTTCATTAAAGTTATTTTTTCTATTATATTATATTTTGATGAACAAATAAAAATTGCTTAAAAATTTAATAGAAATATCAGTATCATAATCAATGTTTGATGATTAGATCTCATAATTACAAAATTTATTTTTTAATGCTTATAATTACGAATTTTGGTTACAAGATTTATTTTAATACTAATTATTTATTTTTAATGTGTCAATAAATAGAAATTTGGATAGTTTATATTGTTTTACGGTAGCTAAAGAAGATCAATCAATTAATTTGATCTATTTTATTGTCATTTAATTACTTATCATTAAATATTATAATACCCATCTTATTGACAAGCCAACATTTTAATTTGTGTAAATATTTTTATGTTTTAATCACTATAAATAATAACTAATTTGCATTTAAGATACTGTTTAATTTTTTTAAGAATTAACTTCAAATATATTTACAACCAGTTAACTTTTTTAACAAAGAAACATTATTTCAAATTGTTTTTAATTTTAGTTTTTAAATTGTATTTCCTATTATAAAATTGTATTTTAACAAAGAAAAATACTACATAGTTTTTAAATTGTATTTTCTATAATAAAATAGTTATCTCATTTATAAAAATTATAAAAATTTATCTATCATTTAAAAAAATATTTGAAAAAATTTATTTGAGCTTATAATAAGAGATTAAGTAGATATTTTTAAATCGTATTCTCTTTTTTTATCAAGTAAATTGTACTATCTTTTTAATAATTTTTTTCTCCTAATATGAAAATTATATGACACTGAAAAAATGAAATCACCGATTAAAATATTAAATAATAAAAATTTATCAACTATATTTTTTAATGTATCTAAAAAAACAGGTTAATTATGTATAAGTTTCATTCAATATATTTTATTATTAACTATTTTATTATATTTATTTATACAGTTAAAACAATATTTAAAATTATTGTGTTATTAGTTGGTATTTATAAAACTAAATGGTTTCATAAATATTTCTATAAATAATGTTAAAACAATATAATATTTATATAAGGGATAATATACGGTTTATCCAAATATTTGTATATAAGAAAAAACTATATTTGTGTTCAAAATATAAACAAAAATATGTTTTTGTTTTGAAAATAATAAACTTTATTGGTTAAATAATTTTTTGTTTATATTTTTTCTTTCTTATTACATGTTAGAAATAAATGCGCGTAACACATCATTACCCATGCGAATGCACGAGTATCTTGAATCCGTGCAAAGGCATGAATTATTATATTTTTTTTGTACAATTAAAAAAAAAATAAAAAAAAATATTTAAAATAATGTATGAATTCAAACATGACAAAATTATGTTTATTTATATTACTAATATTTATTTATACAATTAAAATAATATTTAAAAATACTATATTATTAGCTGTTATTTATAAATTAAATGATTGAATAAATATTTTTATAAATAAAGTTAAAAAACAATTAATATTTACATACGAGAAAATGTACAGTTG
Organism: Lathyrus sativus; assembly: GCA_963859935.3. NCBI lineage: Eukaryota > Viridiplantae > Streptophyta > Magnoliopsida > Fabales > Fabaceae > Lathyrus > Lathyrus sativus. The sequence continues at coordinate 37,429,192 of OZ012735.1, forward strand.
TTCTATATATTTGTATACATGGAAAAACTATATTTATGTTCTAAATAAAAATAAAAACATGTTTTGTAAATAATAATTTTTTTTTTATAAAATAATTTTGTCTTTTTCTTGGTAAAATAGTTTTTAAGTTTGTCTTTTTCTTTGTATCTGTTTTTTTTTTTTTGAAAAATACTACAAATAAATGTTATTAACAAAGAAAAATACTACATACTACATAGTTTTTATATAAATCGCGTAACACAACTGTACTTGTAGAAACACACGAGTATCAATATTAGAATTTGTATAAGTATATATTTTTTGTATAAGTAAAAAAAATAAATGTAAATATATTTAAAATACTTTATGAATCCAAACAAGAGAAAAATGTTATTTTTTAATTATTTAAGTTATTAATGCTTTTATTTTAAAAATATTTTTAATTAAGATACACTATTGTTAATATAGTTTATAGAAAAGTGAGATATATATTATTGATGAAATCATTTAACTTGTATATGTTATTAATTATAAATATTATTTTTAAATTAATGAGTGAGTCTTAATATTTTTTAAAATGAGAACAAGTTTAATAAATAAACTTGTGAGAACAAGTTTAAAATGAGTGAATCTTAATATTTTTTAAATATGTTTTTTTAAAATGAGAACAAGTTTAAAATAAGTGAATCTTAATAGTTTTTAAAATGAGAATAAGTTTAAAATGAGCGAACCTTAATATTTTTTAAATATGTTTTTTTTTATCAATGATATGCAGCATAGCATGTTCAAAGGCTCGTCAGAACCCAACCAATTGTCTTTCTGCTGTTCACCAAGTCATAAGTCTATGCAATGTCTATGACACTAGCTTTCAGGTGGTGGCAAATGAAGACTATTGACCTTCATACGAAGAAAAAATTGTCTGGCATAATGATTTGATGCGAAGAAAGAAAAAGGGTCGCCCTAATAGCACGCGTATTCGAGCAGAGATGGATACAACAAACAAAATGGTCAGATTATGTAGTTCGTGCCGGCAGCTAGAACATAATCGTACAAAATGTCCCAATGTAGGAGGATCATAGTTGTAAGTGTGTCTCTTTCTAAGGTAAACGTGTGTCTTTAAATCAACAACAAATTTCATTCCATTGATAGCATACCTAAGCGATTACAATTATCAACAACATAACTTAAATCAACATAACTTAATACCAAAATAACAATCCGAAAATAACAACATAACTTAATATCAAAATAACAATCCGAAAATAACAACAACAAACTCAAATAAAACAACTCAATGCATCAACTTGTCTAGGATAATACAACCATCAAGATAATTTTCTTTAGTGTTATTCTCTATGACTCCTCAACTAGTCTATCAATTTTCTTGATCTTTTACCTAACCAACGGTTCAGTTCCCTATACAAATGCTCCAAAGTCTCTGTGTTCCACAGTATGACCTTCATCAGAGACCTGAAAAATAAACTAGGACATTTCTATAACCTTCATCAGAGGCTTTGTTGTTGAAAAATAAAATAAAGCATTTCTTTTCATTAGAGGAAATGTTAGAAGTTGTTCCTCCGATGATGATGGACGTTGATTTAGAAACGCATACATTCTAAATTGATTTGAAAATTATGAAGAGTTGAGGCTATTGGTGATAATTATTGTAAAATAACAGATGCGTGTGCAGTCTTATTTATAGAAAAATGAAATAGTATGGTCCCCATATGATATAACGTATCTACTCTTTAAAAACACATGATAAAAAAATACAAAGGGTGGCGTCTCCTTTGGAAACTAGGATTTAAGACAAAGGGTGGCACCATACCATATGACGACTTGCTTTTAGGGTAAAAGGGTGGCGTCATACCATATGACGACTTGCTTTTAGGGTAACAAGGTGGCGACATACCATATGACAACTTGATCGAGGCTTTCATGCATGAGCCATTTCATATGGCACATGCACGTCGAAAATGCCATTTTAATTTTTTTTTTAAAATTTTTATTATATGTGTAATTTAAAAAAAAAACATGTTATTTAAAAAAAAATCTCAAACTCATCTTCTTTCATTGAATAAGAATACATTAAACTATAAGAGTAATATCAAATAAAAGGTTACTATTTAACCAAATAAAAGGTTAAACACTGTAAACCTTCACTCAACTAAGGTTCATCTCTCAAATTGAAGCCCCGCCTTGATCCCATGCTTGGCTAACCCAAGCTCAACCATACTCAATAATGAAATGAAATTAAATGAAAATACCCACAAATTGGCATCTTGATTTTCATGATTTTAAGATTGGCATCTTGATCTTCATGATTTTAAGGGAAATTATTATGAATGCTCTTGTAAAAAATCTCAAACTTAGAGCTTCAATGTAAGATCAATGCCACCTCTTCCTCCTTCATCTCCTCCATTATTTGATCCACTTGTTCCATCTGTCACCTCTTCTTGGCCCTTCACTTCTAAGAAGTTAAAGAAAGGTTTACGATCTTCTTCATTTGAATTCTCTACTTTGTCCTATAAAATTAAATTCCAATAAAACTCAGCCTATGAAGCATTGAGATATACAAATTCAATAAAGTGCGTATCTCAGAGCCTCATTTTAATTTTAAAAATGAGTCCAAACTTAAAAAAAAACACAATTATAATAATTTAGAAAACACATCAAAAATATAATTATGTATTAATTAAAAATAAATTTAATTTAATTATTTTGAGTCTCGATCAATCTCAATTTTTGTATGTGCTATATTTTTATCGTATTTTTTTTTGATTTATTGTATTTTTATTATAATATATTATTTATTTCTATTAAAATCTATGGAAAAAAAATTAGATCTTTCAAACTTTGAGCCTTTCAAAATTTGGAGTCCCCTGCTATAGGAATTGTTACACACAGGACCGACCCTGATAAACGACATTCAAAATTTCAATGGTTCAACTTACTTCAGTGACTTGACAAGGAATCCTGTTTACTTTGGAATGGTTGCTTTGAAAAAACTGCAACGGAGGTCGAGGTGGAGGAACTTCAGGAACAACAAATGGGGGATATTTTGTATGACTAGAGCCAACATTTTCAGAGTTGAAAATCTTATTACTTAGCTCCAAAGTGTTACCCCATTTTGTATCCCTAAAAAAAACATAAGATTATTTGATATAACAACAAACAACCTATAAATGAATCATACTGATACACTCTGATACATAAACACTAGTAATATTATTAGAAAATAAAATAGTTCTAATATACTAAAACATGTCTGATACCAAGATAAATTTATAATCAAGACATTATCACCTGTAACACTCGTTGGTGGGATTGTAGCTACTAATCCCATGACTTTCATTTGTTGAAGACTGTTGGGGTCTATTGTGGCGTGAGAAACTCGGAAGAACTTGGAAATTTGAAGGCGGAATCAGAGAATTGTCCAATGATGAAGAATAAGATCGCTTTACGCGGCCGCCAGCCATCTACGACAAACATCCAATATTGATATTGATTCGTAATATTAATTTGTAAATATACAAATGAACGTCCATAATACCACTAATTTCTAAACCTCAAATACTAGGAAACACAGTAAAAAAAACCAAAGAATTAAACAGGAAACTCGCAACTGAAAACTTTGACACCAAAGAATCAAACAGAAAACTTCAAAAAAACCAAAGAACTTCTAAATAAAAAAATGATTATAATTGAAATACACTTACACTCAGTTAAATACTGAAAAATTGAGAAAACTTTGACTTTTATTGTAAAAACCTATAAAATAATGTAAACAGACAGATAGTAACGAATTATCAGTGAAAAACTTTTTATACCGATAGTGTATAAAAAATACCATTTGTTCATCATTAGACCTAGATGTGTAGTTGTAATGCGAATTTTGGACTGAAGGGGACTCCACTGAAAAATTGGGCAATCCGATTGACAAAACTCCATTTTGATTGCCACCATTCCCATGAAATTCATTCATCTGCATGAAAATTACAAAGATCCAGTTAAAATTTCATTCACAAATACATAAACAAATAGTTTAAAATTAGGTTAAACTTATAATAATAATAATAATTTAATAAAACCTAACCTTAGGTAATGGATCCACATTGTTCCTCCTTGAAACTATTCCAGGATAAGAACAATTGGCATGATTAGATTCACTAGATGAAGAATTTTCCGATTCGGACGGGCTTCCGTCGGCAACTTCATTAAGATTTCGACGACGAAATAGTTCATGTTCAATAGATCCAACGCCATTGTTCCGTCCTAATGGAGACATATTACTGTTAGCATACATAGATCTAATTCCCGGTGACACTGTTAGATCGATTTTCTGCGACAACGGTAGAAGTGAATGAAAATTATTAGAATTCAGCCGCAACGATGGCTGTGGCTGCGGCGGATGTGGAATATAACACGACGATGACATCGAAAACCCTTCGTTATTCCCTCTCTGCGTTGGTGTAACATCAGCTGTTTCTTGTTCCTTCAAGATCTTCTCAAGCTCGGCAACACCGGGGCCTCTTTTCGGAATTCTCGGACGTTTTTGCTGTTGCTGTTTCTTCATACTACCGGAGTTCCATATGGAAACGCCATTACCATTACCATTACCACCACCACCGCCATTACTATTACTTCCGCCGCCGCTACCACCACCACCACAGCATCCACAAGCATTAGTACCGCCACTATTGCTACACATATTCATGGCCATTTTTGATAGTATATATTCACATTAAACAAAATCCAAACTCATATATATATATATATACAATCCAGAGTCAAGAGAATATAATAAACTACTATTTGAAATAAATTCAAAGATCATAGAATATAATCTAAAACAAGTATAAAAAAATACTCATTAAAAATAAAAGATTGTGTAATAAAAGGAAAGAAAATCTCATAGATTTATTATATATTTGTCTCTTGTTTATTGTGTTATAGTATCTTAAAAATTTCCCGGATTTTCTCATTTTCTATTAATGTTAAAAATGTAACAAATCTCAATGAAGAGATTTTTTCAAACGTAAGGAAATCCAAGCATTTATCAGAATCTTTCTTGTCTATGTAGGTTTTTTCGCTCGTGGTTTTCTCTTCTCCATAAAGAAAGCAAGTTTTTATGGATTTTATTCTCAAATTTTATTACTCAAAATTATGAAAGCTATTTATATTTTACTTTTTGGATTCTTCTCATTAATGTTTTATCATGTTTAAATTATTAGAAAATCTTACTTGTCTACATAATTTTCAGTTATATTTTATTCTTTTTTTTAATAAAACTTTATATTCTCTTTTTTATGTGTTCTTTGATAAATAAATATTTAAAATTGGTTTTGCTATTATATTGAAGTGATTTTAGAAATTTTAAATTTAAGTTTGACTCGTCATATTTTTTTCTAGGAATTTATTAAATCATGTGTTGATTATTAATTGAATAAAAAAAGTAAAAAATATTTAAAATTTATATTTATATTTTATATTATTTCATAGTCAAAGATTGTTATGCATTTTGGTTTATTTTGTCTATTTTGGAATATATATATATATATATATATATATATATATATATATATATATATATATATATATATATATATATATATATATATATATATATATATAAAATAAACTTTAAATCCTTGTATGGTACACTAACTTAGATATTTTATTTTAAGTGTAATTTAGATGTATTTCTAAAATACAAACATATATTTTTGAAAATTTTAATTGATTTACAGATTAAAATAATTTTATAATATTATTTAATAAAAATTCATTAATATATTATTTTATATAATTAATTTAAAATTTACGGTATAATATAATGAAATATATAATAATGATTGGTTGATAGTGTAAAATTACACTTATTTCACACTATCTCAATGCATATCCTATTTTCTCCTCTTTTAAAATTGCACAATCCTAGTTTTTAATTTGAATTATATTTATATTTAATCTAATCATTAAATCAAATCAAATCTAATGCTTAAATGTCGATATTGTAACAATTCTAGTAATTTGACAAATTTGGAATCCCTTATTAGAATTCATAAATCAACTTTCTTCTTTTAACAAATGTTTATTTATAGGTGCTAGGCCATTAAACAAATAAAAATAATGTGTGTGAATAAATTAGTTATATTTTGCTCACAAATGCACACACAAATCCATTTTTACCCAATCTCAAATTCAAATTGAAAAATTTAGCAATCAAAATAAAAATGATATAAAATGATATAATTTCCTATAAAACTTTAAATTTAATTTTTGTGATGATAAAGACTATGATTTTTTTCCGTAAATTATATTTTAACTAATCAAAATCAATATTATTAGATTGAACTCTAATACTAAAGTTCGAGTCTTGACTCTCACGTTTCTATGATTTTCAATTAAAAAAATGTCAAACACGTCTCTAAATATAAGAATCTTTTGAAGAATTTTTTTAAATTATTTTTTATTTAAGGTTTGTCTTTTTATAAGATTTTCTTTAAAGTTTAACTATATTAACTAATACTACTATAATATATAATAACTTCCATATCATGAATATTCGCAATCTCTTTTTTCAAATAAAATAAACATTACTATAATAATAAAAAGGATAATATAAATCTATTCTCTTTTTAAAAAAACATAATTAGTAAGAAAATACTAATTTTTTAAAAATTTGTATTATTATAAATTTTCTCAACTCTTGTGATTTAGTCAACAAAATTCTATATTTAAAGACAACCGTGTATTAAAAAAAATCAACTAACAAAATTATATAAAATTGTTATTTAAATTAATATTACATTGAAATATTGTTGTCTAGTTTAATATAAATTTAAAATTTGACTTAATTTCTCGTATATTAATTTAATTTCACATTTACACTACTACAAAATAGATATTTCGTAGCATTATATTACAACGATCGTCTTGTTAATAGTAGTAATGACTCATATTTGTGTTTTTTTCTTCTATTTATTAAAAGACATTTCACTTCAGTAATGTTAACAAATCGTGGTAAAATGTACCTCAAGTGTAAAGATTCAGATTCCAACACCAATAATTTTATATTTTTTTGTTCCAAAAAGGATTTGTCTTTATATTTCATCACAATTCATAATATCAATCGTGGTGTAAGGTGTTAACATTTTATCATGTTCTTATTACGAAATGTGATTTAACTCTATCAAATATTATAGTCGTCACAATATATAATATAGCTTCTTTCTTAGTTCAATAGTTTATGTTTCCAAATATGTTTAACTTCATATGAGTGAATGTATAACCTAAGAATTTTTTTTTATAATATAGCTACTTTCATGTTGTTTGTAGAATAATATGACCTAAGAAGTGAATATAAGATAACTATAATAGCTTTAGAAGTTAACTTAATAGGAGTGAATGTATAACCTAAGAAGTGAATTGTGTTGTTTATGTATTATAGTTTATGTTTCAATAGCTTCTTTCATGCGGTTTGTAGGATAATATGACATGTATAACTTAAGATGACTGAACTTTCATCTGGTTTATGAATTATAGAAGTGAACTTTCTGCATTTTTTATAATTACAATATCATGCTAATACATTTTGACTTGTAGGGATGGTAAATGAAGAAAAAATGTAAATGATTTGTGTTGCTATGAAAAAAAAAATACAAAGAGATGATGAAGTGAAAGTGAAAGCTACAAACTTGTATGAAAGATCCACAATGACATTCATCCTCCTTTCATTGTGGATTCAATTCCGAGACAAGCAGATCATTTCTTCATCTTCATTCTCCACAAAATTTTCAATAAAATGTACGCCTGTGGAATATTTTATTAGTTGATATGTTATTGTTGTTTAATATGCATGTTTGCCTTGTTGATAAATGTTGTTGTTTGTGTTATTGTTAACGTTTTAGAATTTGAGTTTATTATGTCCTAGAACAAACTTATTTTGTGCAGCTAGATGTGATTTCGTCCGACCAACATGCAAGAACAAAACATTGTTAAGTTCATATGAGTTTATTATATCGTATGTAGATTGCATGTTTCACTAACCCTTCAATGAGCATGCAATTATTTAAATTGAATTAGAAAATAATAATATGAAAATTAAGTTATATTTGAAAATAAACTTAGATCATTCAATCTTTTTCGGATTGCATGCATCTCGTAATTCATCTCTCGCTCTTTAATATATAGAATTTGTTTCAATTTCCCAAGTTCTTCAAAGTTCAAAGCAACATTTATTCTCTTTTAATGTATTTTTCAAAACATCAATTTTGTTAAGAAATTCTAATTTATCGTCATCACTGTCATCATAATCATCATCATCATTTAAGATAATTATGATGATGAATCTGAATTAGCCAACATAGTGTTGCTTTTTAAAATAAACTAGAAGGGAAGGAACCACTGCTTTGAAGAACTTAGGGCATTAAACCAAATTTTGTATGTTAAAGAACAAGAGAGTAATTACGAGATGCATTCAATTCGAGAAATAATGGATCGTTTAAGTTGGTTTTTAAGAATAATTTTGTAGATTATTATCTTCTAAATCAATTTGAATGGTTGTATATGTTTATTTAGGGATAAGAAAAAATAAGCAATTCACATATTTTGTAATAAACTCATATATACATACCACCACAGTTGAAAATATAACTGTGGTGAAATGATAATTTTGTAGACGCTTTAATTAAATTGATGTTGAACCTATATATATATATATAACCCTCAAATTTTGACCAATGATTGACAGTCATCTGGTTCCCCAATGACCTAAAAAGTCAAAGGGAGACCATTTTGATTTTTTTACCTTAGTTACTATTTTTGGGCGTAATAATTTAGGGTTTAATACTTGTTACGGGTATTGCTTAAATTTTTGGGTCTCTAATACATATCATTGTGGTTTTGGGGAGTATTGGTATTTTTAAGCTCATTTTAAAATTAGTATTTTTTATGGAGTGGTATAGTATTAATTATTTAAGGCTATAGACAAGGTCAAGGATTACAATAATGAAGTTCTTAGGTTGAGCAGTCTTAAAAAAAGGATTATTCAACACAAAGCTAAGTGGATTGGATAAAGCTTGGTGATGACAATAATAATTACTTTCGTGCTGCTTTGAAAAATAAACAAAAAAATAATCAATTAGATAATTTGCAGGATGGTGATGGTAATACCCTGCAGAAGCAGGAAGACATTGAGAAAGAGATTATAAGATATTACAAGAGCTTATTAGGCACAACCAAGAATAATATGAGTAGTATTGATATTGTGGCCTTGAAAAATGGTCCTCAATAGAACATGGAGCAAAAGGAGAGCCTCATTGCCCCTATCACCAAGGATGAGATTCTGAGAAGCTTGAAGGGTATGAGTGATCTTTCTGCTTCTGACATTGATGGATTTAATGCTAAATTCTTTAAAAGCTCTTGGGAGATTATTAAAGATGATGCTACAAAGGCTATCAAGCATTTTTTAAGAAAGATAAGTTATACAAAGTTGTTAACTACACCTTGGTCACTCTTATTCCAAAGTCCAATGCAACAACTATGGTGAAGAACTACAGGTCTATCTCTCATTGTACCATCATCTATAAAGTGATCTCTAGTATTATGTCAAGTAGATTTGGAAAAGTCTTGCCTAGTATCATACATAGTAGCCAAGTTGCTTTTTTTCATGGTAAAAATATTCATGACCATATCTTAATGGCTTATGAGCCGATTAGAGGTTATAGCATGAGAAGTGGAGCCCCTAAATGTTTCCTTCAAATGATTTCCAAAAAGCATATGACACTATTGAGTGGAATGCCTTGGAATCCATCGCAACTGCGAAAAACACCTGGCGGAAAAAATAGAAGAGTTGCCATCGAACGTTATTTATTCCAATGGAGGAAAGGAAATGATCTAAGAAAACCTCAAAAAGGAATAAGACATGGTCATCACAACCAATTCCTGGGTTCGGGAGTCGATTATGCGAGAGGAAGGTATTAGCACTCCCTCGCGTCCATTGTACCCAATGGGATCCATACTTGTTGTCTAATCAAAGGGTGTATTATCTAAAGCCTACTGCTAAATGGAAACGAGAAAGGAAAAATAAAAAGGAGACTCGATAGGACTTCGTCATCCTATGCCTACATATTCCCTCATGAAATGGGAAAGTCAGAGTCAACGTGATTCAAAAGACTACGAGTAGAAGGAAAAGGTTGTTCGCCAAGAGATCGCCGTCTTTTGCCTATGTATTCTCAACGGGAATGAGAAATCAGAGAAGTTGTAGTTCGACATACGAGTTGGTACGTGTTTTTGATGAGCGACGCTAAGTTTCCATTCCAGCAGTTAGGGTCGATGCCTGTTTACGGTAGAATGGAAAAATAACGTACTATATTTGAAAATGATTTGACACACGATCCCGAAGGATGAAAATGATTTAAGTTTATTTGTGAGTTTTAGAGAAATAATTTGAATTCGTTTGAGATTCATATTGCACTAAAGTCTATGATATAGGAGCGAATGTGTCGCATGATCGCCCCCAGACGAGACATACGTTAAACACCCTAGACGAAGTAAGGAGAGACTCTTAACTCATCATTTCCCATAGCTTAAAGCCTGTGGCACACAATATTCATCGCATTTATTACGTGTTTTGGTGTTGTTTTGAGAAAGAAGAAGAGAAAGACGCATGAAAGGTCTAAGGGGAAACTCGGTCCTAACGTTGTCATGCAAAATGGTCCTAAGGTCGGGATGCGAAAGGAATTCCTATCATAATGTTAGCATGCAAAAGTGGACCTAAGGTTGAGGTTAAAAGGGACTAACCTAATGTTATCATGCATGGATTAACTCCTAATATCTATCCTACTCCAAGCTTAATCAAAAATTAAGTTAGACTAGGAGGCCTTAAGGGAGCATGCAAGAACAAAACAAAACAAGGAGGAAAAAAAATAGTAGCTACAACAGCGTTTCTGCTTCAGGACAACAATAAAAACCCAGCAAAATAGCACAACAACATTTAACAACCCATGTTTTAGCATATTAATTAACTTGAATCACAAATCTATGAAATTCACCACCGAGATTTGATTTATCCAAAGGAAAGGATATAGATCGAAAGAAAACCCTATGTGCGCTATGTAACAACAAAGCTGGAGATCTAAGTTCCGAGGTTGGTTATACCTAGGAAAGGTGTTAGCATCCTAAGTATCTGTAGTACTCTACAGAAACATCTTGTTAGTATTTGTGTTATGTTAAAGATTGCTTGCTAAGGTAAATACCTAGGGGTATATATATATATATATATATATATATATATATATATATATATATATATATATATATATATATATATATATATATTAAGTATGCTCGCCAAGACGTCGTATCTCGTTCCTACGTATCCTGACTAAGATGGAATCAGAGCAACCGTAGTTCTCCTAACTAAGGATGAGGAACTCTAGATAACGATCAAGGTTTCAGAGGGGAAGTAAATATCTATAACCATGATACTTACGTAGAGTTTAACAACTCTAAACCTAATTCTAAGTTGAAAACTAACTAAAGTTGACTTTAACCAAAGTCAAAGGGGAAGTGAGTATCCATAACCATGATACTCACATAGAGTTTACCAACTCTACCTAATTCTAAGTTGCAATACCAATTGGTTCTAACCAAACCAAAATGAGGGAGATAAGTGTTACTTGTTAGTGGTTAAAGGGCTTGATAAAATATCTCATCTTGTGCCTACATATCCTAACTAGAAACGGGGAATCATAGCCACCGTAGTTCGGCTAACTAGGGAGAGAACTCTTAACTATGGTCAAGGCTCAAGAGGAATAAGCATCCATAACAATGATACTTATATAGAGTTAACAAACTCTCTAAGTCTATGTTGAAAGACCTAACCGGGGGTTTGACTTTAACAAAAGCCAAAAGGGGAAAAGCGAATACTCAAAGTAAGGTAATGAGAGACATGAAGCACATGCACATTCAAATTGTTTGGTCATAGAAAATAATCATATGTCAAATGTAAGGTAACAACCAAAGTTTTATGATGTGCATTCATATGTGAAAATGAACTTGATAAACAACAATTGACATGTAACAACAAGGGTATGCAAAATCATATATCAAGTTAGGTTCATACAAGGTGTATTGGGTGAAGACAAGCAAAGAGAATCAAAGGAATCAATCAAAAAGATCAAGAGGAACCTTAAGAAAACCCTAAAAAGTCATCCACTTTAAACACACATAAGTGAAAGAAAAATAATTTTTTTTAGAAATTTATTTCTACCAACAAAAACTAGACACTAGCATGAGCATTTACCAAAACATTTGGGCCAAAAAGCCCTAGGGATGAAGAAGTTATGATGTTTTCAAGTTGTGACGAAAAAGGGAAAAAAAAGAAGGAAAAAGGGGTCTTTGCGTCGACCTGTAGGGACGCTTGCATCAACGCATGCAGGCCAACGAGCAAAGTGTTTTCATTATAGTATGTGTCGACGCTAGCAATGCTGAATGAAAATTCTTCATTTTTCTGAACCTCATAACTTTCTCATAACTTAACGAAACGCAAAGCTGTAAAAATGAAAGTCGCTTGAAATTTCACAAGGAATTCAATAGTACTATTTTCATAACCAAAAAAACATTGTATAACACACAAGAAAGGAAAAATCATAAAGAGAATCTTAGGTTTCAAACATGGAAAACTTAAGATATGAACATGATATATTGTCAACAATGGAAGGAACACATTAAACATAATCATGTCTATATTTTGATTCAACAAATAGTCACAAATGATGTATGATTCAAGAGTTTCAAAGTGTAAGAATACTTACCTATTGGAGCAAGGTCCAATGCCTATTCTTAGTGACTCTTTGCAAAGTATGAAGGTGAAGATGGTGTGGATGGTACATAAATAATTTGAGTGTTTGGATTGGTTATATGTGATGTATATGAGGTGTTTCGATGGTTAAATAAAGTGAACAACTTCTGGTTTGAGTAATCACAATTTTCACTTCAATGGAGGTTGAAAAAGTGAGAGAAAAGGTGATTTAGATGTTGAGGAGTTTTCAAGGCTTTTGGGTGTATTTCTTTTGTGTATTATTATGCCAAAAAAGTTGTATTAGTAGAAAACAAAACAAGGCATGTAATATGTGATACAAACTTTATCCAATGAATTCACAAAAATGGTAAAAGGTACACAGACTTTTTCTTGTATTTGGATTTGTTGCTACATTTTGATCATTCATTTGCATGACATATTCTGATATTTGACAGTCCTCTTGATCAAAGCAAACTTGTTAGACAATTTGGGATCAAGTTTGAATTCCTCATATAATGCCAAAAATAATTTTGAACAGCTGACATTGGGCAGTTTTTGGGGATAGTGTAAGTGATTTTTTTCACCAAAGTGGCACTCTTGGGTAGATAACATGGAAAGGAACAACTTTCCAGTTGTAGGGAAGTGCAAAAAAAGCTTGGAAAGGTCTCAAAATAGCTCTTCAATTCGTGCCCTCAAATCTGGCCTTCAAACCTTCATGAATACCTTGGTACCTTGTATATACCACAACTTCTTGCTCAAACCATCAAACTTTACAATCTTGGTATCAATGGAAAGCTAAGATAACAATCTACAACTTTCATGCTTTAAGAAAATTGAAATAAGGCTGGGAAGTACATGAAAAATGGCATGGAAGTTTGGTAAAACATTGTCACTCAAGGGACTTAGCAGAATTTTTTTAAGTTACCAAAACATGACCTTAAAAACCCTTCATTTTAGAGTTTTATAACTTGAGATTGGTTGATCCAAATGAGAAGTTCTTGGTATTCTTGGAAAGCTTGGGGAACAAGAAACAACTCTTATGTTTGAGGAATTTTGAATTGAGGCTTGGGTCATTAAGAAAAATCCACATGAAGTTGCTTTCAAAATGATGAAAATTATATTGTCCATTTTAACAACTTTCCAATCCTAACTTCAAAGCATCATAACTGGAGTTCTAGACATGCTTTTGAGGAGTTCTTGATATTAAAAGAAAGCTGAAATTTATAACTTAGACTTGGAACCCTCTTGAATTTGGCCATGAAAATCATTCCAACAAGCTGAAATTTATAACTTAGAAAATTTTCTAAGTATGGAATTTCCAAATCAAGTTTTTTCTAACTTTGAGTCAATATAAATCCAAATCCATTCATCTTTTGGACATGGTTTCCTATACAAACTTGTAATTTAGGATATCCTCTTTAGAAAGATCATTGGTTTGCTTTAAAGGACTCATGGATGAGTGAGATATGACTCTTGCAAGATGACTAGAATCCTTGATTTCCACACTTAGAATTTTTCAACCAAAACCCTAATTTCACCAAACTCTTAATTTTATGATTCTAACTTGATTTTTCTTTATTCATTCATATGAGACCATGAAATAATACTTGTGAAGTTATAGTCGACTTTTGAATCAGATGAAAATAAAATTTCTCCCATTCACTTAGGACACTCTGGACTTGAGTTTCTTGGGACCGAATGAGCTCTTAGGGACCCTTTGGTTGATTCCTAAATCAATATTGGTTAATCGGGACTTTCTCCTTTCCTCCACAAACCATAATTCCACAAAAGACAAAACCGCGAAGCTAGATGAATTGGTTAGTTATGCAAGGATGATTGACCTATGATGCTCATGCAAAAGATCAAAGAATCCGAGGGTACAATTTGGGGTATGACAGTTGCCCCTATTCAAATATCTTCATCGGATGACATGAGTGATGAAAATCTTCATGAAACCATGGTGAAAGCTATTTATATACAGATAACCGAAAGTTTTTCCCTTAGATTCAATGACATGTTATGTTATGGACAAAAAAAAACCAAACTAATCCTGACATGCCATGAACTCTAGCGTGACGAAAATGATGGAATGCTAAAAATGTAAAAATGCAGACAAAAATGAAAGCCAACGGGGAAAGAAGTGGCACAACGAGTAACCATTCACTGGGGATAGACAAAAACAATGGGGAAGCAAAAACAAACTGGGGAAATTTAAAGTGGTTGAGCAAATAGTTCAAAAGTAACTGGATGACACTTTAGAAGGATGAGATTCACACTGGAGATAGAACCAAAAAAATTTCTCTACTGGGGAATATCCATAGTAGTGGATCAACAAGTTCAAGCATGACTGGTTGACACTCTGAGAAGAATAAATCAATCTTGTTGGAAGTAGAACAAAATATTGGCTCCAATAAAGGTATCTAGAATGATTGATCATCGGGTTCAAGCGTGATCGAATGACATTCTAGAACAAAAGATCCTCAATAAAGGTTGAACCAGAAAGGCGGTTTCGACTAGGGAAAAAAAGGCTTCACAAATGAGTGGTATCGTCAAAGATTTGACGGGAAATACATAATCTTGAGGGTCTTCAAGAAAGGTGAATTAAAAACATCAAAAACATGTCCGAAGGTACACAACCTGAGCTCAGAATTCATCGTCAAAAAGAGTTGACCACAAGAAACCGAAACATATCCAAAGGTTGAACTCAAAAGAGATTTTCATTTGGTGAGTATAGATTCCAAAGAGAAGCTGTTACAACAACACTGTTGGAGAAGAGATTTTGTCTTAAAGAGGATCTGTAAAAGATTCTTCCTGGGGGACATAGGGCAAAATAAATGCACGCTCAAACTAGGTTCGACGACCTAATCAGGTTCAAAAGGAAATACCTGCCATGGACCAAAGTTCAATCTAGGAACAAGCTAGAAAGAAACGGTCAAACAAAACTCCAACCATTGAGGAATGAACTCAAATGGGGATTTATCTTATCCAAACATGGAAAAGATAACTGAAGAAACCATCATCTACGAGGGTCAAACTCTGTGGGGGAATTTAGGAAGGATGGGCATTTTATGCCTAAAGGCTGACGACTCTATTGGAGAGAATAGACAAACCCAATCACTTGGGGAGATGAACGCCAAAGTGAACAACATAGGCAAACACCAGAAGGATATCAAAGATGCTCGGATGCCATGCATATGTATGAATACATGTATGCCATATTTATGCTGATAAACAGACAAAAGGGAAACAAAAACTAGAGATGAAATAAACATCTCGACAAGGATACCCAGCCAACCTCACCAGGTTAGACTGTCATTAGGGGCGTACATGTATAACCAAAAGTTCTTCTTCAAAGTGACAACCTTCTTTGGGGAAAAAAGTATTCCACTCGGGATATAATTTCATGACTTCACCAGGGATTGCTATCATGAGCCTCACTTCCTTGTTGAAGGAGGAAATCCATGAGAAAATATTAAGGTCAACTGAAGTAACAACTTGATGGGGAGCTGTCAAAAGATGTCACAAGAACCAAGTAGCTTTGCACTCCATCTTGCATAATGATTATCACAATAAGCGATGACTCTTGCACAAAAAAAACCTCAAATTTCCTCTGCCCCAGATTACATGATCTACAGGAAGAAATCATCAAGAGGATTTTATTGAAGAATCGACATACAAGATGCTTCAATATCTTCAAACTCTTTGAGAGATTCACGAATCTCGACGTAACTGCCCCAGTTTAACTGCAATTGTACAACTAAGTTCTTAAACGTGTCTGTCAGACTGTGGGAGTAACAACTAGGGAACAAGCTTGCCCCTATTAACTGGTGGATTTGTGAAGGATATTCCCTAGGCTAACTGATTTTCGAGAGATTTATCTAATCTCGACCTGACTGCTTCTAATTAACTGGTCCTTGAGAGATCTATTGAATCTCGACCGAATTTCCCCTGATTAGCCAAATCTTGTAGCAGTTGATTAACAAACCCTCCAAATTGGTTGGCCTATGCTAGGCTTATTTTACCAAGTCAAATTCCCTAGCTAGCTGTGTTTTTTGGGATTCCTTCAATATAGGGTTGTCTTGCATATAATATTCTTCATTAAAATTGGCAATTTCAATGCAAAATTCATGCAAGCTTTTGAAATCAAAATTTATTTATAAAACAAACAGTGGAGTGATTCAAAGATAAAAACAAAGTGGATCCTGTCATTTACAGAATGACAAGTGAAATGATCAACAAAAATCAAAGATCATTAGGAGTCAGGTTATCCAACCTTGTTGTAGTATGCTTCCAAAACAACCTTAACTCAATTAGGTTTTTTAGAGGTTGTAACGTGGTCTGGTTTAAGGTTCATGAAACAAAGGATAAGGGCTCAAAGTTTATTTGTTCCCATCCAATCTTCATGATGAACTCCAATTCCTACATTCAGTTAACTTAGGTTATGCACTCCGATTCCTATAGGCTAGGCCTGATGATAGTTGTTGATGGTTCAAAACCCTAGGGTAGTCACTACTCCCCTACAACATTTGGTTGCTTTTGTTATTGAGGAATTTCAAAGTTAAAGCTTTAAGTATTTCCTCGTTTTATTATCCCTAAATTTTTCCTGAACTGTTTCTTTTGGATATACAGTCAGCGGGATACCCCAATTTTTCCTAAGTCTCCTTCGTAGGTTTTGACTTAGCAGGATTTTTTTAATTTTCTCTTTGAGGAAGAAGGTGACTACCTAGTTTAGTGGTTACAACGAACCATCATTGGGCCTTTGGTTTTGAACACATCTTTAACACTTGCTTGCTGTGTGTGAAGGAACCTGTGAGTGTAACCTTTATATGAAAGGTTTCTTGTATGCACACATTGCCAAGTTAACTAAGAACTACCCACCCCAAGGTTGAGATTACAGGTTTTTTGAGATCCAAAGGAAACTTCTACTTCTAGGCTCAAAAGGGTTAACAAGGGATTAACTCCTTATTTTTCTGGTGTTTGGGGATTGAAACAATGTCTTACATCATTGAAAAAGTTTAATTGAAATCATACCAACAACAGTTATGGGTATAATGTTTCTGCCATCCTCCCCAATATTAGCCTAAACAACAATTCGATAAAGATAAATGGGTGGAAAAGATTTTTATTTTTTATAACTTTTTTATGACAATAAAAAGGAAATGAGAAAGAGTGAATACAAATAGACTTAATCAAAAGATGCATAAACATTTCATTAATCTTGCCAATTCGAAGAAAAAAAACAGCTTACAAGCATAATTTAAAATCAAAATGCAAAGAAAATACAACAAAATATGCTGAAACAACCAAAAATTGCCAGCTTCGAGGAATTGAGCTTTCCTTTCTTGATTTGCCAACTAAGATAACCATCTTTAGGGTTGGTTGTCAAAATCAGTCAGAGAAGCATCTTCACATCCAATCTCGATGATTTCTCCCATAATATGGACTGATGGATCCTCTTGGCCTAATGAAGGATTGTTGATTTGAATGCCTTGAGGCGTAAATGAGAATATCTCGGAGTCAAGCAAATTCTGAACCTTGCTCTTGAGCACCTTACAGTCTTCAGTGGAATGCCCTTGTGCCCCAACATGGTAGCCACATCGGGCATTGGTTTTAAAGCCTGGTGGATATGGAAGGATTACCAGATCTATCTCCTTTGGCACAATCAATCCACTTTTGATCAAATCTAGAAAAATATGACTATATGCCATTGGCAACGGAGTGAAATGTCTTATTGGCTTCCTTGGCCTTTGTTTGGTGTACTGACGTTGTCGCTACTGCGAAAAAGGGGAGCCGACAGAAGACAAAAGAGTCACCACCGTTCATTTATCCCAAAGAGAGGGAAAGGAAACAATCATAGAAAACCTACGAAAAAGGGAAAAGACAGGTCATCGCAACCAAATCTCGGGTTCGGGAGTCGGTTACACAAGGGGAAGGTATTAGAACCCCTCACGTCCGTCGTACTCGACGGGATCCACGCTTGTTGTCTATCTAAAAGGGTGAAAAACAAACTATCTACGGCTGCTATTACTAAACGGGAGGAAACGGAATGAAACTGACTCGATAGGACATCGTCGCCCTATGCCTACATATTCCCTCGTGCAATGGGAAAGTCAGAGTCAACGTAGTTCGGGAAACTACGGGTGGAGGGGACTGCTCGCCAAGACATCGCGTCTTGTGCCTACGTATCCTCGTCTGGTACGAGAAATCAGAGCAAACATAGTTCAGGCAACTACGGGTAAACGGGGTGTTCTCGATCGCACGGGAGCGAGAGAAAAGGTAGACGATACAAGCGTACGCATTCTAGAAGTTAGGTGTATTGTTGCTCGACCATTGAGACTTAGGCGTTACCTGTTTGCGGTAGAACGAACGTAGTATGTCATTGGTTTAAAGATACGGGTTACCTAAAGGTTTAAAATAACGGGCTAGTCTCACTTGCACGGGGGCAAGAGAAAGGGATATTAGTCGTCAGTGGGAAAGTCTCAATCGCACCGGGGTGAGAGAAAGGAGAAGTTAATTGTTAGTGTGCTGCCAAGACATCGCGTCTTGTGCCTACATATTCTAATCTGGCATGAGAAATCAGAGCAGCTGTAGTTCAGCTAACTACAGGAAAGAGGGAAAAGGTGTGAAAGTGGGAAAAGTGCTCGCTAGGATTATCGCAATCATATGCCTACGTACTCTCAACAGATATGAGAGATCAGAGCAGCCGTAGTTCGGCCAACTATGGAAAATAGTCTCGATCCCACGGGGGCAAGAGAAAAGAGGTCTCGATTGCGCGGGGGAAAGAGAAGGGATCTCAATCGCCAGGATGCGAGAGAAAGGAGTCTCGATCGCACGGAAGTGAGAGAAAAGAGTTTCGATCGCACAGGGGCCATAGAAAAGAAGAACTAGGCCTAACACGCCTAAACAGGAAGGAACTCGGGACACACATGCTAGAACCTAAGGCGTAGGAGCGAATGCGTCGCATATTTCCCAAAGGGCATACACTAAACACTCTAGACGAATGAGAGGAAGCCCCTACTCATCATTTCCCATGTATCTATTGGTTAGAACTCACAATGCTCGGCGGTTGATTAAAAGAATTGAATTAGAAAGATGTTACCGAACAGAGTGGTTCCGTTGACCCTTGACATTATATGCAAGCCTCATTCCAATCTTCTCCTCTTTGATCCTTGATGATGAGGTTTCGAATCGGGACCAATGTAACGTTAAACCGTCGTAGTTCGACTTATAAGAGAAGTCAATCTTTAAGAGGTCCCGTATTGATATCCGTGTCAAAGACAAGATAGATAAATGATATTGAGAATCATTCTGCAATTGAATCGTGTCACACGGGCCAAAACAGAATGGGATCTCGTCTTACGGACACAAGACTTCATCGATCACCACAAGTCAAAATAAAATCGAGAAGATGAAGAGAAATGAGGAGAGAAAGAAGTGGTCTCAGATCCAACATTATTCATCAATAATTTGTCTGGTAATGAATTACGGAAGTGTCGTCATCGACCAAAACAAATGAAATTAAATAAAGTCGAAAATGAGAAAGAGGAGAAAAAGTCGATCTCAGGTCCAGCGTTTCTCATCAATAATTTGACAGAAAAATAATAGAGGTCTCGTCATCGACCAAAAAAAAAAAGAAAATGGGATAAAAAAAGCCCAATAACAAATGACAAATGAAATAACTCTAAAAATATAAAATACTATAAATTATAATATAAAATGGAAATAAAATTCTAAAACTATGAAATATAAAAATTTCTTTAAAAAAATACAATAAACTTCTAAATATAATATACTAACAAAATAATATATAAAAATATATACAACTTAACAAAATATAATATATTTTCATAACAATATATAATATACATAATAAAAGTTTTCAAAAGAAAATATTAATAAAAACTAAAATATAATATTTACATGTTTAAAAAAATGATTTAAAAAAAATAGGGGAATGGGGTAAAACAAAACAGGGGGTGCTAAACAGGGGTAAATGGAAACAGGCCTCATGGCCACAACCCAATGGCAAAAAACAAAATACAAAAAAAAAATAGAGGTGCCATAATCCAAGGGGATGGGGTTAATTAGTTAACACGGTTGGGCCTTCAGCCCAACAATAGCAACAGTAGAAACCAGGGGGGAATATGAAAAACAGAGGGTTTACATGGAAACCCAATGGGCTTCAGCCCAACTAACCAACAGCATAAAAATAATAAAATAAAAACAAACATCAATAATGAAAAAAAAAATAACTTCTCTTCTTCACACGTACGGTCCGACTCTCTCTTTCCACTTTCAAATTTTCTCTCCGTTCAAGCTCCCAAACCCTCTATCCACTTAATTTCCGCTCAAACCTCTCACTATTTTCATCATTGTCTCAAAACCTCTCTCTCAGTCCCTCTCAGATTCACCCTCCCCTTTCTCCGCATCTGTTCTAACTTTTGGTTTGGGTTTACGACGGAGGTGGTCGGAGTTGAGGGTGGTTGTTGATTTAAGTTTGTTTCGGTTGGGTTTATGTTGCGAATCGCGGATGGTTTAATGAGGTCTGAGGTCGTTGAGGAAGGAAAATGTGGGTTTGGATTTTAGCTTTGGAGAAAGGGTTTGCGGTATTTGTTGATGAAGAAGCGAGTTCTTGCGGAAATGGGTCGGTTTGGGACATGGAAGTTTGAAGTTTTGTGTTGTTGAAGTGTTGATGACGCGAATCTGGGTCGCGATGGGTCTCAATCGATTTGGATGGTTGGTGAGGAAGTTTCACGGTGGTTGTGATTTGCGAGTGTTTCTGAAGATTGAAGGTTAGAGGTGTTAAGAAATGGTTGGTTTAAGTTTTGTGAGGGAAGAGTTGCGGCTCGCGTTTTCGTTTGGGTTGGAAGAATTTAAAGCTGAAATGGGTTTGATTGAAGTTTGTGGTGTCTGATTTCTAGATCTAAAATGGCCTTTTAATGATTTAGCAGGTGTGTTTGAGAGCTATGGTGGACGAAGGTGGGTTTCGCGGAGGGTATTGTTGCCGGAAACGGGTTGCAGAGGTGGTGAATAGAAGGTATTGAGGTCGAGTGAAGATTAGGAGTTGTTGTTGATATATGGGTTTTTACGGTGTTATTCAAAGTAGTTTTGAGTGGGTTCTTCAGTGTTGATGAAGCAGAGTTGAAAGGGGTGGATGTTAATGGAGGCGAAAATCTTGAGATTGGAGGAGAAGCTCGAGTTGAAGGCGAGTCGTTGGGATGAAGGTTTGTTGAAGAAGATGGTTGCAGGTTTGTAGTTGAAGTTCTGGGAGGTAGATGAAGTTTGGTGGAGGCGCAGATGAACAAGGAGATGTGGCGGTCATTAGGGTTGAGAGGCTAGGGTTAGGGTTGGGCGGCTAGGGTTGTCTATAGGAGGGAGACAGTGAATAGTGACCTTATATATAGGAATCAGACACGTGTTACAGCTGTGGTTATGGCTTAATGATTTTCGTTAAAATGCTGATCTTGATTAAAGACTGATTGACTGATTAAATGATGCTAATTAACAATTAATGAAGAAGTTGATCTAATTAAAGACTAATGAAATAAATATATTAATAAAATAATCCTAATTAAATAAAATTCTAATAAAATATAAATAAAACTATTAAATAAACTAATTGAAAATAAATAATAAAATCTATATTATAAAATAAAAACTATATTCTATCCAAATCTAAATAAAACTATTCTATCTATTTATTTTTTTAAACAATATTAAAAAAATCTATTTAGACTATACAATTAAATTGTAAAACTTATTTTAAAAACCTAATTAAAAAAAATAAACAAACTATAATCTAAAACTAATAAACTCTAACAAATAAAATCTATATTGAAAATAAATATCTACTCCTATTTAAAATATTTTTTAAATAAATAAAAAATAAAACAAAAATAGTAAATAAATGCAAAAACGCCACGAAAAAATGGGCGAGCACCGAAATATCACAGAAAATACCAGCACGGACTGGACCAACAGAAAGAGAAAACTCTGCTCGGTTCTGAAATAAATCTCCTTATTCGAGCTGGTTTAAATCGCCTGAAACGCGAGAGAATGGGCTGTAATCCCGATAAATCACACCGTCCGACAAAATGCACAGTATGCGATAAATGATATGCAAATGCAAATGCAAAGAAACATAAGCCAAATTATTGAAAAAGGTTGGTCAAATTTTAGGGTGCAACAGCTGCCCCTATTCAAATGACTTGGACCTGAATGGGTGAAAAGCAAACGACTTTCACACAATCAAGGTAAATGACGGTTGAATACCAAAGAACCCGGTAATTTTCCAACCGCAATAGTAGAACTGCGAACTTGTCATTTGAACAAAATCCCCGGAAATAAATGTATCTGATAGTTGCAAAGACAATGAGCTAACTCATTACCAATTAGAAAGCATCGACATCAAGTCGGTAAAAACATCTGACCTCGCTGTCAGTCGTATGGATGGAGGAATCCGCTGGAGAAATATGAACTTGAATGAGTAAACTCTGTTGGGGAGGATGATAAGATGAACACATCTGTCAATGATTCTGTTGGAGGTCTGGATACCACACAGGCTTAAGAAATATACTGATAATTGCTGGAGATACACCTGAAAACAAAGGGGTAACAACCTGACTTATGTTTCATATGCACATGTTCAAATATGGCGTAATCCTCCATACGAAATGGAAATGCTACGCGTTTGGGGAGGATGTCATGCATGATGCAAATGCAAAGGAACTTCTCTAGAAAAATAAATGCTAAAGAGGGGAAA
This sequence comes from Lathyrus sativus, assembly GCA_963859935.3. Taxonomy (NCBI): domain Eukaryota; kingdom Viridiplantae; phylum Streptophyta; class Magnoliopsida; order Fabales; family Fabaceae; genus Lathyrus; species Lathyrus sativus. Next base: position 37,452,741 of record OZ012735.1, read on the forward strand.
CCAAACTCCGTCGGGGGAAGACTAGGCACGCCTAGTGCAAACGGACTCGCGCTGAGGAATATAGAATCTCTACTGTGGAGAAACGAGATTAATCGAGTCTCGTGTCAGGGCATATAATAACATGTGAACCACTTGGAATAATCGTTCCAAGTACAGTTGGGATTTTTGGTTATTGGGACAGGACCAGGTTTATGGTGATAGGGATTTATTTCTGGTTACCAACAAAAGTGGATTTAAAGGAGAATTAACTAGACACGAACTAGTATTCTAGGGTAGACTACCGGACGAGAGCTTGTGGCAAAAGGTTAAACTGTCAGACGAGAACTGAATACCGGACGAGAACTGGATTCACCAAAATGGGTCAGACAAGAACTGACTACCAGGAGAGAACTGGATTCACCAAAACGCGTCAGACGAGAACTGACTACCAGGCGAGAACTGGATTCACCAAAACGGGTCAGACGAGAACTGACTACCAGGAGAGAACTGGATTCTGAAGAAAGGTCATATGAGAACTGACTACCAGACGAGAACTGGATTTCTCTGAAACGAGTCAGACGAGAACTGACTACCAGGCGAGAACTGGTCGTAAAAGGTTATGTTGTTAGGAGGGAACTGAGCTTCTAACTTTAGGTATCAGACTGATTTCTGTTTTGGATATCATACGAGAACTGATTTTTGGTTTGTATATAAAACGAGAACTGATTTCTGGTTTGGATATCAGACGAGAACTGATTTCTGGTTTTCCAAACGAGGACTGGTTAAATAGTAAGCTAAAAGAAGGATGGCCAGACGAGAACCGGTTTAAAAGCTAACATGTACCAGACGGGAACTGGTGTTTAGTGAAGGGTTGACTAGACGAGAACTGGTTTGAAGGCTTTCTAGACGAGAACTGGGGTTTGGAGGTTTTCCAAACGAGAACTGGGCTTTGGAAATGATTTCGGTTACAATAGGTAATAGGTTTAGGCTGTGGGATGATGATCCAATGACAACAAGGCCTTTTCAGAAGGTTCAGGTTATTTGATGAGGTGATGGCACGATTACCCGACACTCAACTCTGGCTGAGGAGAATAAACTCGCTTGAACAACTTGCCCCAGTGTAGTCCAACTTGCCCTAGCCTGATCTTTGGGAAATAGTTCAACTTGAAAAGAAAATAGGTTGCCATGAGACGGCCTCGAGATGGCTTGACCCAGAATCTGTACAATGAAAAGACTCATCCTTGATTAAACAACTCTCAGAATGATTGGCTTCAATGTACTCTTGAAGTGATATGTCCCTGAATGCGCATTGAAGTGACTTAACTTGTCCTGACTGAACACGGGAGGGATCTATTCTCAAATCAAAGAAACTCTGGGTGGCCTGCCCCTGATTGGTGAAGTCTCAAGATGATTCAACTCTGATCAAGTGCTTCTTGAATGATTTTGCCCCCATAATCAACCGATGCTTGGGGACTTCCCTCAAACCGATTGATTCAATGGATGTCAATGCCCCAGATTCACAGGGTTTCAAAGTATACTTGATTCTGATCCAGACTGCCGAATGATCCAATCCTGTTCAACTGCTCCCTGTTGGAATTTCCTCCACATCAACCATTGACCTGCAATTAAAATTGTTTGTTCACAAATGGTAATTTTAATGCGGTGTTCATGTTGATTTTGAAAGAGATGTCACTTATTAAGTGTCGTGATAGTGAGACGAATTGACCATTAGTCCAAACATAGTGCTGACTTGATTATTGAAAGATTCAACAAGGATATGATTAGCAAATCATGTAGAAGTCAGGTTACTCAACCTCATTGTAGCATGCATTCAGAAAAAACCCTACCTCAATTAGGTCTTTTAAGGGTTGTATCGTGGTCGGGTTCACGGTTTATGAAACAAAGGATATTAGGCTCAAAGTATGATTTATACCCACCCCTTCTCCGTGATGATCTCCAATCCTATGTTTAGTTAACTTGGCACAAGCGCTCACCTCTTCAAAATGTCTATTGAATGGTAGGAGTGATGGTTAAGGAACCCAAAAGGTTTTCGGAGTGACAACCACTATTTTGGTCCTCTGTGTCTGTAATCACACGACTTTGTTCTTATTTGAGGATTTTCTTTTGAGATCCTCTCCTTTTATTCTTTCGCTCCCTAATTTTTGCCTGGACTGACTTTTTTCAAATTTTATGATTTTGAAGTCCAGCGGGATGCCCCAATTTTTCCTAAGTATTCGCTTTCCAGCTTTTCTTTTTTAACTTAGCGGGATTTTTTTCTTTCTGAAACAAGTCGTGTGACACTGGTTGTCTTGATTTCTCTGAAAGGATTGTGACTGTCTCACTCTTGACTGGTGAGGTTTAACCATTGTGGTTGATGAGGCATGACCTCTTGAGAGGGATAAGATGTGATTGGTTCTCGAATGGGGACACTCCCCTATAAAATTTTAACACTCGGTCAAACTAAAATGACAACTACCCTGCCCCAGGTTAAGATGTGAGGGTTTCAAAATCTGAAAGAAACTCCTACTTCTATGCTCGAAGTGGTTGACTAGGGACTAACTCCTTATATCTCCGGTGTTTAGGGGATTTGAAACAATGCATGTACGTCATCAGCGGAATTTTATCCGAAAGCATACGATCATCAATTATGAGTATTCAGTTTTCGTCATCCTCCCTCCAATCTTTGCTAAACAACAGTGATGAAGTGGAGTGGATAAAAGGTGCACGTGCCTGTGTTGTGTGATAAACGAGCGAACACGACATGATTAATTCAGAAAAATGCATAATCACTTCATTAATGTTACCATTCAAAACAAGAATGTTTAAAAGCAAGTAACAACTAACAGAAAAGAAACTACGAATGCAAATGATAAAAAGTCCAAGGACTGCCAATATTGAGGACGTATGCCTGTCTGGACCACTGGCTTCTGGAAATGACCCTTTGAATCTTCGAGCTTAGACAACTGAGAGGTTGACATGAACAACCAAAACTCCTTCTGGAAAGGAAATGCACCCTTTGTCAATCAACTGCTGCACTTTGGCCTGAAAAGCTTTGAAATCTTTGGTTGAATGCCCCATGGATCCGCCATGATATCCATACTGAGCATGGGGATTATACCAAGGAGGGTAAGATTCTGGAACTGGCTTAAGAGTCTTAGGTTTCACCAAAGAGTTATGAATCAAATATGGCAGAAGTGGATTGTACGACACAGGAACTGGATGAAAAGGAGCATTCCTTCTTTCTAAATTGTTACGAGGCTTGTTCTGATTCTACGGCTGACTTGGATAACCTCGGCTATGGGCTCATTGATTTGCATGAGGAGCAACCTAAGGTTTCTGATGTGGTGCCCTAGGCACAATTGTCTATCCATAATAACGTGACACTGAAGATAATGACCGTTGAGAAGATGAAGAACCAAAAGATTTCACTGATTCACCATGAGAAAAACCAACATCTGTCATGACTGCATTGATCACATCTTCTTCTTCTTCTTAGAGCTACAGAGAGATCCAATTTCACTAGCTTGACTGCATGAGACATCTTGAATTTTTCCAATCTTTATGCCATTCTCAATGCGTTCTCCTGCTATGACCAGCTCAGAGAAATTTGGTGCAATTCTAATCATCCTTTCGAAGTATGGGCTCTGCAAGGAGTCTATGAACATGTCTACCAACTCTTGGTCTGGAAGTGGCAGTTGCACATTGGAAGCAAATTCTCTCCACCTCTGAGCATACTTCCTGAAGGGTTCATTGTTCTCTTGAGACAAGCTTTGCAACTTCATGAGACTAGGAGCCTGTTAAAAAGTATATTTTCGGCAAATATTTTTAATATTTTTAATATCGTATCCATAGAGATTGGTGTTACTACCGCCGTTCTATAATTTCGATTGTTGTAAGTTCAAAGGTATTCAAATTGTTTGTTGATGACTAAATTGTTCTTTTTACTTATAAGAAAAATAAGACAATATAATTGGTTTTAGAATAAAGTTTAGAAGCCTTGTCAAGATTGAGTTTCATTATCCTTGTTCTTTGTGTGTTCTTAATATCACATGCATGCATTCAAACTCCATTGATAATATTCAAGTGTCCTCTCAATAATATTTATATCTAAATAAAATTGTGATAATTACTATATAAATCCTTAGACGATCTCTCCATCTAACTATTGATATAATAATCTTGAATGCTTAACACAATAGAAAAAGTAGTGAATAAATCTATATCTACAATTTATTCTCTACTTGGAAAAATATTTTAGTTCAAGAATTAAACTACCTTTCTCAACAATAATTCAATTCTGATTTTGTAATCTAAAGAGAAAAATTATTATTCCTTATTAAAGATGAAGTTTGTTACATGCAAGGATACAAATATTACATAAATAACATAGGATAACTACTACCTCAAGCTTTACAAGAAAGAAGTTTAGTTGCTTATCATCTTCATAGAATACTCAAAAAATTCTTCAATAATTTCTTCTTGCATGCCAAAACTCTCCAAGAACAAGAAAACTCTCTCCAAAATCTCTCCAAGATATTCTACAAACCTAAGAGATACTAAGACTAAAAGGTGGAATGATGATGTCCTACATGTAAGGGAAAAGTGTCATAAATAGACTATGGGGCGCCACCCTACAAAAAGTGCTATTTTCTTCCAAGATATGACATGTGTCACAATTTTTACATGTGACTGATTTCACTCAGTTCGCAGCGCGAAGGGTGGTTGCGGCGCGAACTGCCCAGTTTGAGAATTCCTTACTTTGCTTTGTGATTCCTCATCAATTCCTTTCCCAAACTTTTATCTTTAAGAGTTGCTCTGGAGATCATTCTTTTCTTGACATACATTCTACAAAACTAGAGAAAAAGTGAAATATCTATTCGAAACAAAACAAAATAACTAAAGTTGAATGTTTTACTAAATTGTGATAAAAACTTGTGTGAATTTAATAATAAATTGATAAAAAGGGACCGATAAAATATATAAAAATTAATAACAATTGGTCCCTAACAGAGCCATGTCAAGATTATATTCGTACTGTTTTAGAAAAGCCTGGCTAAGTCCATCCATGACTGGATCTGACTACTCTCCAACTGCATATACCAACTCAGAGATGCCCCAATCAGACTGTCTTGAAAACAGTGAATCATCTGCTTATTGTTGTGCATAAACGAATTCATTCTCCTACAGAACATCACCAAATGTTGTCTCGGGCATCTATCTCCTTTGTACTTCTCGAACCTCGGTGCCTTAAAATTTGGAGGTAACATTAGGCCGGGAACTAGGCACATGTCTGAAGCATTGAGACCAAAAACATCTTTAACTTCCATGGCCTTGAGCTTTTCATCCAACGCATGAAACCTTTTAGCATACTCAAGAGCTCTTGGGTCCTTAGTCTTCATCATTGGGACCTCTCTTCTGGAATTCGACATGGAGGAAGTTGCATCACGATAATCTGTGGTATCAGGAGAAGAAGAGCGTTCACTTCGGACAACAAACTGTTCATGTAGATCCTGGTCTTCAATAGAAGGCTACACAGATTGAGCTTTAGTCAGGTTGTTCACTTGCGGAAAGTCTTCATCAGGCAGAGAACTATACAGAGGGTTGGTCATCATAGTAAAACCTGGCGGGGCATCAACAATCTGGAGGTCGTTCCCTGACATAGCTACCAACAGCTTCCAACTTGACTTCACTTCTTGGTACTGCTTGATTTTTCTTCAAACCACTTGGTCGTCTTCCAACAATCACCACTTGCTCAGAATAAACACTGAGAAATCACCTTCTGAATCAAAACAAAGGCTGGATAAGAGCTCTGGCCAGCTGAAGAATGATATGCAAAATGATGCAAAGATGCTTATGCAAATGCAAGGCAAAATGCATCAAACACGGGATCACAGCCCCCCACAAAGCTCTGAATACTGCTGCACTGCTGACTAGATAAGTTCAAAAGTCTGCTCTGAAGAGAAAACCAAAATACCGGGTTGGTTGAAAGTCAAGGTTTCCTGCATAACCCAATCCCTCTCACAGGTGTGGACCTAAGCTCTGATAAGGTTCGGCATCCTATGCGGTCGTCAGCATCACAGACTTTCGAGAAACAATGATACGTTCACCATTTCTAGTTTGGCATCATAGTCTAACGAAGTGGTCTCACTTAGCTGAATCCCAAATGATCGGTCTCCAGAGTCGACAGCTTTCAGATCCAACACCCTTTTTCGACCAATGTACGGAATAGGATGTCTTCAACATAAAACCTCGTCTGAACGCGAATTTCATGAGGATTATTGCATGCCTAGCGTATAGATCCCCACTACTCTCCACTCTAATGTTATGTGTATTCTTAAGCTTGGGTTTTGGCTTATCTCTCAAAGGAACAACCACCCAACAATACAACAGCAACAAATAATAATATAGTGAAGAAAATGTAAATTCATCAATATACAAAATACAACACACAAAATATACACACCCAAAGACAAGCAAACAAATGCTAGGATTGACTCGCATAGGGGATGGGAAAAAGTCCCCAGCTAGCGCTACTACGAAAAAGGGGAGCCGACGAAAGACAGAAGAGTTGCCACCATTCGTTATTTATCCCAAAGAGAGGGAAATGAAACGATTAGAGAAAACCTACAAAAAGGTAAAAGACAGGTCATCGCAACCAAATCTCTGGTTAGGGAGTCAGTTACGCAAGGAGAAGGTATTAGCACCCCTCACGTCCGTCGTACTCGACAGGATCCACGCTTGTTTTCTATCTAAAATGGTGAAAAATAAACTATCTACGGATGCTATTACTAAACGGGAGGAAATGGAAATAAACTGACTCGATATAACATCACTGCCCTATGCACACGTATTCCCTCGTGCAATGGGAAATTCATAGTCAACGTAGTTCGGGAAACTACGGGGGGGACTGCTCGCCAAGACATCACGTCTTGTGCCTACGTATCCTCGTCTGGTACGAGAAATCAGAGAAAAGGTAGTTCGGGAAACTACGGGTAAACGAGGTGTTCTCGATCGCACGGGAGCGAGAGAAAAGGTAGACGATACTAGCATACGCATTCTAGCAGTTAGGTGTATTATTGCTCGATCATTGGAGACTTAGGCGTTACCTGTTTGCGGTAGAACGGATGTAGTATGTCATTGGTTTAAAGATATAGGTTACCTAAAGGTTTAGAACAACGGGCTAGTCTCACTTGCACGGGGGCAAGAGAAAGGGATATTAGTCGTTAGCGGGAAAGTCTCAATCGCACCGGGGCGAGAGAAAGGAGAAGTTAGTTGTTAGTGTGCTCGCCAAGACATCGCGTCTTATGCCTACATATTCTCATCTGGCATGAGAAACCATAGCAGCTGTAGTTCAGCTAACTACAGAAAAGAGGGAAAAAGTGTGAAAGTGGGAAAAGTGCTCGCTAGGATTATCGCAATCCTATGCTTACGTACTCTCAACAGATATGAGAGATCAGAGCAGCCGTAGTTCGGCCAACTACGGAAAATGGTCTCGATCGCACGGGGGAGAGAGAAAAGAGATCTCGATTGCGCGGGGGCAAGAGAAGGGATCTCAATCGGCAGGATGCAAGAGAAAGGAGTCTCAATCGCACGGAAGCGAGAGAAAAGAGTTTCGATCGCACGGGGGCGAGATAAAAGAGGAACTAGGCCTAACATGCCTAAACGGGATGGAACTCGAGACACACACGCTAGAACCTAAGGCATAGGAGCAAATGCATCACATATTGCCCAAAGGGCATACACTAAACACTCTAGACGAATGAGAGGAGGCCCCTCACTCATCATTTCCCACGTATCTATTGCTTAGAACTCACAACGCTCGGCGGTTGATTAAAAGAATTGAATTAGAAAGATGTTACCGAACGGAGTAGTTCCGTTGACCCTTGACATTGTGTGCAAGCTCCATTCCAATCTTCTCCTCTTTGATCCTTGATGATGAGGTTTCAAATCAGGACCAATGTGACGCTAAATCGTCGTAGTTCGACTTATAAGAGAAGTCAATCTTTAAGAGGTCACGTATTGATATCTGTGTCAAAGACAAGATAGAGAAATGATATTGAGAATTATTCTCCAATTTGAATCGTGTCACACGGGCCAAAACAGAATGGAATCTCGTCTTACGGATACAAGACTTCATCGATCACCACAAGTCAAAATAAAATCGAGAAGATGAAGAGAAATGAGGAGAGAAAGAAGTGGTCTCAGATCCAACATTATTCATCAATAGTTTGACTGGTAATGAATTACGGAAGTGTCATCATCGACCAAAACAGATGAAATGAAATAAAGCCGAAAATGAGAAAGAGGAGAAAAAGTCGGTCTCAGGTCCATCGTTTCTCATCAATAATTTGACAGAAAAATAATAGAGGTCTCGTCATTGACTAAAACAAAAGAAAATGGGATAAAAAAGCCCAATAACAAATGACAAATGAAATAACTCTAAAAATATAAAATACTATAAATTATAATATAAAATGAAAATAAAATTCTAAAACTATAAAATATAGAAATTTCTAAAAGAAAATACAATAAACTTCTAAATATAATATACTAACAAAATAATATATAAAAATATATACAACTTAACAAAATATAATATATTTTCATAACAATATATAATATACATAATAAAATTTTGCAAAAGAAAATATTAATAAAAACTAAAATATAATATTTACATGTTTAAAAAAATGATTTAAAAAAAAACAGGGGAAGGGGGTAAACAAAACAGGGGGTGCTGAACAGGGGTAAATGGAAACAGACCTCATGGCCACAGCCCAATGGCAACAAACAAAATACAAAAAAAAAATAGAGGTTCCAGGGGGGGGGGGGTTAATTAGTTAACACGGTTGGGCCTTCAGCCCAACAACAACAATAGTAGAAACCAAGGGGGAATATGAAAAACGGAGGGTTTACATAGAAACCCAGTGGGCTTCAGCCCAACTAACCAACAGCATAAAAAACAATAAAATAAAAACAAACATCAAAAATGAAAGAAAAAAAAAAAGAACTCCTCTTCATCACACGTACGGTTTGACTCTCTCTCCACTTTCCAATTTTCTCTTCGTTCAAACTCTCAAACCCTCTCTCCACTTAACTTCCGCTCAAACGTCTCACTATTTTCATCATTGTCTCAAAACCTCTCTCTTCGTCCCTCTCAGATTCACTCTCCCCTTTCTTCGCATCTGTTCTAACTTTTGGTTTGGGTTTACGACGGAGGTGGTCGGAGTTGAGGGTGGTTGTTGATTTGAGTTTGTTTCGGTTGGGTTTATGTTACGAATCGCGGATGGTTTAATGAGGTTTGAGGTCGTTGAGGAAGGAAAATCTGGGTTTGGAGTTTAGCTTTGGAGAAAGGGTTTGCGGTATTTGTTGATGAAGAAGCGAGTTCTTGCGAAAATGGGTCGGTTTGGGACATGGAAGTTTGAAGGTTTTGTGTTGTTGAAGTGTTGATGACGCGAATATGGGTCGCGATGGGTCTCAATGGATTTGGATGGTTGGTGAGGAAGTTTCACGGTGGTTGTCATTTGCGAGTGTTTTTGAAGATTGAAGGTTGGAGGTGTTAAGAAATGGGTTGGTTTAAGTTTTGTGAGGGAAGAGTTGCGGCTCGCGTTTTCTTCTGGGTTGGAAGAATTTGAAGCTGAAATGGGTTTGATTAAAGTTTGTGGTGTCGAATTTTTGGATCTGAAATGGTGTTTTAATGATTTAGCAGGTGTGTTTGAGATCTATGGTGGACGAAGGTGGGTTTCGCGGCAGGTATTGTTGCCGGAAATGGGTTGCAGAGGTGGTGAATAGAAGGTATTGAGGTTGAGTGAAGATTAGGGGTTGTTGTTGAAATCTGGGTTTTTATGGTGTTATTCAAAGTAGTTTTGAGTGGGTTCTTCAGTGTTGATGAAGCAGAGTTGAAAGGGGTAGATGTTAATGGAGGCGAAAATCTGGAGATTTGAGGAGAAACTCGAGTTGAAGGTGAGTCGTTAGGATGAAGGTTTGTTGAAGAAGGTGGTTGGAGGTTTGTAGTTGAAGTTCTGGGAGGAAGATGAAGTTTGGTAGAGGCGCAGATGAACAGGGAGAGGTGGCGTCCATTAGGGTTAAGAGGCTAGGGTTAAGGTTGGGCGGCTAGGGTTGTCTCTAGGAGGGAGACAGTGAATAGTGACCCTATATATACGAATCAGACACATGTTGCAGCTGTGGTTATGGCTTAATGATTTTGGTTAAAATGCTGTTTTTGATTAAAGACTGATTGACTGATTAAATAATGCTAATTAACAATTAATGAAGAAGTCGATCTTATTAAAGACTAATGAAATAAATCTATTAATAAAATAATCCTAATTAAATAAAATTCTAATAAAATCTAAATAAAACTATTAAATAAACTAATTGAAAATAAATAATAAAATCTATATTATAAAATAAAAACTATATTCTATCCAAATATAAATAAAACTATTCTATCTATTTATTTTTTAAAACAATATTAAAAAAATCTATTTAGACTATACAATGAAATTCTAAAACCTATTTTAAAAACCTAATAAAAACAAATAAACAAACTATAATCTAAAACTAATAAACTCTAACAAATAAAATCTATATTGAAAATAAATATCTACTCCTATTTAAAATATTTTCTAAATAAATAAAAAATAAAACAAAAATAGTAAATAAATGCAAAAACGCCACGGAAAACGGGCGAGTACCGAAATGTCACCGAAAATACCAGCACGGACTGGACCAACAGAAAGAGCAAACTCCGCTCGATTCCGAAATAAATCTCCTTATTCGAACTGGTTTTAATCGTCTGAAACGCGAGAGAATGGGCTGTAATCCCGATAAATCACACCGACCGACAAAATGCACAGTATGCGATAAATGATATGCAAATGCAAACGCAAAGAAACATAAGTCAAATTACTAAAAAAGGTTGGTCAAATTTTGGGGTGCAACAGACGCGACTGATGGCGATATGACCGTTGATTTTGCGGAAGTCTTCGATTTAGAGGAAAATATTGCCTTTGTGGAAAGAAAGGTATTTTACGTGGAAGTCCGAGAGATTTCTGACTCTGAATAGTTGAGACGCATGGGCGCTAAGATCGAGATATTAGGGATTCCTGAACATAATTACTTTCTTCCTCCAATTGTTCTTGAGAACTGACAACTGATTCACTCTCACTAGCTAGGATGTTCGATGTCTTGGATTTTTCCGCTCTTGAGATTGCTCTCGATGCGCTTTCCAGCTATTACCAAGTCCGAGAAATTAGTGTCACAGTGCTAAATAACTTCTCTCAGTATGGGCCTTACAAAGTATCCACGAACCAGTCAATCAATTCCTTATCCAAGAGTGGTGGTTGAACACGAGCATCTATTTCTCTCCATCTCTGAGCATACCTTCTGAAGGATTCATTGTCTTCTTGAGATAAATCTAGCAAATGCAAATGACTAGGAGCCAAGTCAAGATTGTAGTTGTATTGCTTTACAAAGGCACTAGCTAGGTCTGATCATGATTGGATGTGACTTCTCTCTAGCTGCATGTACCAATTCAGTGATGCCCCACTTAGACTGTCTTGGAAATAATGGATCATGAGCTTGTCATTGCGAATATGTGAAGTCAATTTTCTGCAATACATCACCAAATGCTGCTTCGGACAGCTATCTCCTTTGTACTTTTCAAACTTTGGTGTCTTGAACTTAGGTGGCACCACAAGGTCGGGTACCAAACACATGTTCAAAGCATTCAGATCAGCAGAGTCACGACCCTTAATGATATCAAGTTTCTTTTCCAACGCACGACACTTCTCTAAAATCTCAACGTATCGTGGGTCCTTGGACTCCATCACAGGGATTTCCTCTTTAGAATCTGGCACCGGAAATGCAAAAGTATGATAGTCTGTATCATCAAGATAAGAGGAATGTCTACCTCAGAAAATGGTATGTTCTTGTCTAATCTGGTTCACAACAGGGGTCTCCACAAGCTGATTTTGACCAACATTGTTCACAGAAGTCCTTTAAACATGGTCATCTCTCTTTGCTAATGCTGTCATAGCTTCTGCAATCTGATCCAACTGAATTTTCATCAATTCAAAATCTGCTCTAGTCAGAAACTGGTTATGCTCTTCTGAATTCATGATCCTTCAAAATCTACTTCAAGTTCAATGCTGCCTTCGGGAAGTTAACTAGGTTACGTAAAAAGGAAGGATGAGACTCGAGGCTGAGAAATGCAAAGGCAAATGAAAAATGTGACGACATGCGCATGCAATGCAAACCAAATGGTTTCAAAGAACTCAACATCAAGTTGCAAACTTTTTGGGAAAAAGTTTCGCTTCAAAATCCACGATCTCAATTGATTTTGCAAAGGAATAATTGTTTGAATTCCTTGAAACCAAAGGGCTACTTATGAATGCGGGAATGCATAGATGGATGCACAAACACACGTATACACACACACACACACACACACACACACATATATATATATATACAGGAAACAAACAAATGCCTAGGTTTGAAGATCACGAGCATGGAGCCATGGTCTACGCATCCCAAAAGGTGTGTAATATGGGTTCTTGTATCTGTAGAACAGAGTTCTAAGAAGTTCCTAAAGTCACCAACCCATCTTTCGAATATTATCGATTTCCCAAATTACTCAGTAGTTGATAATATTCTCAAGAGAGTTTCATATGAGTGTAGCATCGCGTATCAACTACTTCGAGACTACTCCCTCATATTCATCGCACTACTTCCTAACAAGATCAAAGTGGGGTAAAGATATAATCTAAAGGTCCTCAGTGTCACGAGCTCCTAGGTCAAAAGTAGTAATGTTTTCACGAATACTCGTTCAACAAAATTACTCCTAAGAGGGCCTCCACTGAGCGGTGGTTTCTCAAGTCAGTTTGGTCAGGAATCAACTCTGTATAAGTCTTATTGAATATACCACCTTCCTACCATAGGTGCACTCAAGTCCGAGTATACAACTTATCCTCACCACTCAAGGTAAAAACCCTGCATACAGAAAACCCAAGCACAAACAGATATATATACAGATATTTACAAATATACAGATATACAAGCGAGCAAACATATAAATTAACACAAATACAAACAAGGTGGGCTTAACCCTCTTAGGGGATACTATTTTCCCCAGTGAAGTCGCCATTTTTTTGCAGTGAGAATCAGATATTAAGCTATTAATTAACTTGAATCACAAATCTATAAAATTCACCATCGAGCTTTAATTTATCTAAAGGAAAGGGTAAAGAACAAAAGAAAACCCTAAGTGCACTATATAACAACAAAGCTAGAGATCTAAGGTCCGAGGGTTGGTTATACCCAGGGAAGGTGTTAACATCCTAAGGATATGTAGTACTCTACATGAACCTCTTGTTAGTATTTGTGTTACGTTAATGCTTGCTTGCTAAGGAAATTGTGCTAAGGTAAAGACCTATGGGCATATACACTAAGTATGCTCGCCAAGATATCGTATCTCGTGCCTACGTATCCTGGCTAGGATGGAGTCAGAGCAACCGTAGTTCTCCTAACAAAGGATGAGGAACTCTCGATAACGATCAAGGTTCTAGAGGGGAAGTAAATATACATAACCATGATACTTCATAGAGTTTAAGAACTGTAAACCTAATTCTAAGTTGAAAACTAACTAAATTTAACTTTAACCAATGTCAAAGAGGAAAGTGAGTATCCATAACCATGATATTCACATAGAGTTTACCAACTCTACCTAATTCTAAGTTGCAAGACCAATTGGTTCTAACCAGACCACAAGGAGGGAGACAAGTGTTAGTTGTTAGTGGTTAAAGGGCTCGACAAGATATATCATCTTGTGCCTATGTATCCTAACTAATAATGGGGAATCAGAGCCACAGTAGTTTGACTAACTAGGGAGAGAACTCTTGACTATGGTCAAGGCTCAAGGGGAATAAGCATCCATAACAATGGTACTTATATAGAGTTAACAAACTCTCTAAGTCTATGTTGAAAGACCTAACTGGGGGTTTGAATTTAACAAAAGTCAAAAGGAGGAAAATGAATACCCAAAGTAAGGTTATGAGAGACATGAAGCACATGCACATTCAAATCATTTGATCATGGAAGAGAATCATATATCAAATGTAAGGTAACAACCAAAATTTTATGATGTGCATTCATATGTAAAAATGAACTTGATAAACAACAATCGACATGTAGCAGCAAGGGTATGCAAATTCATATATCAAGTGAGGTTCATACAAGGTGTATTGGGTGCGTACAAGCAAAGAAAATCAAAGGAATCAATAAAAAAGATCAAGAGGAACCTTATGAAAATCCTAAAAAGTCATCCACTTTAAATACACATAAGTGAAATAAAAATCATTATTTTTAGAAATTTCTTTCTATCCACAAAAACTAGACATTATCATGAGAATTTACCAAAAAGAACGGGCCAAAAAGCCCTAGGGATGAAGAAGTTATGATGTTTTCAAGTTGTGATGAAAAATGGAAAAAAAGAAGGAAAAAGGGTTCTTTGTGTCGAACTGTAGGGAAGCTTGCGTCGACGCATGCAGGCCAGCGAGCAAAGTTTTTTCATTACAGTATGTATCGATGCTAGCAAGGCCGGATGAAAATTCTTCATTTTTCTGAACCTCATAACTCAACGAACACAAAGCTGTAAAAGTGAAAGTCGCTTGAAACTTCGCAAGTAATTCAATGATACTATTTTCATAACCAAATAAACATATTATAACACACAAGAAAGGAAAAATCATAAAGAAAACCTTAGGTTTCAAATATGGCAAACTTAATATATGAACATGATATATTGTCAACAATGAAAGGAACACATTAAACATAATCATGTCTACATTTTGATTCAATAAATAGTCACAAATGATGTATGATTCAAGAGTTTCAAAGTGTAAGAATACTTACCTATTGGATCGAGGTCCAATTCCTCTTCTTATTGATTATTTGCAAAGTATGAAGGTGAAGATGGTATGGGTGGTACATAAATAATTTGAGTGTTTGGATGGGTTATATGTGATGTATATTTGGGGTTTTAATGGTTAAATGAAGTGGAAAACTTCTGGTTTGAGTAATCACAACTTTCACTTCAGTGGAGGTTAAAAAAATGAGAGAAAAGGTGATTTAGGTGTATAGGAGTTTTAAAGGCTTTTGGGTGTATTTCTTTTGTGTATTATTATGCCAAAAAAATTGTATCAGTAGCAAACGAAACAAGGCATGTAATATGTGATACCAACTTTATCTAATGAATTCACAAAAATGGTAAAAGGTACAAGGACTTTTCTTGTATTTGGCTTTGTTGCTACATTTTGATAATTCATCTGCATGACATATTCTGATATTTGACAGCCCTCTTGATCAAAGAAAAATTGTTAGACAAGTTAGGGTCAAGTTTGAATTCCTCGTATAATGCCAAAAATAATTCTGAACAGTTGACATTGGGCAGGTTTTTGGGGATGGTGTAAATGATTGTTTTTAACCAAAGTGGCACTCTTGGGTAGATAAAATTGAAAGCAACAACTTTCCAGTTGTAGGGAAGTGCAGAAAAAGCTTGGAAAGGTCTCAAAATAGCCCTTCAATTCGTGTCCTCAAATCTGGCTTTCAAACCTTCATAAATACCTTGGCACCTTGTCTCTACCATAACTTCTTGCTCAAACCATCAAACTTTACAATCTTAGAATCAATGGAAACCTAAGATAATTATCTACAACTTTCATATTTTAATAAAATTAAATAAGGCTTGGAAGTACATGAAAAATAGCATGGAAGTTTGGTAAAACATTGTTACTCAAGGGACTTAGCAAAAATTTTCTAAGTTACCAAAACATGATCTTAAAAACCTTTCATTTTAGAGCTTCATAACTTGAGATTTGGTTGGTCCAAATAAGAAGTTCTTGGTATGCTTAGAAAGCTTGGGGGAAAAGGAACAACTCTTATGTTTGAGGAATTTTGAATTGAGGCTTGGGTCATTATGAAAAATCCACATGAAGTTGCTTTCAAAATGCTGAAAATTATATTGTCAATTTTAACAACTTTGCAACCCTAACTTCAAAGCATCATAACTTGAGTTCTAGACATGATTTTAAGGAGTTCTTGATATCAAAAGAAAGCTGAAATTTATAACTTAGACTTGGAAGCCTCTTGAATTTTTCCATGAAAATCATTCCAACAAGCATAAATTTATAACATAGAAAATTTTCTAAGTATGGAATTTCCAAATCAAGTTTTTCCTAACTTTGAATCAATATAACTCCAAATACATTCATCTTTTGGACATGATTTCTCATACAAAATTGTAGTTTAGGATATCCTGTTTACAAAGATCATTGGTTTTCATCAAATGGCTCATGGATGAGTGAGATATGACTCTTGCAAGATGATTAGAATCCTTAATTTCCACACTTAGAATTTTTCAACCAAAACCCTAATTTCACCAAACTCTTGATTTTATGATTCTAACTTGAATTTTATTGATTCATTCATGCGAGACCATGAAATAAGACTTGTGAAGTTTATAGTTGACCATAAAACCCAAAGGTTGACTTTTATGAAGCTATAATCGACTTTTAAATCATATGAAAACAAAACTTCTCCCATCCACTTATAATGCTCTTGACTTGAGTTTCTTGATACCGAATGTGATCTTAGGGACCCTTTGGTGGATTCTTCAATCAAATATTGGTTAATCAGGACTTTCTCCTTTCCTCCACAAACTCTAATTCAACAAAACAGACAAAACCGCGAAGCTAGATGAATTGGTTAGTTATGCAAGGATGATTGACCTATGATGCTCATGCAATAGATAAAAGAATGTGAGGGTAAAATTTTGGGTATGACAAGGTGTAAAAAGTAGTAGGCAAAATGGATGCATAATTAATAGCATGCTAAAATCCAAAGCAGCAGGTGCGAAAGGTCAGACAGCATGTATACATCAACACTAAAGCAGTACTTCAAGCAAGCAACGATCGTCAAAAAGCATGTATAACACAATGAACATGTATCGACAGTTAAGCACAAACAAGTTCAATAAGAATGCACAATTAAGCACTACACAAGAATATCATGCAAATCAACCTCGATTAATCGATCAAACAATCATGCGTTTTGCAGAATCAGAAACAAACATAAGCATGTGATACATATCCAGCAAAATAGATATCAAGAACCAACAATCACCATCGTGAAAACGATTATGAAACATGATCATCATACCAAGAATTCAATACAACGATCACAAACGTTCATCAATAAAAAACCAAAAGTCGTGTGTCGAAGGATCACAAGTGTAACACCCTTTTTCCACCCCACAAATATAATGACAAATCAATCATATTTATCAGAGTAAAATATTGAACGCAATAAAATCATCTCAAAAGGGTGCATATTTCTCAATAATTCAAATATAGTCAATGCTCTGTAAACAACGGATTTTCCCAAAATTACTCAAAAGGCAGCGAAACTCAAAAAGGAAAAATCCAAAGTTTTCCTTCCGCCGCAAGGCAATCAACATAAAAAAAACTCAATAAAATATAGTTTGACTCAAAGACCCCAACCCGATGTTACACTATCAGAGCAAGACCCTCTAAGTCATCCACAATGGCCAATGACCCAACAACTTCAAAAGTCCTTGATGACATCCACGGCTAAACCTGGTCATCTGCACTTTACCCACGTGGAGGCAACATTCAAACAGGTAGGGTGAGTAAAACGATTCATAATAATCAATATAAGAATCAATGTATAAAATGGCGTCATTTTCATATCTAACATCATCATAATCATCAAGGAACATCAAAGGCCACAACATTATAAATTACACCAAATTGTCACATAAATGCAAATGCAACAAGACTCATGCATGTGGTACCAATCAAAAAAATTCGATGGACACTAGGCCATCAACCCTCCATAGATCCACAACAGTAGGATCGATTCTACACGAGAATCGGAACACATCAAAATACCTCACATCCGCACAATGGGACTGATGCCACAAGAATCAAGGTCCTGAACCGAGGTCCGAAATGCATATGAATGCATGATGCACACGTCAATATCATCCTTATAATAATATCATTAGGTGCATCATCATTCATCAAAATAATCATAATAATCATGTCATCATAGAATCATTAAAACTCATGGAATCAACGTCACAAATAATCACAATTCCTTATAGTAATTCATCATACATTCATTTAATTATATAGGAATCATAGTTATACTCATGGTAATTCATCATACATTCATTTAATCACATAGGAATCACATTTATATTCATGGTAATTCATCAAAGAAATCAAAACATGAAAACATTAAGACATCACTACACAAGATCAGAATTCGTGAAACTCTGCTAAGTTTGCTAGCAAGTTACACAGAATCATCTTTAAACACATTGAATCACATATTGAAAACAATGAAGGAAACACTCTCCATACCTTAATTGCCGACTTTAAGCCTTTCTCCTTTGATTCTTGGAAACCTCGCGAAGCTTTTGCCTCAATCCTCTTCCTCGGAGCTCTTTCCTCTATTTCTTCCCTTTTCACGGTCTAACAAGAATGAATCCTAATTCCCTCAAAATTCCTTTTTGTTAAACCTAACTTTGCGCCTTAAAATTGGGCTTTCCAACTTCACCCTCACTAACTCCACTTCAAATGTGCACTTTGCCCTTAATTCACTTATATTTATTTAAAATAATAATAATACCAATGTATTCACATTATATACTATTATTTAAATAAATAACTAAAAAGCCATAATTCCCAATATTCACACCAACTACTGAAAATCACCAAAAATGCGAATATTCATATTGAAATAAATTAAATAAATATTCCAAGAATTTGGGGTTTTACAACTCTCCCCCACTTAAAAGAATTTCCGCCCTCGAAAATTACCTCAAGGAAACAGAGTCAGATACGACTCCCTCATCCAATCCTCACGCTCCCAAGTCCAACTCTCTCCAGCTGGTCCTCCCCAAACTACATTTACCAAGGAAATCTCTTTACCTCGCGAGTCGGATACGACTCCCTCATATGATCCTCACGCTCCCAAGTCCAACTCTCTCCAGCTGGTTCTCCCTAAACTACCTTTACCAAGGAAATCTCTTTACCTCAAAGTTGCTTCACTTCTCGTTCATCAATCCGAATTGGCAATGCCTCAACAGTCAAATTATCTCTCACTTGTACATCATCCATCTGAATCACATGTGACAGATCTGGAATGTACTTCCTCAACTGAGACACATGAAAAACATCATGCAAATTCGCAAGCGACGGCGGTAAAGAAATCTGATATGCTACTTCTCCCACCCTCTGTGAAATCTGATACGGACCAACAAAATGCGGTGTGAGCTTTCTGGACTTCAAAGCTCGGCCAACACTAGTTACCGGCGTAACTCTCAAATACATGTGATCTCCTTCATGGAACTCAAGTGATTTCCTTCTCTTATCATGGTAACTCATCTGACGACTCTGCGACGCTTTCATCTTTTCTTGGATCATCTTGATTTTTTCAGTCGTCTCTTGCACAATCTCAGGTCCGAGTACAACACTTTCGCCTAATTCATACCAACACAAAGGTGTCCTATATCTCCTACCATATAATGCCTCATACGGTGCCATTCTGATACTAGAATAGTAATTGTTGTTAGGTAAACTCAATTAACGGCAAGTGACTATTCCATGATGCATCTTGATCCAACACACAAGCTCTCAGCAAATCCTCTAAAGACTGGATAGTTCTCTCTGTCTGTCCATCCGTCTGCGGATGATAAGTAGAACTCAACCTCAGCTTAGTACCCAAAGCTGTTCGCAAGCTCTCTCCGAACCTCGATGTAAATCTCAGATCTCTATCAGACACAAGACTTGAAGGAATACCATGCAGTTTCACAATCTCATTAATACACCATTCGAACAGCTTTTGTAATGAATAATTGATCCTTATCGGTATAAAATGAGCTGATTTGGTCAATCTATCGAGAATCGCCCAAGTTGAATCATATCCCTTCAAAGTCTTCGGTAGACCTGTCACAAAATCCATAGAAATGCTATCCCATTTCCACTCTGCAATATTCAACGGTTGCATCAGACCCAACGGTCTTTGATGTTCAATATTCGACTTCTAACGAGTCAAACAAGCATACACAAACTCTACAATTCCTTTCTTCATCCCTGGACACCAAAAAAATTTCTTCAAGTCTTGATACATCTTTGTGGCATCCAGATGAATAATTAACCCACTTATGTGCCCTTCCTCAAGAATACTCTTCTTAATTTCTGGCACATCTGGAACACACACTCTATCTCTGAACCTTAGCACACCATTCTCATCGACCCGAAAATCATCGTTGTTATCTCGGTTGATTAACATGAGACGATCCACTAAACTCAAATCAGATTTTTGACCTTCTGTGATTTCTTGGAGAATACCACTAGTCAACTTCAACATACCCTACTTTGCACTGGTAGCTCTACGCTCACTGCTTCATAATCAACTTGAAGTGATGCAACCAATGCAAACATCTAAGCATTATCTTCTAAGAGTTTTTCTACTTGCTTAGCAGATACAACTAGTTCATTCCAAGAATATTATCAATTCGATGCAAAGGTAGATAGGCCAAGTCCATCAAAAAATTCTTATCATAAATAGTCAAAGGAAAGCTCAAACGGACTAATGCAATAGTCATAGAACCATTAGCCGGGGTACCTATAACCATACTCTCAAACATAAAAGATAATTTCAAATTCAATCTCGCAGCATATTCAAGTGAAATAAACAAATGGGTAACACCAGTGTCAATCATAGCAATCAATTCAACATCATTAATAAATCAAGTACCTCTAATCAAGTTATCCGTCTTAGGTTCTTCTGTATTGCTCAAAGCAAACACTCTGTCGTTCGTCTGAGCAGCAGTAGCAGTCGTCTTTGGCTGCTGACACTGGGTACTGATATGACCCTTCTCTCTATAGTTGAAGCAAGTTAGAGCTTCATTTTTACAGTCAGTAACTCTATAACATCTCTTGCCACAACGATGACATCTCAACACCTTACAAACCTCACCGCGGTGACCCTGCTCGCCACACTTATGACACTTGTTTGGAGTAGTAGTTGATCCCTCACTTAACTTTTCCGCATACTCAGCCACATACATATTCCCTTGCTTTAGCTCAAGGAATTCCACCTCTTTCTTGTCCCGAACATCTTCAGGAAAAGACTTCCTCAAAAATTCTTCCTTAAACACAGACCAAGTTATTGCAATGCCAACACCTCCCAATCTCTAACGAGTGTTATCCCACCAGTCCCCAACTTCCTCTGCTAGCATATGCGTACCAAACTGCACCTCCTGAGCATTAGTGCATGCCATAACCTGGAAAATCTTCTCAATCACTTTCAGCCACTTATGCACATCATCAGGATCATGAGTGCCCATAAAATTCGGCGGATTGTTCCTTTGGAACATCCCCAAAGTGCGAAACTCATCTGGAGGTCCACCATTCTAGGCCATCACTTGGGCAAGTGATTCCAGCGCATCAGCAATACATTGATCATTTCTTCCAGCCATCTGCAACCACTAACAAGGTTAGAAGAAAATAACTCATCCAACAGTGTTCTCACACTATTGACTGACATGGGATTAACAATATAAAAACTTGGCCGGACGGACCAACCAGACTCTGATACCACTAATGTAACACTATTTTTCTACCCCACAAATATAACGGTAAATAAATCATATTTATCACTGTAAAATATTGAACACAATAAAATCATCTCAAAAGGGCGCACATTTTTTAATAATTCAAATATAGTCAATGCTCCGTAAACAACGGGTTTTCCCAAAATTACTCAAAATATTACTCAAAAGGCAGTGGAACTCAAAAAGGCAAAATCCAAATTTTCATAGCACTGCAAGGCAATCAACATAACAAAAACTCAATAAAATATAGTTTAACTCAAAGACCCCAACCTGATGTTACACTATCAGAGCAAGACCCTCTAAGTCAACCACAATGGCCAACGACCCAAAAACTTCAAAAGTCCTCGACGACATCCACGGCTAAACCTGGTCATCTACACGTTACCCACGTGGAGGCAACATTCAAACAGGCAGGGTGAGTAAAATGATTCATAATAATCAATATAAGAATCAATGTATAAAATGGTGTCATTTACATATCTAACATCATCATAATCATCAAGGAACGTCAAAGGCCATAACATTATAAATTACACCAAATTGTCATAAAAATGCAAATGCAACAAGACTCATGCATGTGGTACCAATCAAAAAAATTCAATGGATCACAACAGTAGGATCAATTCTACATGAGAACCGGAGCACATCAAAATACCTCGCATCCTCATAATGGGACTGAAGCCACAAGAATCAATGTCCTGAACCGAAGTCTGAAATGCATATGAATGCATGATGCACACATCAATATCATCCTCATAATAATCTCATTAGGTGCATCATCATTCACTAAAATCATCATAATAGTCATTTCATCATAGAATCATCAAAACTCATGGAATCAATGTCACAAATCATCACAGTTCCTCATAGTAATTCATCATAGATTCATTTAATTACATAGGAATCACAATTATACTCATGGTAATTCATCATACATTCATTTAATCACATAGGAATCACAGTTATACTCAGGGTAATTCATCAAAGAAATCACAACATCAAAATATTAAGACATCACTACACAAGATCAGAATTCGCGAAACTCTACTATGTTCGCTAGCAAGTTTGCAGTGCGAGTCTGGGGCGAACATTCTCCGTGCGAAGCATTATTCGTTATGCAAACTCGCGATTACAGCAAATTGGTGTTATGCACCAGCTCCAAAACCAGTCCAAAAACCTCTACGATTTCCTTCCCCAATGCCCCCAAAACATCCCTAAATCATTCCTTAGGTATTACGACGATAACTGCACACAATCTATGACTTATTAGGCCAATCCCGTATCATATTTATGCCTCCAATTCCCATAAATTTTTACAATTATGCCACAATCATTAAAGTTCTCACAATCAATTATCATCTACAGTTAAAACCTCAACAAGAAAGATTTTGGTCACGAAGGCCTAATTTCCTTTACTCTCAAAATCAGCCTCAAACTTATCAGACTATTAGTTCAAATCTCTCAAACTCATTGAACTCACCATCAGAAGGCAGCAACAATTCAATACCCAAAATCCTTAAACCCTTAAATCAACTTTAAATACATTGAATCACTTATTGAAAACAATGAAGGCGATACTCTCCATACCTTAATTGTTGATTCTAAGCCTTTCTCCTTTGATTCTTGGAAACCTCGTGAAGCTTTTGCCTCAATCCTCTTCCTCAGAGCTCTGACCTCTATTTATTCCCTTTTCACGGTTTAACAAGAATGAATCCTAATTCTCTCAAAATTCATTTTTGTTAAACCTAACTTTGGGCCTTAAAATTGGGCTTTCCAACTTCATCCTCACTATCTCCTCTTGAAATGTCCACTTTACCCTTAATTCACTTATATTTATTTAAAATAATAATAATAATACCAACATATTCATATTATATACTATTATTTAAATAAATAACTAAAAATCCATAATTCTCAATATTCACACCAACCACCGAAAATCACCAAAAATGCAAATATTCGTATTTAAATAAATTAAATAAATATTCCAAGAATTTGGGGTGTTACAACTAGCATGCTATCAAGAATGATGAAACAACTCAAAAACAATCCACAAATATGCATAGTATTAATCCATGAGGTTTAAAGATGAAAAGGAACCTAAATAAGCTTAAAAAAACAAAAAAAAAAAGTTATCCTGTCACAGTGGTAATCGATTACCATTATGTGGGTAATCGATTACCCACTTGAAAACTTCAAAAATAACGTGGAAAAGGGCAGGGTAATCGATTACCCATATTGTGGTGATCGATTACCACTGTGACAGTGGTAGAAATTCAACATTCCAAAAGCGATTTCAGTAGCAAATCACTTATCTAATCATCCAAAATGAATAAGTAATTAATTATGCACGAAAAATAAGTAAAATCACATCAATCAAACATCAATTGAATCTAACAAACACCAAAATCAATAATCAAAGCATGCAATGGATCAAATATCACCAAAAAGCCAAGGATTTACATTGTGAAATGTAAGATTAAGCAAAATCAGAGATAGATCTAGAAATTACCAACCTACAAAGTTGAGATTTGATTTGGTGAGTGTTGTTAAGCTGCAATTAACAAATTCATGCAAGACATTCAAGGATCTATGAAGCTCTAGCAAGAAAACTTGAAGATCCAAGCAATAATTCATAAATAAGCAAAAGCTCTTCAAGAAGTGATTCCACCAACTTAATTCAAGATCCAAATGAATTACAAAACCAGAATTGAACCAAGGATGATGATGTAATGGAGGTTTAGCTCAAAAATTCACAAGTTGCAATTCACAATTTACAAAGCTTTTGGCTATGGAGCTTTTGTGAGGGTTTTGGAATAAGAGAAAAGTTGAGAGAATTGAAATGAGATGTGTAGAAAAATCAAAAAATGAGGGTGAATTATGAGAGGTTTGGAGTAAAATAATTTAAGTATGGTTTAGGTTTGGAATTAAATGTGGTTTAGAGTATGGGTTAGTGTTTGGAATGGAAATTAGGAGTGAGATTAGGAATGAAAATGTTTGAATTTTTGGAGGGAAGTGGAATTGATTTGTGAAAATGAATCAAATTTTGAACCAATTCTAGATCCTTCTACTGATGCACATGGGAAATCACATGACCAAAATGCAATACAAATGTTGTAGTGCTGCAAAATGAAGTATTTGGGAAAATTTCGCCTATGGTAATCAATTACCCAGATTGTGATAATCGATGACCACATTCAAAATTTCAAATTTGGCGCCACGAGGAGGGAAACTTGGATAATCACTCAAAACCACTTGTTTTGAGCTTTATTCTACCTCTGAAACTTGTCATTTAATATTGCACCTGTATAATGCCTGTAATAAACTGTGAATTGTCTCCTGCGCTCAAAATGACCTGCTGAAAAATACAATTCGGTGCCCGATCACTAAGCAAAATAAAGGCTGAAGCCTCTGATGCTCGCTTCTTAACAAACATGCAATAAAAGAAAGCCTTGAGCCATTGAAACAACTTGATCCCATGTCCCAAGAACCAATGTCATGATATGCACAATGATAATGCAAAAAATGAACGAAACATAAGTCAGTTATGACTAAAACAAAAGGACAAATTTTGGGGTGAAATAGAATCCATTATGAGAAAGCTTAATTTTCCTCAGATCTTCATAGGGTGGATCATGCTGACAGTGAAAACTGGATCTTACAGGTTCTACCTGAATGGTTCATTTATTCGAATTCTAGAAGCCAAGAGAGGCCTTAGACAAGGGGATCCTCTCCCCCTTATTATTTGTGATCATCATGGAATACATGCATAGAATTCTCCAAAGATTACAAGACATTCCCAACTTCAACTTTGATTCAAAATGTGAGAGTCTTAATATCATTAATCTCAGCTTTGTAGATGACTTACTGTTATTCTCCAGAGGTGATCCCATTTTAGTTGATCTGTTGATGGAGAAATTTGAGATATTTGTTAAGTCTACTGGTCGGAGCATTAATATTGAGAAATGCAAGATATTTTTTGGAAATGTTGTGGATAATGGTAGGGTCAGAATGCAGGGTATCACCAATTTTACTGAAGGCTAATTACCTTTCAAGTATCTTGGAATCCCCTTGTCTAGTAAAAAGCTGAATGTTGCTTACTATCTTCCTCTGATGGACATAATTCTAGCTAGGATTAAGTATTGGATCTCTAGACTGCTCTCAATGGCTGGTAGAAGACAATTGATCAACACTGTGATTTTTAACCTATCAAATTTTTGGTTGCAATGCTTACCTTTACCTAAGAAGGTGATTGTTAAGATTGAAGCTGCTTGCAGGTCTTTCTTGTGGTCTGGTAGTGACAAGGTCGCTAGAAAATCCCCTATAGCTTGGAAGAAGATATATACTCCAAAGAAGAATGATGGTTTAAATACCATTGACTTGAGTAAGTGTAATATTAGCCAGAAAGCTGACAGTCTTTGGGTAAGATGACTTTGTTATTATTATATAAAGTCATAAAATATAATGACAATAGACATCAAAGGAAATACCTTCTGGATTCTTAAATCCATCATGAAGGCGGGGCTCATTGTCACTATGATGAATTTCTATAGCCTCAATAAGCAGGTTGGCAATTGTAAAACTGGTAGAATTTATGCCGAGCTAAATGCCTAAAATAGGTTGTCAAGTGGAAGGCCATATAATAACAACCAAGCCAGACCTAGATCCCAATTTACTATATGGCTTACTTGTCATAATCGATTGGCAACAAAAGATAGACTCAAAATATTTAGGCTCATAACCGAGGATAAGTGCAGTTTTTGTATTGATATTGAAAGTGTGAACCACCTGTTTTTCCAATGCCATATTTTGAGGACAATCTAGAACAATGTGTTAGACTAGTTAGAAATTCAACATATGCCGGATTATTGGAGCGCAAAGCTAAATTGGGTGATAGAGCAGACCAAAGCTAAGAGTCCAAAGCTTCAAATCTTGAAATGTCCTTTAGCTAAAACTATATATGAGCTTTGGAGGATTAGATGTGATGTGTGTTTTGGTGCATATCAAAACTGGCAGCATGTTGTGAGAAACATCGTTGATATAATTACCAATAGGTGATGGTTGAAATCTAAGTTTAGAAAAACCATAGGTATAATGCTTTTGCCTTAGGTTTGTTTTGGTGTTCTTTGTCTTTTGGTTAGCTGGATCTCGTTTGAGACCGGTTTACTTTGTAATCATTTTTTGTTTTAATAAAGTCTCTTTATTCCAAAAAAAATTATTTATTTAGGGCTATAAATAATAGATTATTAATTAGGTTTTTGTTGTGAATCTTGTTGTGAATTACAACAAGATTCAATATCAATTCGTGAGGCAAAGAATAATAGCAACCAAAATAAATGGTCTTCAGCAATAATAATTTGTACGTAGATAATATAATAGAATAAGGCAAGAAAAAACTGAAGTTTTGTTTACCTAGTTCGATCAAACGATCTACTCTAAGGGAGAGAGCAACTCTCCAATTCACTATACTCAGAAAGTTGTTACAAGAGATTACAAATGAGTTACAAGAAAATAGCTTTCGCCTTTAGGCTTCCAAGAACAATCCTGAAGGTGCCAAAGAACAACCCTATTTTATACCCAAGTGTTTCTCTACCTCTCTAACTCTCAATATACGAATCACTCAAACCCAAGGTGTAATCCAAGATTTTCTTTGTGCATAGTTGAAACCCTATGATATACCTTTAAACATTTGGTCTCCCTTGTTGGTGAAAGGTATAAGATTGTCACACACCAAGCATATAAGAGATACATATTTATAATAGCAAATATCCAACAAACAAAGCCCAAAATCACATGGATCCGTGGACCGAATCGAAAAAAGTCCAAAAACACAAAAATAATGTTCATCGTACGGCTAACACTATTCACCGTCTGGACGATACTATTCACCGAATAATTTTTTTCGTTTTTTCTTCCTCGACTTTTCGTCCGACTTTCTAAAACTTCCAATTTTCACGGTAAATGCAATCTCCAAAATATATGTTTTCTTTCTCTTCATCAAAAAAGGTTTTAAGGCACATTTACAATAATCTCCACCTTGACTTTAAACCGTGTTGATACCAATTAACAACATTCTACTCTCTACCAAGTTGAAAATTTAATCCATAATTTTGATCAAATTCAAGCAACCCTTGAATCTTGATCTCGCAACTTGCATCTACTTGTTCCCAATTACCCTTTTTTGCCTAAGTAATTTAACTAGCCTACAAGTATGATTTTTCAACCACCATTGACTCCACCTGTTTTCAAATGCCTCCCTGAAGGTTTTTCTTCTTTTGTTTTGCAGCCCTTCAGCCACATTAAAAACATAATATCCAAGGCTAGCATAACCGTCCCTTTGAGATGCTAAAATAACCATTCTTACCTTATCATGAGTCAAATGATAATCAAAGATCTCTGTAACCATTCCCTCACTACTGCTAGCATCCATAGTAGGAAACTCCATCTCAAACTGAGTTTTCTCCGTTATGGTTTCTCCCTTGGTTTTCACTATTCTTATTCTGAAGAAATTCTCTACCAACCAAGTAAGCTGTTTTAACCTAAGCTCTTCCTCAAAAACTCAATAACAACTCAGCGATAACATGCATTTTTATCCCTTGATTTCTGAAAAAATTCATTGTACTCCTCTGAAACTTTCTCAAGGCATTCATAACGCCTTAAACTCAAATCCCATAACTCTTCCTTGTCATGAAAGCCTCCACTAGTTAATAATGAATGAATAATAACGTTTGAACCTTCTAAAATATATAGACCACATATTTTAGACCCTTTAGCAATAATCAATTTATCACGCGAAATCTTCAACACTCCATGTTCAACTCTAGTACAATAGCCTAGATCATCAAATATACTTATATATAACAAATTTCGCTTGAGTTCTGGAACATACCTCACATTGTGAATAAGAAGTTTACGATCATTAAACATTTCAAATCTGACTGTACCAATACCATGAATCTTGCAAGTATACAAGAATAATAAAATAACCTCTCTCTCTTGAAATTAGGATTTTATCTTCCTATTTTTCCTTATGCCAAGATTGAGAAACTAACATCCTATTTATAAGAAAAATAGCACACTAACCTAATGAGCTTTTTAAAAATTACCCATTACAAGCTAACTTAGGGTACAAGCTAACTTAAACACTTGGGCTTACAAGCAAGACTCAATCCAATATGCTAACAACCTAGAAATATTGACTAATGCATGTTAGAATAAACTTCGACTACAACACACATTATCTTCGACAACAACATGCGAATAGACTTCGACCTCATGCTTAATTCCCGTCGAACCAGAAGCTACCCTTCGACCATACTAGAATTTGATCCAACATCTCACAATACTTAATTGGTTTAACAACTTATTAATTTTTGTCTATTATAAATTTTAGGGAAAATGGGATCAAGACTTGTGACAGAACTCTTATGATTAAAAAGTATAAAAATAGGATTAGGGATAAGGGATAAAGGTCTTATGACATAATATTATTTTCATAATTAAACTAAAAGGGATTTTTTGCAAATTAAAAGGGATAGAAGGATAAAAAAATATTCAACAAATTTAAATTGTAAGTCCTCTACCCTTGTGTATTGAGCAATTTTTGAAAACAAATCTTTCTCCAACCCTATTAGGAGAGGATTACTTTTAAGAGGTAAAATCAACCAACCAACAAAATTAGGGATACGAACTACGGAACTCTGATCCTTCAAATTTGAGGATACGTAGGCATAGGGTTGTAAACCCTAGCGAGTACAATAATAATAAGAAAAACTTAGGGTTCTCCTCTTATATTTAAATAATTTATTTTGTATAATAATAAGAATTTTGTAAATCAAACATAAACAGTTAGGTATTAAATTAGCAAGCAAACGTACCCTAAGACTTAAGAAGGATCCTATTGGATACAATAGAGGTGAGGGGTGCCTAACACATTTCTCCTGCCTAACCGACTCCTGAACTTAGTGTCTCACCCTTAGAATTTATTTTTCTCATTCTTTTCCTATACCTTAAGAATGTATATAGGATGATGGCGACTCTGTTGGGGAGTTCTTATACTTCCCTAAAAAAAGAGTTCATCCTAACCATGAATTTTAGGGTTCTTGTTGTTTGCTTTGTGTGTTTACTGTTTATATATATATATATATATATATATATATATATATATATATATATATATATATATATATATATATATATATATATATATATATATATATATATATATATATATATATATATATATATATATATATATATATATATATATATATATATATATATATATATATATATTATTTTGTGAAACATCATTATAAATTGGTTGGGATGTGATTATGTGTGAAGCTAAAACCCAAGCTTGAAGAACAACCCTAGATTGGGACGTAGAACAGAAATGTTTTGGGGAAATGTAGGGCTATCCCCTAACATAGTTGATGATTTAGATGTGGTCCATGACCCCGAGAATCTTTAGAACATCCTTATCAACTCATGGTGACCCTATGTATTCAACCATAAAAGGTTGTTACTAGGGTCCCACCTAGATGAGACTTATCCCAAAGGATTATTGTAGGAAGGTTTGCTCCTTCTCATGGTAAAACAAGGGTATAGTCTGTAAATTATAGTGTTGTTATGCTGCCAAAAACTGTATATCCTATATGTCAGGGGATTGGGTACACAAAATTTAGATCTGCATAAATTGTAGGGAACCTACCCAAGGTAGGTCATGCTTGCATATCAATTTACCCTAACCAATATATTAACAAAAAAAAATCATTCACCATCCTCATAAAAATCCTTTTTTCATTAGGTGCCATAGGAATCTTAAATATTTTTTCAAAAAAAACGAAGCAAATTTAAGGACAATGAAATTTAGAAAGAAAAGGGCTGTCACAATAAGGGTAAGAAAATCTGACATAGAGGAATTAAAGGTTTATGCCATGGAATTGCCACAAGAAAGAAGGAAGCTTATAAGTCGTAAGTATGTGACATATTGAATCTTGTTACTATTCCCGTTCAAGAAGAAGGTTTGACTGCCCTAACTCAATTTTATGATACTGAGTTAAGGTGCTTCAAATTTCAGAACTTTCAGATAGCTCATACACTTGAAGAATTTCGTAAGATCTTTGAGTCTCCTAAGAATAATAAGGGTCCGTTCAAGACAATTGGGTATCACCCTTCTCTTATGAAATTTTTTAATTATCCTTATATTAATGAGAATGACCTACAAACTAATGTAAGAATTCAAGAGGGTTTCCATGAATTTTTTAAAGGGTTTTTTAAGAAAGCAAGTTTTTATGGATTTTATTCTAAAATTTTATTACTCAATATTATGAAAGCTATTTATATTTTACTTTTTGGGTTCTTCTGAATAATGTTTTATCATGTTTAAATTATTAGAAAATCTTACTTGTCTACATAATTTTCAGTTATATTTTATTCTTTTTTTTTTAAATAAAAATTTACATTCTCTTTTTTTTTATGTGTTCTTTGATAAATAAATATTTAAAATTGGTTTTGTTATTATATTGAAGTGATTTTAGAAATTTTATGTGAAATTTTAAATTTAAGTTTGACTCACCTTTTTTTTGTAAGCATTTATTAAATTATGTGTTGATTATTAATTGAATAATAAAAGTAAAAAATATTTAAAATTTATATTTATATTTTATATTATTTCATAGTCCAAGATTTTTATGCATTTTGGTTTTTGTCTATTTTGAAATATACATCAATAATATAGTAAAATAAAGTTTAAATCTTTGTGTGGTACATTAATTTAAATATTGTTTTAAGTGTAATTTAGATATATTTCTAAAATACAAACATATATCTTTTAAAAGTTTAATGAATATGTATGGATAGTTTAAAATAATTTTATAATATAATTTATTAAAAATTTATTAGTTTGTTATATTATACAATTAATTTAAAATTTATAATTTAATGTGACTTGAAATATAATAATTAGTTGTAAGTGTAAAATTACGCTTATTTTACTGTGTCAGTGCATTTTTCATTTTTTCATATTTTAAAATTGCACAACCTAGTGTTTAATTTGGATTATATTTATATTTAATTTAATCATTACTGAAACTTAAAATCAAATCAAATCTAATGCTTAAATGTCGATATTCTAACGGTCTACTAATTTGACAAATTTAGAATTCCTTATTAGAATTCATAAATCAACTTTCTCCTTTTAACAAATGTTTATTTATAGGTGTTAGGCCATTAAACAGATAAAAATAATTTGTGTGTGAATAAATCAGCTATATTTTGCTCATAACTGCAGACATAAATCCACTTTTACCAAATCTTTGATTCAATTTTCTATAAAACTTTAAATTTAATTTTTGTGAAGACAAAGGATATGATTTTTTCCACAAATTATATTTTAACTAATAAAAAGCAATATTATTAGATTGGACTCGACCACTAAAGTTGAGTCTTAAAATTCTATGATTTTCATTCAAGATAGAATTTCATTCAAGAAAATGTCAAACACGTCTCTAAATATAAGAATCTTTTGAAGAATTTTTCTTATCATTTTCGATATAAGTTTTGTCTTTTTATAAAATTTTCTTTAAATTTTTATTATATTAATTAATACTACTATAATCTATAATAATTTCCATATCATGAATATTCGCAATCTCTTTTTTCAAATAAAATAAATATTACTATTATAATAATAATTATAATAATAATGATAATAACAATAATATAAATGTATTCTCTATAAAAAAAAAAGACATAATTAGTAAAAAAAATATTGAATTTAATAAATTTGTATTATTATAATTTTTTCAACTTTTGTGATTTAGTCAACAAAATTCTATATTTAAAACCGGGTATTAAAAAACTCAACCAACAAAATTATAAAAACTATTTGTATACTTGATATTACATTGAAATGTTGTTATCAAGTTTAATATAAATTTAAAATTTAACTTACTTTTTCGCATATTAATTTTGTAGTAGTATAAATGTGAAATTAAATTAATATGCGAAAAAGTAAGTTAAATTTTAAATTTATATTAAACTTGATAACAACATTTCAATGTAATATCAAGTATATAAATAATTTTTATAATTTTGTTGATTGAGTTTTTTTAATACCCGGTCGACTTTAAATATAGAATTGTGTTGACTAAATCACAAAAGTTGAAATTTTTTATCATAATCGAAGAGTGTAATGTACCTGTTAACCGTAGTAATGACTTATTTTTAGTGTTTTTTAGGTTATTTATTAAAACACATTTTACTATAGTAATATTAACGCCCGTGGTAAAATGTACCTGGAGTGTAAATGTTCAAAATTCAACACCAATAATTTTATATTTTTTCGTTTCAAAAAAGGTTTGTTTTTTAATTTCATCACAATTTATATTATCAATTGTGAAATATATATATATATATATATATATATATATATATATATATATATATATATATATATATATATATATATATAAAACGTATACCAACTTGTTTTTATGAAGATCTATTTTAACAAATTTTAACTAGAATATGCATAAATGTATCTTAAGGTTCAGGTTGTTAAAACACACATTCATTAAAACAAGTGGGTGTATTATAGAAAACCCTACAGAGGTTTGCTATAATACACCCACTTATTTTTATGAAAGTGTGTTTTAGCAAGTTTTAACTAAAAAATGATTAAATGCACCCAAAGGTGCACGTTGCTATAATAGACATTCATAAAAACAAGTGGGTCTACGTACTTAGCAAACTCCATATATATATATATATATATATATATATATATATATATATATATATATATATATATATATATATATATATATATATATATAGATCTTTCCGGTTGATCAGACCTGAAGTGTGCCAGAGATTTCACATGTGATGCTAGTAATCGAGGAGGATGGGGTGTACCTGCAAGGCACTCCGATGCTAAAGTAAGAATCGAAATATGAGAGGAAAGTACAAGGAAAGTATTTCTTAGGATGATTATTGGATACCTGACCCTCTCGAAAGAGGGGATTTTTATAATTCCTCAGCGCTTAGCCATTGGTCACTATTCTCGAGTCGAGATAATCGTTCTTCAAAAATAGACAACTTCCAGAAACTAGTCGTTGAGACGGACATATGTCCTCAGAACTAGCAGTTTCTTTGAGCAGGGGTGTGGCCGTGGGTAAGAGCGTCATGGCTGTTCTTAAATTGTTGAACTGTGCGTGACGAGTAGAGATGTAACGAGTGCCACCTGGTTAGCCCTCCTCGGCTAAGGGGCATAGTAGGAAAAGCTTTCCATTGCTATTAACTGGCAGGGCTTAGGCTATTGGGCTATTCTAGGTGTAGAAGTGGATTGGGCCATGCCTAGCCATTGGACCAGTCCGGAACAGGAGCCCCCAAGTCGATGCTCCTGGGCACAATAGTGATGACTTAAGGGCAGCTTGTGATCTCAAGGAAGAGTGAGCGTGGTCGATGCTTGTTACTAAGATGCGGTCGTTTTGTGGTATTTGAGGATACATGTGTCCGAGGAACCTGAAACGTTGTCCCGCGAGTGGCGAGCCCAACGGCTGATGGCACTTGAAAGGATGAAGTGTCACGCTTGAATTGAGCCATGTGTGTTGCACCCCAAAATTTTCCCTCACTTTTTTTAACTTTTCTGGATTTCGCTTCGTGTTCATTTGCATCTTCATTAGGTCATAGTTCATAATCATGCTTTGCATTGGTTTTCTAAGACGTGGAATTAAGAGTTATCTCTGAATCAGGCTTACATTCTTCAAGAGTTGTCAAGCATCAAGGGCCTAGGGTTTCATCACCTCCTTGGTCTGAATTTGTTTGCAAGCTTGTATTCAATTGGCTCAAGGTTATCAGGAACAGTGGTATAGCTTCAATTCAGGAGTGATTATTCAGTCACGATCAAGAACAGACAGAAGTTTGACCTAATATTGGTCAAACCGTAAAGAGTTTGCTTTTGTTTCAAGTTACTTGCATAGGTGGTTATTTCTCAGGCAACAGATATTCAAGGAAGATTAGGGTTTCTTATTTATGGGATATAAAACATGTTTTGATTAGGAAATTGTGGGATTCACGCACAATTTTCATTTGATGAAGTAGAAAGGCCATGATATGGCTCCTTTCATTATGTTTAGTTTATGAATTGATATCCACTAAAATGAGAGTAATATTCCGCAATTAATAAACCAACTACATTTTTTCTTTTACTTAATCACAAATATTAATGTTGGACGCATAGTGATGCTGATATGATCTTGAGAGGCCCCAATCACACCATGGAAATTCAAAGCCTCCCATGGCCACCCTGTGCCAAATTTTTATGATTACCGTATTGGTCGTGACAAAAAATTTGCAAACCTACATACTAGTTATCCCAAGGCTTACGAGTGAGCAGAAATTGAGTTCTTGAAGAGTTTGGTATTCTCGTGTTCATTTTTTTTTGGATTCGGTTCCACTGTAGTCAAAAGTGGGAATTCTACCTACTGATAAGAAAATTGCACAAATTATAACAACATCTTCACAACAGAATTTCTCTTTTAGCCATAACAAAATTCACAGTAGAATTTAATAGGAGGATTCATAATTGAAAAGCAGTAGCAGAATTGTCAGAGAAAAAAGTAAATAACAGAAATAATTCACATCAAGAAATTTACAACAAAAGCAGTGCTTAGCAGCAAAAATCAGAACTTTGTTTACAGGAAGTACATGACATAACAGAGAGAATACTAGAGCAGAATTTCCATAATAATATCCAAAAACAAAAATCGTACAACACAACACACAACAACAATATTCCAAATTTTTCTGCTACTCCACACTTCGTACAACCCACGCCTGACCATTGCTGCAGACAAAAACCACCAAATGTGACAACCACTATCCTGCTCAACTTGTACTACCAACAACAAGTGCGGGACACTAAAAAAAGAACGGTAGCATCACGACCTCAAAAAGAACGACCCCGACGCAACAGTCAGAGGATTCTTTCACAATAAAAACCAACATGCGACTTAATCTTCAAAGTGGACCTCAACATCCCATAGCCTTCATCAACATCACAAACCTTCATCTTTCAATATTCTTCACCATGCAGATCTCATCAATCTTCACTCTCTTTTCCCTCTCAAATTCTTCCCAAACAAGTTTCTTTCAACTTCACGAGAGAGAGAGATAGAGAGAGTTCCCTCACCATCTCCATCACGAACCTGTAATATCTGCTCCAATCATCAATACAAATCCTTCACTCCTCATCAATTCGTGAAATCTGCAACCAGCTTCAAGGCCTACATCACAATTTCGCAACAACCACAACAGTGGTTTAGACTTATGGCAATTTTGAATTTCGCAAGATTTGAGCCAGGAACTCAACATTAATAACTCAAGCGACAACAACTTCAAATTCAGAAAGGTAGAAGAAGGGGAAAGCAGATCGAAGAGAAAAAATAAGAATGGAACAAATTTCATACCTATTTTTGTGTCGTCGTTACACAAATACAGTAATGTCGCTCCAAACTGTGATTCTTTTGTTGTTGAATTCTTAATCATGTTTGCTGACTTTAAATTCATACTGGATATGAACGATGTTTTATGTGCTCCTTAGCTTGAATCGAGGTTATGTTGTTGAGTGTGTGCGAGGTTAATATCGATTTGGGGTAGTTACGGTGAAGGTGCGGTCGTGTGATTGAAATAAGAATTTAGAAGTAGTTGAGAGTTCTGAGGATAACGGAGGAAAATGAACGAAGAGGATGGAAGTAGATTGAGCGACGAAGGGAGGAAGGTTGATGTTGTCATGGCGGCGTGGTTTGGAACGGAAAGAGAAGAAGGGAAGTGGCGCAACATTTTGATTTTAGGGTTTTCTAGTTTGAGTTTGCTTCAATCTTGGGTCGGGTCTTTGGAGCCCGCAAGTCTCGTTTGTTCCTTTTTTCACTACCAATCTGTTTGTGCACCCTCCTCTTGGATGAGCAGAGGGCATTGGGCCCGAGCGAATGAAGCCCACACGACTCCTCTTCACCATCCGCAGCTTCTATGACACCCTTTTTCTTTTGTTAGTTTGTGTTGACTTAGTTAATTAGGATATTAATATTAGATTTTGGTTTTAGATTATTTTCTCTTGTTTTAAATTCTATTTCAATTTTGTTTAAAAATAGAATTTTATTTTAGTTATGGATTTAACTTCAGAAATAAAAAAACTTAGTTTATTTCAATTAATATTAAGTATTAGATTAATTCTAGGATTAGTTTCATTTTAATTAGATGAGGATTAGTTTTTATTAGAGATTTCTTTTTGGGTTTAGTTTTAAGTTAGAATTAGATTAGAAATTAGTTTTTAAATTAACTTAGAATTTAATTAACTTATATTTAATTTTGTTAGATTTCTACTAATTAACCTTAGTTTTAATTAGCTTTTAGAACTAATTTTGTTTTAGAATTATTAATTAACTTTGGTCTATTTAATTTATGAGTATTTCTTATTTAGATTTATTTTAGTTTAGATTAACTAGAATTAGATGTTATAATTTAATCTTGACTTTTAACATTAGTCTTGATACTAATTGTTGATTAACTTGATATTCTTGTTCTTGATTTTAATTTCAGTTTTGATTAATTCCCGAGTGCGCTTGTTAATATTTCTTTGACGATACTTGTGTATATTTTCCCTTATATAGTTTAATACTTGATGTTGTCTGTGATTGCATTGCTTCATTTTTACTTCTCGTTTACCCATGTATTCACATGATCCCTTAGGATTCCTAGTCCTTCTATTTAAGATGAGAGTAAGAGAGACATTAGCCTTTCAATCCAAGCATGACAACATTAGGTTAGTTCCCTCCTAATCCTGACCTTAGGGCCATATTGCATGATAACAATTAGGGTTCAGTTTCCCCTAGACCTTGCGTGTGTCTTTCACTATTTCTCAAAACACTAATCGAAACACTTAATAAATACGACGAGTATTGTGCGCCACGAGTCTTAAGTATGTGGGAAATGATGAGTGAGGAGTTTCTCCTTGCTTGTCTAGAGTGTTTAGCGTATGCCCCGAGGGAAATATGTGACGCATTTGCTCCTATGTCATAGATTTTAGTGCAGTACGCATCTCAAACAAAGTTAAGCCACCTCTGTTAAGGCGTTTCAGGCCTAGGATCTTTTCTTTCGCCCCCGTGGGATCGAGATCCCGTTTTCCCGTAATAGCGTGAACTACAAACACTCTGATTCCTTATTCCCTAATGAGGATACGTAGGCACGAGGATTCCTATCCTTAACGAGCACACTAATAACTAAATTTCCCTTTCTCTTGTCCCAGTGCAATCGAGACCAACTTGTCATTCTGAACCTTTTCTCTCGCCCCAGTGCGATCGAGACCTTTCCTGTAGTTCCCTGAACTAACTTTGCTCTAATTTCTCATATCAGATGAGGATACGTAGGCACAAGACGACAATGTATTGACGAGGAACCTCCCCCCCAATCACCCATAGTTTCCCGAACTACGTTGACTTTGACTTTCCCATTGCATGAGGGAATACGTAGGCATAGGGCGACAATGTCTTATCGAGTCTGTTCTTTCTCTTTCACCCCCATTTAGAAGTAGCTTTTAGATAGCTTTCACCTATAGATTAGACAAGAAGCATGGATCCCGTTGAGTACAACGAACGTGAGGGGTGCTCATACCTTCCCCTTTCGTAACCGACTCCCGAACCCAAGATTTAGTTGCGATGACCTTGTCTTTTCCCGTTCTTCAGGTTTTCTTTGATCGTTTCTTTTCCCTCTCTTTGGGATAAATAAAATTCGGTGGTGACTCTTCTGTTTGTTTCCGTCAGCTCCTTTTTCGCAGTTGCGACAGTTGGCGACTCTGCTGGGGATGTTGTTTCCCTATGCGAGTCAATCCTAGCGCTTGTCTATTTTATGTCTTTGGATGTTTATTTTTATGTATATGTGTGTTGTATGTGTATATGTTATTGTTGTATAGTATTGCATTTACATTTTTACCTTCTGCACTTTATTATTGTTATCATATTTTGCTACTGATGTTGTGTTGTTGAGCGGGTTGTTCCACTAAGAGATAAACCCAATACCCAGGCTTGAGTATACACCTAGTATTAGTATGGAGAGTAGTGCAGGCTTGCATGTTTGGCATGCACGAGCTCTCATGAAATTCGCATCCAGACAAGGTTTTCTTTGAAGACATCCTATCCTTTGCATCTTAGACAATTGAAGGGGTGTTGGATTTGAAAACTAACGACTCTGGAGGCCGTTCATTGGGAAGTCAGTTGAGACCTCCTTGATTGACCATGATGCCAAACCAGAAATGATGAACGTATCATCGTTTCTCGACCTGAGAGTGTGTGATAGCGACAACCTGCATAAGATTTCGTGCCTTTTCAGAGATTAGGTCCTACCCGCGAGTTGGAAATGTTTTTGCAGGAAACTTGACTTTCAATCAACCCGATTTTCTGGTTTTCTTATCGAAGTGAATTTATCAGCCTGGTATTCTGGTATTCTGATGCTCTGGTATTCTAGTTATTCTTGTATTATGGTACTCCGTTATTTTCTTTAGAGCAGAATTATGAGCTTATTCAGTTAACAACACATCAATTATTCAGAGCTTTGTGGAAGCTTTGATCCCATGTCTGTTGCATTTCATATTGCATTGCACAAGAATTTGTGCATCATTTGTGCATATCCTTTCTCAGTCGGAAACAAAGAGCTTGTCCATCTTTTGTCCAACCCATAGTTGATTTCCCGACACTCGTATTGGATTTGAATTAGCTTTTGGAAGAATCATGAACTCAGGAGAACAAAATTCGGTTTTTACAAGGGCGGAGTTTGAATTGATGAAGAACCCGTTAGATCAGCTAATGGAAGCCATGACAGCTATGACAAGGGGAAAGGCCAATATTCAGAGGACTCCAGTTAATGAGGATGTTATTCCACCTTCAGTGAACAATGTTGCTAAAGCTCAGCCTGTGCAGATTCCTGTTGAAGATCAAGTTATACAAGAGCGTACCATTGTCCGAGATAGACATTCATCTTCTCTCAATGACACAGACTATCATAATTTCACATTCTCTGTGCTAGATTTCCAAGGGAATGTTCCAAGAATGAAACTTAAGGACCCATAGACTGTTGATTTTATGAGAAGGTTTCGTTTGTTGGAGAAGAAGCTTGATGCTCTAAGAGGTCATGATACTCTTAATCTGAATGCTTCAAGCACGTGTTTGATTCCAGGCCTTGTAATGTCTCCGAAGTTTAAGACACCAAATTTTGAGAAGTACAAGGGGGATAGTTGTCCGAATCAGGATTTGGTGATGTTTTGCAGAAGAATAACCTCGTATGTCCACAACGACAAGCTTATGATTCACTGTTTCCAGGACAGTCTGAGTGGGGCATCATTGAGTTGGTACATGCAGTTAGAGAGTGGTTGCATCCGATCATGGTCAAACCTAATGTCGCGGTGAAATTTGGATACCAAACTATTGATTAGTTTGAATCGTTAATTCAATTTGCAACCGAACTTTGATTTGTCCAAAGGAAGGGATAAAGATCGAAATTCCCACAATGCAATGCAAATGCAAGCTAGATTGTTTTAGGTTCGGGGGTTGGTTAAACTTAGGGAAGGTACTAGCATCCTCAGTTTCTGTAGTACTCTACAGGAACCTCTTGTTTTATGTTTGTTTATTGCTATGTGTTTATCTGCTTAATAGTTAAAGACCCTAGTGGTTTATTTCTAAGTATACTCGATAAGATGTCACATCTTATGCCTACATATCCTTACGGGAGTGGAATCAGAGTACTTGTAGTTCCCCCTAAAGGGTTAGAGGAGCTCTTTGACTGTGGTCAAAGTTCCTAAGGGTTTAGGATAGTTGTTTTGATTGGGCTTAGGAGAAGAGATGAGTCTTCATGTTAAGGGAGAGATAACCACCACAAGTGTAAAGGGGGTTGTAGGAAAATAGTCTTTGCATCGTCTTAAGAAAAGGGCTTAAGTACTCGGATTGTTTGACGAGTGTGCCTTTATTGTTCTTAAGGCAAAGTTCCTACATGTTTGATTGTATTGTTGTGGGGGTGGAGATTATATCTCACTTAAGATGATTAACATTTATTCTCTAATGTGTTTGAAAAGTTTGTATTGTATTGATTGTTTGTCTAAGTTGTAGAGATAAAGGTCCTTCCTATGGGGTAGGTCCTAACTTAAGTGATCGACTTGAATGGGATCAAGGATCGAAGGGAATATGATATAAATGATGTGCAACTACACACAAGTGTTGACTTATGTGTAGGGTTTTCCTTTGAACGGAATGCGATGCAAGAATGTAGAATGCGGTAATTATAAATTGCTGAAAGTAAATTGCAAGAATAAAACCATACACGAACGCATGAAAGCGCTAGGTGAGTGTGTGCATTGTGAATAAAATAAAAGCAGATAAAGATAAACGATATATATACGCATGAAAGCGCTAAGGTGTATGTGAGTGGATGTGTCGTGAAGTGCACGATTGATTTGTGTTTTACGCTGTTGGCTGTTTTTAGGCGGATTGAATTTGGTTTCGGTTTGAAAAGTTGATTTGAATCGGAGTTGATTAGTTAAGTCGAATTGTTTTTAAAAGTGACATTATAATTTGCGAATCGGTTTTAGAAGAAGAAAAAGAAAAAATTAATTGTCGAAATTGATTATGAAATTGACTCTAGTTGGGAATAAATTTAAATGGGATTTATTAAAAAAAGTTCTTTTTATAAATATCATCAATAAAAGATAGTAATTAATTTGACTTAAAAGGGTCTTTATTAGATAGGTTAGTTTTTAATTATAAAAGGTGTTTTATTATTAAAATATTTTAATCACTAATAAACTTAGGTTATTTAGAAAATGGGTTCTTTTAAGATCACAATTGAGTAAATTATTCATTTTTAAATAAAAGGACTTTTATTAAATAAAAGGACTTTTATTAAATAAAAGGACAAAAAGTTGATCTAAATAAAAGAGGTTGCTTAAAAAAATAATTTAAATAAATTATATAAAAAAAAGATTAGAGAAAAATATCTAATCAAAAGTTCATTAATTAATTAATAAAAACATTAGTTTATTTTTAAGAAAGAAAGCTGGTTAAGGTTGATGGGATGAGTTAAATAAAAGGATTACCAGTCAGTTTTTTTATAAAAAAGATTAATTAGTTATGATTAGTTAAATAAATAATAAAATGTTGATTTAGGTGCAGGTTAACAGATTAATTAGGGAGTTATTGAATTAACGAGGGGACTAGGCGGTGTGTGGTACGTGTGATTAGTGTGTTAATGTGTGATTAACAATTAATCAAGATAAAAATAAAGAAAAAGCAATGGGAAACCCTAATCCCCCCCGATTTCCCCAATTTCTCGATTGCATCCCCTCGCTCTTTCACCTCCTTCCCTTCACGATTTCGTTCGATTTCTTTCTTCCTCCAGTTCTGTACCTGCGATCACGTCGAAAAAATCAATAGATCAAAAAAAGATAAGAGTGAGAGATTCACCGAAGGTTGGTGGCGTTTGAGATGGCGAACGTGGATTCGTGGTGGTCTCCAGTGCGGTGTCGACGATGACGGAAGGATTTGTGGTGATGGTGGCTCCAAGCAGATAAGTTTTCCTTCTTCTCTTTTAGGTTATGGTAGCGATTTTTCGTAGGATTTTCTGAAGTTCTTCCCCCTTTTCATCTGTGAATCTCGTCCTTCTTATATAGGCTCCAAAATGAGATTTCCTGATTAAGTTAAATGAATGTCGATTGGGGATTTTCCAAATATGGTTATGATCTGATTTGAAAAACATTCCCCTTTCGGTGAGATTGTGTTAATGTCTGTTGATGAGGAAATCTCAAATCTCTGATTCTTTGGATTATTCTTTGAATCTCTATGGAATATTCCCTGATTCTTCTAATTTTGGATTCGCAATCCTTGCAGGTGTGGATAGTGACTTGTTTTGGCGATGGTCATTAAGGTTGATTTCAAAAACTTTCCCTTTTGAATTGAACAGGTCTGCAGCATATGCGGGATGTTGGTTTTGGAAAATATCATCAGCCTCTGATTCTCGTTGGACACACTTAACTTCCTTTCCGTTTTCAGCTAGAACACATTGCGGGGGATTATGGAGCACTTTGGGATACGCAGGGAATTTTTTGATCATCACGAGTTTCTTCACAATGCATCACACCACAACTCAAGGTCTAACCCGTAGTTTCCATACTATCATCATGACATGCCTTTAGCAGTCTGTTGATTATTATTTTCCTCATGAGAATTTAAAACTGATACAGGAGCTACAAGAGGAACTCTATTCGAATTCCAAATAAGCAGATGATTTAAGTTGTGGAGTCCGTCTTTGAGAGGGCAACCAGAGGAAGCATGTGCAAAAAAAAGGCCAATAGCATTGTCAAGGTGCTAAATCCAGGGGTAAACTGATAATTCGATGGGATGTTGAATATGCAATCCGAATATTTTGTTGATGTTACAAGATCAGAACGTAGGCAATGAGCAACAATATTCGCGGGTGGCTGGTTTAAGGAGCTGGTGCAGCAGGATTACCGTAGCTGGCCCTTGATGCGTAATGACGACGAAGCTTTGTCACTACATGGTATTTCCATTGGTATGCCTTAACAGTGCCGGAAATCCTAAATATCTGTCATGCTGAAATTGATATATTCTCTCGCACCTTTGTTTCTCGTGAAGCCGTCCCTTTAGACTCACGGGTAAGTATCAGTTTATGATATAAATTTGTTCCCAAGGAACATCATTCCTTATATAATGTATCTTACCACAGGTTGTGACGGTTGCAATGTTCCAAGGAGGTAGTACATACAATGTCATTCCAGATTATGTCACAATCGGTGGCACCTACCGAGCTTTTTCTAAACAAAACTTCAACCGTCCGAGAGTCAGGATTGAACAGGTATGCAATCAAAATCATCCAATTCAGTTTGAATGAGAGGGTAAAGGTAAAACAAAGACTTTAAAACTAGTTCTTTTATGCATATTATCGTCGCACAAGCTGCTGTGCATAGGTGCAATGCGACTGTGGACTTCCTTAATGAAGTGAAACCTAGCTATCCTCCAACTGTAAACAATGGTGACTTGCATGAGCATTTATCTTCTCTGGATTATCAAGAAACTTTCCAGTAGTTACTCTTTCAGTATTGTGCACCGTATCAGTAGAATGTATAATAGACGAAAGTTCCACATCTTGATGTAAGGGTCCTTTCTGTAACAAAGAAAGAAGGTGTTCGGATGCATGACCATCAACTGAATTAGACTGCCCAGCTTCTGTGCCAAAATCTTGTCCTGCAAGCGCGGCTGAGATGACAAACCATCTTGTGATAGAATTGACTGTTCAAGATCTTCACATGTAAGAACTGCAGGTAAAATTTCAGGTACATCACTCTTGTAAGATAGCTTAGAGTTACTAATAGCGGTATGGATTACATTTGTTGGTATGCCCTCACCAGCGGGTTCAGGATTTTGGACATTAAAATTTGGTGCAACATGATGGGTTTTCTCTATATTGGAAACTTGTAGCCCACCCTTTTCACCTCCAACAATAAGCG
The DNA here is from genome assembly GCA_963859935.3 of Lathyrus sativus. Taxonomy (NCBI): domain Eukaryota; kingdom Viridiplantae; phylum Streptophyta; class Magnoliopsida; order Fabales; family Fabaceae; genus Lathyrus; species Lathyrus sativus. The sequence continues at coordinate 37,496,996 of OZ012735.1, forward strand.
AGAGCAGGTCATTTGGCTTAGGTGTCAAATCATCCAACGACTTCTTTTCTTCTTCAGCAAACCAATGAACAAACTTCGAACATTGGAAGGCATGTGGACTCCATGTCTCATCTGCTCTATGATCAGACAGCTCAACAATACTAGTAGATATGCCGCTGGTGAGCGTTGAAGCATTACCAAAAAGCTTGTATATAATAGATTCGGAACTCTTAGAATTGAAATTTGCTCCTATGGCCTCCTTTCCTTTTACTTCAGCCTTAAGTGGAATAAATGTATTGTCACCTGATGCTTCTAAGGCTTCTGAAAGAGCAGATCTCTTTCTTAGTTGATCATCAATTCCAATTTTAAAGTTGGGGATATCCACAGAAGATGATAAATTAAAAGTATTTTCTTTCTCATTGTTGATTGAAACCTTTATATCTTCCCTTTGAAGATTCTGTTGGTTGTTATCCATATAAACTATAGCGCTTACTTTAAACTGAACAGGGACTTTCCTTGTAGCTTTCTAATCGAATCCTTTATCGTTTCAGGTGCGGGTGAGGGATTGCTTGGACGATGACGAGGTTTGACATCAAAACCATCGGTGAAGGTAATACCCTGCTCATTTGTAGCTTATTTCCTGAACTAATGTTATGGCCGATACCATTGGTCGTTCTGCAACTGATACCTGGTGTTGCAGCCGATATCGTTGTATTGCTGTTGTAACTGATATTGACTCTGTGGTTTATGCCTGATGTAGATTGCAGCCTGAAGTTATGGCTTATGCGGTGTATTTTTGTGAAGCTCTTCAATACAGTATAGGTAGCAGATCGGATAGTAGGTCCTTTAGTCTTCAAGAAATCTAGGAAGTGCTTATGATCTGCTAACATCTTTTCACCAAAAGAAACAACATCCACCCTGTTGGTACGTCTCTTCCAACTCATCCACGACAACAGCTTTGTCAGACAAACTTTGAGGTGTGAGCTTGAGGTCTTCTTCTAAATACATGAATATCTCTGTTGTGCATAAAATCAAAGCATCAAGTCTTTTTTTCTGTGCTGGAAAGATAGTCTGCAAAGACCTTCATAAGCTGGATCAAATTGTGCAATCCACCATGGTTCCACCAAAGTCTTCAAATGTGGAGCTAAATCTCTCCCAACAGAAGTAACAAGTGTGGTCATTGTATCATGAGTAGCCCGCTTAACATCGCTTTGCTGAAGCAGCGTAGATAAAGCTGACAATGCCTTAAGCTTGGTAACGGAATCCTTCCTGCACGGCAATTTCACTATCATCTCTCTTCTTTTAGCTTTAACCTTCCGTTTATTTTAATAGTAATCCCATCTATCAGTTTTCTTGCAGGCGAGTTCGCGGCTGTGATGGCGTACGGGATTGTCAAGGATGCTCTCAATATTACGGCAGTGGTCTTGGATTTCCGCGAACGGCACTTGGTGATAGTGGTGATGTTCACGACGTCGTAACCGACTTCAGGCACTATGGAATCTTCCTATGTTCGCTTACTTCAACTGGGCGTGCTTTTCTACCTTGCGACAAAAGTGTGGATAAAAATAAAAATGGTAGCCTCCTAATTAGCTGGCTAAGTTCTCATTGATATTCATTCATTTTGGTTGTAAAATATAATGATTTGGTCATTTGACCTCTTGAATCTGGTCATTGTAATAACTTATTGAATTTTTAAGGAGAATCAATTCTTGTGTATGCTTCCGTGGGATCTTTGTATTAAAATGTCTTGTGGTTAAATTCAACTTGCTAGTCCATGATACGGAACATCCTTGAGTAAAACTTAAACATGCTTAGAACTCAAATACAGGGCCTTCAAATTACATAGAACTTGCGTATTCTTCGGATTACATGAAACTCGTATACCGCAAAAATAAAAACTCAAAGTATGAATTTTAATGAGATCCTTGATTTGAACTTTCTATAGTTTGCAATCCCGTATTCAAATCCTCTTAGCCTCTGAGATACTGATTTGAAAATAAAGACAATGGTGCCAAAGTGTCGTAACCACAATAAAACATGTAAGAATTCCCCATGCTCTTATAACTTGGGTGGTTAACTTGAAATTCAATCTTTGAGCTTGTAAATGAATCCTTCTACAGACTTGAAGTTGGCCTAAGAAATGCAAACTCCCAATTCGCATCCATTTTTCACGAATAACTCTCTGAATGAAAACTTGACATGAAGATTTGAATCTGAATTTGGTATGCTCGGATGAAGAAATACTCTAGTACCAGAGCCACATCCTGAGGAACCTTCTGAGGCTGAGGGTACTTCAGTGAGAAAAAACCTAGAATCCCTAAATCAGAAAGGTTATCCTCAACTGCTTTGACTGCAAGGAACTTCATTAAAAACTGCATCTACATAAGCTGGTTAGTCACAATAAATACGCATAAAAGCATGAAGACATCATGTAGGAAAAGATGCACAGGGAGGTGAGATCTTGTGGTCAAAAATTAGGGTGCAACAGATGCCCCTATTTAAGTTACTCCTATTCGGAGATATGGAGATTGAAATCTTCTTCTCGACGAGATAGGAGGGACTTAAATACAAACATTACATGAATTTTTGGCCGTAAGATATCACCAAATGAATATGATATGAAATGATATAAGAAAACAAGACAGACGAGGGGTCCTGTGGAGAAATGGCGCCACAAGGAGGAAAATAGACACAACGCATGGGAAGGACAAACTCAACAACAGGAGACTCCACGAGGACGGGAAACAAACATCACTGGGGAATCTTCGGAAGTAAAACAGTATCTCAAATACCAGGGACATGGTGATGGGAAAGAAACTTGTAGTCGAGAGATGTACTTATCATAATGTTGCGGTTGGTAATAATCCAAAGGAACTGAGTCGATGGTTCAGTTTTATTTGTATTTTTCTTTTTCTCTTTTTTTTTGTTTTTCTGTATATCTTTTCTTTTGGAACTCAACTTGAAATAATAAAATGTATGACTTCCCCGAGCATCATGATAAGGATACCATGAGCTGGTCTCGGTCTCTGATGTAGAACTTCCCCGAACATCGTGGTATGGGAACCACGAACTGGTCTCGGTTCCTGATGTAGAACTTCCCCGCGCGTCGTGGTATGGGAACCACGAACCGGTCTCGGTATCTGTTAGAACTTCCCCAAGCATCATGATATGGGAATCATGAGCTGGTCTCGGTCCCTTCCCGAAATGATGAATACTCGTGAGAGCACCTTCATAGGGGGTTGTAAATTTGTAGATTGTAGATGTTGTTGTAAATTGTAAGTGTTGTTGTAGACTGTAAGTGTAGTTCGTTGTAGAACCCTGTAGATGTAAATGTTGTTGATGTAATCTGTAACGTATTATATTGTCGTAGATGTAATTTGTAAATGTAAGTTGTAGATGTAATTTGTAAATGTAAGTTGTAGATGTAATTTGTAAATGTAATTTGTAAGGCTTCACCGGGGATCTTCGGAAAGAATGTGAGCCGGTTGTATGTCTTCTCAAATAAAGAGAGACTATTGTGATAAACTTCTTCGACTTCTCCGGGGAGATGTCACTTGATAAACTTGTGTGATGAACTCACTGGGGAAGTCAATCCTGAGGAAATGTCTGTAATTATCTTCTCTGATGAATCAACGATGTTGAAGGATCCACTAAGGGCAAAATGATCTGTCTTGTAGAAATTGCCGCTTTGTCGTTTTGAATAAGATCCTGATCAAAACGAGTTGCTCAAATAAAGAGATCATTTGCAAATTGGACGCAGACTATTGAGGAATTCTGATAATATTGTTGGAGAAATATTTGTCTTCAATAGTTGTCTTCATAAGATTTTTCCTGGGGAATAGGGTGCAAAATAAATGCACACTTAATCCACGCTTAAAAGTTGGAGACGCCCACGATGTGATTGCCAAAAACCAAAGTTCAATTCGGGAAGTAGCCGAAAAGAAACTGTCAAGCAAAACTCGACCATTGAGGTATGAACTCAAATAGAATTGTACTGAAGTAACCATCTTCCATGAGGACTGAACTTCATGGGGAAAAGGAAACATCGTGCTCTTTATGCCTAGGGTAGACGAATCTATTTGGAAGGATAAGACATACCCAAACCCCTAGGGATAACTACAGCCAAAGCGACAGAATAAAACAAACACCAAGAATGCAAAAATGCCCATGCTATGCTGTCTACTTATATGTTATGGTATGTTTATGCTGACAAAACAAACAAAAAGAGGTGACGGAGATGAAATAAACATCTCGAGATAAACATCTCGACCAATCTTCGAAGGTAGAAGCACCACTGGGGATAGACGGAGAACCAAAATATGGGATCATCATCCTGCTTCAAAAATTCTCTTGGGGAACGGAGATCAATCCATTTGGGATGTAGTATCTTGATAAGTCTGAAAGGTTGTATGAAGCTGTAGCCGGAGGTACCCAAACTGAAGGGGATAAAATAAATATCCTGGGTCGTCATGTTTGTTGATCATGTCGGAGTTGAAATTCTTGGGGATGAAATAAACATCCACTTCGCTTCAAGTTTAAATGCCCCAAGTCACATGGCTTAGAAAAAACATCTCGAGAGGATTTTATAGAAAACATGGCGTTCAAATGCCCCACTATTTTCAAACTCTCTAGAGAGATTCGCCGAATCTCGACGTAACTGCCCCTGATTGGCAGTATAACTAAGTCTTCCACTTTGTGCTGTAGATGAAACCAAACTTGTACGGATAAAACCTCTTGGGCAAATAACTTGCCCCAGGTTGGCAAGGTCTTCAAACTTCGACAATGACGCCTGTATGTAATCTTTCCATGATATCAAGCAAGGTTAACAAGTCAGAAATGTTAATTTCGAAACTGTTAATGCAACACGCGTTTGTCTTGAAGTTTTGAAAATGGAGTATCGCAATAACTTGTGATCGAAACTACTAGTTAGGATATAGATTAAAAGTTATTTATAAAGCCGATTTAATTTTGAGCATAGCTCAAGGAGTCAGGAAATAGTATCTCATCGAGTATGCTTTCGAACTAAACCTTACTTTAATTAGGACTTTGAAAGGTTGTATCTGGGCTTAGTCTGTGATTTGTAAAGTGGAGGAATGAAGGGTCAAAGTATATTTGTGCCCGTCCAATTTTTGAAACATGTTCATTTTTGATGATACCCTGCCCCAAGCTAAAAGCGAAGTTTTGGTTTGGGAGAAAAAAACGGATCTTTTCTCAAGGCTCAAAAGAAGGGTTAACTATTTTGGTAATTAGAGGGTTGGAAAAAAAATGCCTTACATCATCAGTAAGGTTCTTATTCGAAGCATACAACAAGAGATTATGTGTTTTACTTCATCATCCTCCTTCCAATTCTTCACCAAAGTGAAAAGAATATTGGATAAAGCCGACATTATAAATTATTTTGAAAAACAATTTGAGTGAAAACGAATGGATTTCTTCAAGACAAACACTTATTGCATTACTTATTCAGAATAACAAGTCCTTACATGCCAAAAATACTTTTAATCAAAAGAAACGAAAGCACACAAAAGCAAACGAAAAAAAGAATGGGCGATCAGTATAACGGTGTTCCATCCATGACTGGTCTTTCTCCTTTGAAAGTTAGCACTCCATTATCAATCATTTCTTGGAATTTCTCTTGAAAAACTTTGCACTCTTCAATCGAATGCCCCAACGCTCCATCATGGAATTCACAGCTGGTGTTTGGGTTGAACCACGGTGGACGAGAGTTCATGATTCTAGTCTTTCTGGGTGTCATCACCGAGTTTCGGATGAAATAAGACCATAACTGACGGTAAGTCAATGGGATAAGATCAAACCAGCGAGTTTCTTCTTTTGGAGTATCCAGAGGCATCTTCTGATACCTTCTTCGAAATCGTCGATTCTGAGGTTGATCTGGAAATATCATCCTTTGCTTAGGTGATGATTGTTGTTCGCGCTGAGCGGGCATTGCACACTGATATTGAGGACGGGGTACCGGAGTTATGAATTCTCTAGAAGATCCACTGTCATCTTCATTGTCCGGTATTTTACCCAAATTGTAATGATATTGATTCACAAAAGCAACAGCTAAGTCTTCCCAAGACTGAATGTGGTTACTTTGCAGCTTCATGTACCACATTAAGGGTGCCCCACACAAACTTTCCTGAAAGCAGTGGATCATCAGCTTGTCGTTGTCGATATAAGCGGTCATCTTTCGACAAAACATTGTCAAGTGACATTTTGGACAGCTGACACCTTTGTAAATTTCGAAGGTAGGCATATTGAATTTTGGAGGAAAGAATACGTCGGGAACTAAACATAGGTCACGAGCACCAAGACCAAATGCATTACCTCTTTTCATCATCTTCCATTGTTCTTCAAGATCACGAAGTTCTTTCTCAAATGCTACAAGTCTAGGGTCGTCCACTACCTTCGCAACATGAATATTTTGAGGGTCAACGAACAGGTTGTCTTGCATAGATTGAAGCCGTGCAGGAACAAAGTCGTCAGATGGACGGCGAAGTGTCGGATTAGTCCTTACTCTGAAGCTAGTCATGCGATCCATATCTTCGTTCTCTTTACTATCCCTTAGTAATACTTCGAGATGGGCGAGATGTCAAGCTGACAGGCAAAGACAGAAGACTAAAATGAGGATGCAGAGGAGAAAAGACTCATGCACATGCTGAAAATGTTAAATGCTAATGCAAAAATGCAGATGAGTAGGACTTCATGGGATTCCTCTATTTATGAGCATTGCGGTAAAAAGAAACATTTATTAAATTGAAACGAAATACATAAATATTCTTTTGAAAGTCCCAAATAAAAGCTAGTAAAGACACTAAAGAAGTTTTGAATTCTGCTGCTTGAGCTGCTCCTCCAACTGGGCCTTCTCACGGGTGAGATTCTCCACAATTATCTTCCAGATAGTACACTGAGGTTCGGAGGAAAATAAATCCTCCATCACTCTCCTTCTCTTGTGGGGAAGTAGTTCTTCATCCTTCGACTGTAATTGTTCTTGAAGTTTAGCAATCTGCTCCTGAAGTTCATTCTCTTTTGTCTGAAATTCCTTCTTCAATTTCTGAAATTCTCTTTCTCGCTCCTGAGATTCCTTCTCTCGTTCTTGAGATTCCTTCTCTCGTTTCCGAAGCTCACTAATCTCTGCAGTAGCAACTTGATATTTGTTTTTCCATGCCTCTGACTCATGTCGCGACTTATTTAAGGCAACTTCCAATTTCTCAGCATCAGACATAAAAATATAGACAGGCTCTCTCTTTGGAGGTAAAGGGTCTTGACGAGAATAAGGCATCCTCAGCTTGATTGCCCTGTCTCTTACCCACTGAAGGTATGGTTCTAAAGACACACAGTTAGGCTTCCCTAGATTTCTCTTCCCTTTCTTGTACACACTGCGCCATGCATCCAGAACTCTTCCTAGAAGCTCTACATCTTTGTGAAAGAAAATAATCTTTACATGGTCACTTTTGGGAGGTTCCTTCAACGGATATCCCAACTGTCGACGGGCTAGAACGGGATTGTAGCTGATTCCTCCATCAAAACTGAGCAACGGTACATTACCAAAACCACCACAACTATCAATGATTAATATCTCATCATATACTCGATTGTACCAATCAATGTCAGAATGGGTCAATGCCATAACCTTAGGAGACCAAAGCTCCTTGCCAACATTTGTAAAAGAGCTAGACTTCGGCAAGTGCGAAATAAACCACTTGTAAAGTAAGGGTACACAGCAAGTAATCATCCCTCCACCACGAAGGTTTCGGAGATGTATGGAGTGATATGTGTTACCCAACAAGGTTGGCACTGGGTTGTTCTTCATAAAGATCTTGAATGCTTTGAGATCGATGAAACCTTCAAAACTTGGAAATAGAAATATCCCATAAGCAAGTAGGGTAAAAATTGCCTCGAACTGATCCTTGTTCGAATTTTTAGCATAGAATAAAGCCTTCTCGACCAAGAAACCTGTCTTCAACCCAAGAATTCCATCCTTAGTGACCATGTTTTCTTTGACGTCGGACGCCTTTAAACGGAGGGCCTTAGCAATAACTTTCTCATCGGGGTCCTTTTCCAAGAAGGGAAAAGGAGATTCTTCCAAGATAGGTAGACCAACCAAAAAGGAGTACTCTTCCAATGTAGGTAACAACTGAAAATCTAGGAAGGTAAAACAATGATAGAGAGGATCATAAAACTGTAGTAGAGTAGCAAGAAGTCCTTCATTCACTGAGCGACTCAATAAAGACATCAGCTTCCCATATTTTTTCTGGAATTCCTCTTGATCCTTGATAAAGCCCCATAACTTTAGGTCATCCAATTTGGGATTCTTAAAAGTATATTTTACAGTACGTCTTTCATTTGAAGTCATTGTGACCTACAATGTTCATAAACGAAAGTAAATCCCATGAAGTCCAATGCAGAATGATGCTATATGAATGCAGCAAACACAAGTATTCACATAAGGACATAAAGATAAGCAAACAAAGGGGAACCCTAGGTTTGCAACGAGCATGGGGTCAAAGGTATACCCATTCCCAAAGGTTTATGGACTAGAGGTTGTTTGTACCTGCAGAACAAGGTTCTAAAGGGACTCAAAGTCATTAGCCCATCTTTCGGATATTATCAACTTCTCAACTAACTCGAGGGTTAATAATATTCTCAAGAGAACTTCTTTCGAGTGTAGCTTCGCGTAGCACTACTTTGGGAGTACTCCCTCATAGTCCCGCACTACATCCTAATAAAGGCCAAAGTTGGGTTAAGGTAACTACGATCCTCAATATCATAGGCTCCAAGGTCGAAGATAATAAGTGTCTTCACGATTACTCGTTCAACAGTACTATTTCGAGAGGGCCTCAATTGAGCAGGATTATCGATTCAACTTAGTCGGGATTCAACTCCCTATAAGCCTCCTCGAATATATCCCATCCTATCTTAATTTCTCTCAAAGTTCGGGTGTAGAACTTTATCTCACCACTCAAGGACAATAATCCCAAAAGAATAAACATAAGAGAAAAAAATGAACATTTAAGCAGGTAAGCAGATATAAAGCAATAAATAAAACAAAGAAAGATAGGGAAACCCACTAGAGAGGGTCCCCAATGAAGTCGCCATTTCTGTCGCGGTGAAATTTGGATACCAAACTATTGATTAGTTTGAATCGTTAATTCAATTTGCAACCGAACTTTGATTTGTCCAAAGGAAGGGATAAAGATCGAAATTCCCACAATGCAATGCAAATGCAAGCTAGATTGTTTTAGGTTCGGGGGTTGGTTAAACTTAGGGAAGGTACTAGCATCCTCAGTTTCTGTAGTACTCTACAGGAACCTCTTGTTTTATGTTTGTTTATTGCTATGTGTTTATCTGCTTAATAGTTAAAGACCCTAGTGGTTTATTTCTAAGTATACTCGATAAGATGTCACATCTTATGCCTACATATCCTTACGGGAGTGGAATCAGAGTACTTGTAGTTCCCCCTAAAGGGTTAGAGGAGCTCTTTGACTGTGGTCAAAGTTCCTAAGGGTTTAGGATAGTTGTTTTGATTGGGCTTAGGAGAAGAGATGAGTCTTCATGTTAAGGGAGAGATAACCACCACAAGTGTAAAGGGGGTTGTAGGAAAATAGTCTTTGCATCGTCTTAAGAAAAGGGCTTAAGTACTCGGATTGTTTGACGAGTGTGCCTTTATCGTTCTTAAGGCAAAGTTCCTACATGTTTGATTGTATTGTTGTGGGGGTGGAGATTATATCTCACTTAAAATGATTAACATTTATTCTCTAATGTGTTTGAAAAGTTTGTATTGTATTGATTGTTTGTCTAAGTTGTAGAGATAAAGGTCCTTCCTATGGGGTAGGTCCTAACTTAAGTGATCGACTTGAATGGGATCAAGGATCGAAGGGAATATGATGCAAAAATTGTGCAACTACACACAAGTGTTGACTTATGTGTAGGGTTTTCCTTTGAACGGAATGCGATGCAAGAATGTAGAATGCGGTAATTATAAATTGCTGAAAGTAAATTGCAAGAATAAAACCATACACGAACGCATGAAAGCGCTAGGTGAGTGTGTGCATTGTGAATAAAATAAAAGCAGATAAAGATAAACGATATATATACGCATGAAAGCGCTAAGGTGTATGTGAGTGGATGTGTCGTGAAGTGCACGATTGATTTGTGTTTTACGCTGTTGGCTGTTTTTAGGCGGATTGAATTTGGTTTCGGTTTGAAAAGTTGATTTGAATCGGAGTTGATTAGTTAAGTCGAATTGTTTTTAAAAGTGACATTATAATTTGCGAATCGGTTTTAGAAGAAGAAAAAGAAAAAATTAATTGTCGAAATTGATTATGAAATTGACTCTAGTTGGGAATAAATTTAAATGGGATTTATTAAAAAAAGTTCTTTTTATAAATATCATCAATAAAAGATAGAAATTAATTTGACTTAAAAGGGTCTTTATTAGATAGGTTAGTTTTTAATTATAAAAGGTGTTTTATTATTAAAAGATTTTAATCACTAATAAACTTAGGTTATTTAGAAAATGGGTTCTTTTAAGATCACAATTGAGTAAATTATTCATTTTTAAATAAAAGGACTTTTATTAAATAAAAGGACAAAAAGTTGATCTAAATAAAAGAGGTTGCTTAAAAAAATAATTTAAATAAATTATATAAAAAAAAGATTAGAGAAAAATATCTAATTAAAAGTTCATTAATTAATTAATAAAAACATTAGTTTATTTTTAAGAAAGAAAGCTGGTTAAGGTTGATGGGATGAGTTAAATAAAAGGATTACCAGTCAGTTTTTTTATAAAAAAGATTAATTAGTTATGATTAGTTAAATAAATAATAAAAGGTTGATTTAGGTGCAGGTTAACAGATTAATTAGGGAGTTATTGAATTAACGAGGGGATTAGGCGGTGTGTGGTACGTGTGATTAGTGTGTTAATGTGTGATTAACAATTAATCAAGATAAAAATAAAGAAAAAGCAATGCGGGATGTTGGTTTTGGAAAATATCATCAGCCTCTGATTCTCGTTGGACACACTTAACTTCCTTTCCGTTTTCAGCTAGAACACATTGCGGGGGATTATGGAGCACTTTGGGATAAGCAGGGAATTTTTTGTTCATCACGAGTTTCTTCACAATGCATCACACCACAACTCAAGGTCTAACCCGTAGTTTCCATACTATCATCATGACATGCCTTTAGCAGTCTGTTGATTATTATTTTCCTCATGAGAATTTAAAACTGATACAGGAGCTACAAGAGGAACTCTATTCGAATTCCAAACAAGCAGATGATTTAAGTTGTGGAGTCCGTCTTTGAGAGGGCAACCAGAGGAAGCATGTGCAAAAAAAGGCCAATAGCATTGTCAAGGTGCTAAATCCAGGGGTAAACTGATAATTCGATGGGATGTTGAATATGCAATCCGAATATTTTGTTGATGTTACAAGATCAGAACGTAGGCAATGAGCAACAATATTCGCGGGTGGCTGGTTTAAGGAGCTGGTGCAGCAGGATTACCGTAGCTGGCCCTTGATGCGTAATGACGACGAAGCTTTGTCACTACATGGTATTTCCATTGGTATGCCTTAACAGTGCCGGAAATCCTAAATATCTGTCATGCTGAAATTGATATATTCTCTCGCACCTTTGTTTCTCGTGAAGCCGACCCTTTAGACTCACGGGTAAGTATCAGTTTATGATATAAATTTGTTCCCAAGGAACATCATTCCTTATATAATGTATCTTACCACAGGTTGTGACGGTTGCAATGTTCCAAGGAGGTAGTACATACAATGTCATTCCAGATTATGTCACAATCGGTGGCACCTACCGAGCTTTTTCTAAACAAAGCTTCAACCGTCCGAGAGTGAGGATTGAACAGGTATGTGTTGCACCCCAAAATTTGCTGAGGCTTGATTCATGGTTTCACTACCTTCATTCATATACTAATAAGGCATTGCATTGAGATGTGTGCAAGGATCAAAGGATATGAGTATCTTTTGAGCCAATGAAAGGTTTGAGAACCTATTGAATGATGTTATTGAAGTACATGAGAGTTGATGTCTCCTCAGATGAAAAGAAAAGTTCTCCAGAGATAGGGTTGCTTGCCAAGTGAAAGATCTCCTAACTTGAAAGTCATTGAAGCTATCCAGATGAATCTGAAGTTACAAGTATGTTCTTGAAGTCTTGTTAGATACCATATGATGTCTTGAGAGTCATCATGAAGCTTGAACAAGTCATTGATTGAAGATTGAGAAGTTTCACCATGAGTGGTAGAATTAGGGTTTGACTGGTCAACCCTAAGTCAACAGATGAATTTGAGGAAGGTTGAGATCTATCCCCAATGCCATGAGATCTTGAATTGATACTTTGAGATGCCTATAGGATGAATCCAAGGCCATTTGATCATGATTGACAAGTTTGAGAAGTTTGAAGGCTAGGGTTGCTGAGCTTGAGAGCCTAAAATCCCCTAGTTTGATGATATCTGCCAATGAAGATAGGTTGAAATGCAAGCCTCATCTCACCTTTTGATGGTCATGGGACTTGTATAGGATGTTGTTAGATTTAATTTGAGTTGTGGAAGTCCTTGAGAGGATTTATAGAACTCAAGTTATAACTCTTGCAAGTTACAGGTCCTCAGAGGGCACTGAATTTTGTCTGCAAAAGTTGTCTGTCTTCCAACCAACTTTTGACCCTCAAGAAAGTTTCAAATGAGTTTGGACCCAACATAAGAGTTGTTCCTCATGGTCTTCCCTTTCCAAAAAGGTATGGTATGACTTCATCTGATTTGAGGAGCTCAACTTATAGTCAGTGCAAGGCAAGGGTATTTTGGTCATTTGGTCATTATAGGTCCTTTCAAGCATAAGGCTATATCTCTTATTTCCAAGCTTCAAATGAAAAAGTTCAAAACATGAAAGTTGCTCAAAATGACATTTTGAGTCTAAAAAAGTGGTCATGAGTTGTTGGAAAAGCTCATAGCATGGAATGACAAAGTTTGGCAAATTTGAACTAAAAATGGTACATAAGTTAAAAAAAGTTCAAAATGGAATTTGGTTTGAGCAATCTAGAAATCCAAAATAAGTCATCCAATATATCATTTTGAGTGTAAACATCATTTTGAAAACAATGGTTTAAACAAAATTTTGATTTGAGGCCTAGAATTTGGATTTGCTTTGTAAATTTGTTTCTTGCATCATAAGGCAACTTGAGAAACTTCCACACAAGGCAAATTTGGCTGATTCCTTTTGCACACTCCTTCTCAATAACTCATATGGGGAGATTTTGACTTGTAATTAAAGGGTGACAAGGGTTAGGTCATGAGATATCATGAGATATGTGAGAAATCCATAAGTTCATGACATGAAACTTCTAGAAAGCTCTTAGAAGTTTCCAGCAACTTCTAGATGCTTCTATCATGGTCTATATATGGAATAGAATCTGTTCATGCCAAGGTTGGTGATTATTGATGGTAAATGGTAAGTGCTAGTGCAAAAAAGGTGAGGAATTATTCCATTTGCAATTTGATAACAAATTCTCTTTCTCCTTCATTTCCATCTCTTGCTTCTATCCCAATCAATTCTGGTGATCATGATGAACCATTGCATACTGAGTTAGAGGAAGATCCATGGCATAGTGAAGGTGTAAGATCAAAATTGCAAAGAAGGCAAATTGATCTCAAGTTCAAGATACAAGATTGCTACATCAATTCTCTTGCATACAGAACTCAAAGAAGCATCTGAAGAGTAATCCACGAGAGTCACAAGCCTTGAATTGGATAGAAACCACTGCTGCCATCATCACATACCAGGTTTACATAAGCACTTGTATCTCCTTATTTATGCTGCATTAGACTAAGTGGTTAGGATAAGAATGCTTAGAGACCAATAAGGATCATCCCTAGAAAGATTGAGCGCATTCCATGAAGGTTGAGTTTTTGACATGAAACTTTATTGAGCAAGAACTCACAAGATATGGAGTCTTAATCTTAGTGCTATAGCTTAGGTTGATCAGCACCATGAGTTGAGTAGTTTAGTGGCAAGAAACTGGAAGAATATTGAGGTCGAAAGTTTGAGTATTAATGGAGGATGAGTGTCGGGATTTTAGTTCTAGTGAGTTTCAAGGCGAACTAGGGACACAGTCGTGTAGAGGGGAGGAAATAGAATGACTTTGCTCTTTACAGTTTTGGATTTGAGTGAGAAATGGAAGAGCAGGAGTGGCTGGAAGTTGTATGCGTGAAAGCTTCGTGCATGGCTTCATTCAAAACCCTAGAAATCCTAAGGAAGAAGACAAGGTGATAGCCGTTAGATGAGGCTGGAGTCTGTTGACTAAAACAAGGATCTAAGGGTCCCGATTTGAAAAGAATTTGGGAGGGAAGCTGGTGCATGAAACGCACCGTTTCATTAAAGCCCTCATCTGGGCTTAATGAACGGATTGCTTTCCACACCCTCCACTTTAAGGCCCACCAGAATAACCCGTGAAAAATTACTAAATACACCAACGCGCCTCTCTCTTTTCTTGTTTTTTTTTCTGATCACCTGGGCCCAACCTCATCACTACTCACACCTCCTCATGCTGAGCCCAACCATGATACACGTGAAAACCTAGCTGACTACACCCCCACACGTTTTTTTGTTTTTTTAATTCTGGTTAGTGAACATGGGCCTCACGCATTTGGCTATCTGCACCACCACCCTCTTAGCCCATTGAGAAAAACAACTAGGCGCATTTACCAGTCACACCCCCCTCCCCTTTTATTCATTTCTTTTATTTTTAATTCTTTTAATATTTTCTTGCTTTGTTAATAATTCATATAAAATCAAAAAATGATTGTTTTTCATTTCTTCTTTTTGCAATAGGTCACTTATAGTGTGTAGAAAATATTAAAAATAAAAAATGGAATATTATTTTTAGGTTAGATATTTTTTAGCATTTTTTCAATTAAATAGCTTTCAAATAGAATTAGTTTTGTACTTGATTTTGTAGATTTTATATTAGGGTCTTCCCTTAGGATTTTTGAGCCATTCTTTTTGGCATTGTTATATATTAGATCATAGTATTCTCTGGATTTATTACTAGATTTTTGGATTAAAATTTGATTAGCTTAGGTATGTTGACATTAGGGTATTAAGATTAGGGTTTTTAAGGATGCATAGTTGAATAAGACCATTTCTTTCTTAGCCTTTTAAATAGAATTTTGGGGTAGGGAATACATGGGTATAAAGGTTAGACATTTAAGTCCCCTTAGACTTAGTTTGAGAATTTTAGAAGTTAATCTGATATTTTTCCTGAATTTTGCTTTGTACATGACTTTGTGTGTGCCTAAGGGCCTAGTTTGTATTGTTTTGCTTTCTTCTCTTCTCCTTTGGGTGTGTGAGCTTTAAAGATTGAAGTGAAGACCTTATGGAAGCATCATTAAGACTTTGAAGAGCTTTGGAGTGGAGCTTAGATGTAGCTTTGTTTTGTTTTGCTTTTAGGAAATAGGGTTAGGATAGAGCTTAGTTAGATAGACTTTCTTTCTTAAACATGGAAGGTATCATCCACCTCCATCCTTCCCCATGATTCAAGGTCCTTCCATGGTACTCACCTCCCTCCTTTGGAGGGATTAGTGATTGTGCCTAGGAAGTAGAACCTTTGAGGGAGCCTTTCTTTGATGTTGAATTCTTAGAGGTCACCTTTGGTGGGCAATAAGCAATTCAACATCCCCCCTCTCATCCAATTGGCTTTATCCTTTTGTGGAGCATTGTGGAGTTGTTTTGAAGATCAAAGAAGATAGAAGAAAAGCCATTGAAGAAGCTTTGAGAAGCTTTGCTTTAGAGAGATTTTCCTTGAAGAAGAAGATGATCAAAGACTGTCTGAAGACTGCTTGAGCATGAAGATTGGAGCTGAAGCTCTGGAAGAGGATGAAGTAATGAAGACTTTTGTGTGTGATTCAAGTTGAAGTTTGAAGAGTTTGTGGAGCCTTGAGAGGTGGAAGATTGCAAGGGATATTTGCACTAGCTGTTGTCAAAGCCAGAAGAAGCAAGTTGAGACTTGCTGTTGAAGATGAAGCCTGAAGGTGGATTCTGCAGTTGAAGAGGGTTGGAGCTGCTGAGGCAGAGTCTCCTAGGAGCTTTTCTTTTTCTGTATTGTTTGTTTTGCTTGAGAGAAATTCCCTAGGCTTGAGGTGAAGCTAGCCTTCCCTTGCCTCTCTTGTGTTGTGCATGCATTCTTACCATGATTGATCTACTGTCATTGCTATCTGTTTGTTTACAACTGTTATGTTCCCTAGGATCTCACTCTTCCCTGGATTGGGAAAGTGATGATTGAACCATAGGCTGAAGCCTTAGTTATCCCTAGGAGTGCCTAGTTCTCAACCTTAGGATGAATCCTTAGTTGCATTCTCTTCTCTCTGCAAACAACAGTAAGACACAGTAATCTGAATTACAAACACAGTAAAAGATGCTTCTTGCGTAAAGAACGAAAACAGACTGAAAATCATTTTCCCTGAAGGGCAATCAAATTAATGAAGACTTTTCTGAAGAAAAGAGTGTTGTTAAGCTTCAGTGCCACCGCAAACAGGCTTTGTCCCTAACTGCTGGAACCGTTGTTTAACCCTACTCGGTAAAAAATGTCTGAACAACCCGTGTTCCGTTTTTTCCCGAACTACGTAAGCACTGATTTTCTCTGATGAGAAATACGTAGGCACAAGATGCGACGTCTTGGCGAGCCACCTTCCATCCACCCGTAGTTAGCCAAACTACGTCGACTCTGATTTTCTCATGACAGATGGGAATACGTAGGCCCAAAGCGCGATGCTTTGTCGAGTCCTTTTTCTTTCTTTTTAGATTAGGTTTAAACCAGCCTCAATAGATAGTGTAGATTAGCAATTCACCCAGACATCAAACAAGCGTGGATCCCATCGAGTACGATGGACGTGAGGGGTGCTAATACCTTCCCCTTGCGTAACCGACTCCCGAACCCTGATTTGGTTGCGATGACCGGTCTTGTCCCGTTTTCGCAAGGTTTTTCCTGTTCGTTTCCTTTCCCGCTCGAGGGATAAATAACGAAAGGTGGCGACTCTTGTTGTGCCGGCACCCGATTTCGCAGTAGCGACAGTATGCAATCAAAATCATCCAATTCAGTTTGAATGAGAGGGTAAAGGTAAAACAAAGACTTTAAAACTAGTTCTTTTATGCAGATTATCGTCGCACAAGCTGCTGTGCATAGGTGCAATGCGACTGTGGACTTCCTTAATGAAGTGAAACCTAGCTATCCTCCAACTGTAAACAATGGTGACTTGCATGAGCATTTATCTTCTCTGGATTATCAAGAAACTTTCCAGTAGTTGCTCTTTCAGTATTGTGCACCGTATCAGTAGAATGTATAACAGACGAAAGTTCCACATCTTTATGTAAGGGTCCTTTCTATAACAAAGAAAGAAGGTGTTCGGATGCATGACCATCAACTGAATTAGACTGCCCAGCTTCTGTGCCAAAATCTTGTCCTGCAAGCGCGGCTGAGATGACAAACCATCTTGTGATAGAATTGACTGTTTAAGATCTTCACATGTAAGAACTGCAGGTAAAATTTCAGGTACATCACTCTTGTAAGATAGCTTAGAGTTACTAATAGCGGTATGGATTACATTTGTTGGTATGCCCTCACCAGCGGGTTCAGGATTTTGGACATTAAAATTTGGTGCAACATGATGGGTTTTCTCTATATTGGAAACTTGTAGCCCACCCTTTTCACCTCCAACAATAAGCGAGAGCAGGTCATTTGGCTTAGGTGTCAAATCATCCAACGACTTCTTTTCTTCTTCAGCAAACCAATGAACAAACTTCGAACATTGGAAGGCATGTGGACTCCATGTCTCATCTGCTCTATGATCAGACAGCTCAACAATACTAGTAGATATGCCGCTGGTGAGCGTTGAAGCATTACCAAAAAGCTTGTATATAATAGATTCGGAACTCTTAGAATTGAAATTTGCTCCTATGGCCTCCTTTCCTTTTACTTCAGCCTTAAGTGGAATAAATGTATTGTCACCTGATGCTTCTAAGGCTTCTGAAAGAGCAGATCTCTTTCTTAGTTGATCATCAATTCCAATTTTAAAGTTGGGGATATCCACAGAAGATGATAAATTAAAAGTATTTTCTTTCTCATTGTTGATTGAAACCTTTATATCTTCCCTTTGAAGATTCTGTTGGTTGTTATCCATATAAACTATGGCGCTTACTTTAAACTGAACAGGGACTTTCCTTGTAGCTTTCTAATCGAATCCTTTATCGTTTCAGGTGCGGGTGAGGGATTTCTTGGACGATGACGAGGTTTGACATCAAAACCATCGGTGAAGGTAATACCCTGCTCATTTGTAGCTTATTTCCTGAACTGATGTTATGGCCGATACCATTGGTCGTTCTGCAACTGATACCTGGTGTTGCAGCCGATATCGTTGTATTGCTGTTGTAACTGATATTGACTCTGTGGTTTATGCCTGATGTAGATTGCAGCCTGAAGTTATGGCTTATGCGGTGTATTTTTGTGAAGCTCTTCAATACAGTATAGGTAGCAGATCGGATAGTAGGTCCTTTAGTCTTCAAGAAATCTAGGAAGTGCTTATGATCTGCTAACATCTTTTCACCAAAAGAAACAACATCCACCCTGTTGGTACGTCTCTTCTAACTCATCCACGACAATAGCTTTGTCAGACAAACTTTGAGGTGTGAGCTTGAGGTCTTCTTCTAAATACATGAATATCTCTGTTGTGCATAAAATCAAAGCATCAAGTCTTTTTTTCTGTGCTGGAAAGATAGTCTGCAAAGACCTTCATAAGCTGGATCAAATTGTGCAATCCACCATGGTTCCACCAAAGTCTTCAAATGTGGAGCTAAATCTCTCCCAACAGAAGTAACAAGTGTGGTCATTGTATCATGAGTAGCCCGCTTAACATCGCTTTGCTGAAGCAGCGTAGATAAAGCTGACAATGCCTTAAGCTTGGTAACGGAATCCTTCCTGCACGGCAATTTCACTATCATCTCTCTTCTTTTAGCTTTAACCTTCCGTTTATTTTAATAGTAATCCCATCTATCAGTTTTCTTGCAGGCGAGTTCGCGGCTGTGATGGCGTACGGGATTGTCAAGGATGCTCTCAATATTACGGCAGTGGTCTTGGATTTCCGCGAACGGCACTTGGTGATAGTGGTGATGTTCACGACGTCGTAACCGACTTCAGGCACTATGGAATCTTCCTATGTTCGCTTACTTCAACTGGGCGTGCTTTTCTACCTTGCGACAAAAGTGTGGATAAAAATAAAAATGGTAGCCTCCTAATTAGCTGGCTAAGTTCTCATTGATATTCATTCATTTTGGTTGTAAAATATAATGATTTGGTCATTTGACCTCTTGAATCTGGTCATTGTAATAACTTATTGAATTTTTAAGGAGAATCAATTCTTGTGTATGCTTCCGTGGGATCTTTGTATTAAAATGTCTTGTGGTTAAATTCAACTTGCTAGTCCATGATACGAAACATCCTTGAGTAAAACTTAAACATGCTTAGAACTCAAATACAGGGCCTTCAAATTACATAGAACTTGCGTATTCTTCGGATTACATGAAACTCGTATACCGCAAAAATGAAAACTCAAAGTATGAATTTTAATGAGATCCTTGATTTGAACTTTCTATAGTTTGCAATCCCGTATTCAAATCCTCTTAGCCTCTGAGATACTGATTTGAAAATAAAGACAATGGTGCCAAAGTGTCGTAACCACAATAAAACATGTAAGAATTCCCCATGCTCTTATAACTTGGGTGGTTAACTTGAAATTCAATCTTTGAGCTTGTAAATGAATCCTTCTACAGACTTGAAGTTGGCCTAAGAAATGCAAACTCCCAATTCGCATCCATTTTTCACGAATAACTCTCTGAATGAAAACTTGACATGAAGATTTGAATCTGAATTTGGTATGCTCGGATGAAGAAATACTCTAGTACCAGAGCCACATCCTGAGGAACCTTCTGAGGCTGAGGGTACTTCAGTGAGAAAAAACCTAGAATCCCTAAATCAGAAAGGTTATCCTCAACTGCTTTGACTGCAAGGAACTTCATTAAAAACTGCATCTACATAAGCTGGTTAGTCACAATAAATACGCATAAAAGCATGAAGACATCATGTAGGAAAAGATGCACAGGGAGGTGAGATCTTGTGGTCAAAAATTAGGGTGAAACACCTAGCCAATTCCTTTATGAAGCAATACAATTACAATCTCGACATGACTCTCAGTCATATGCATTTTCAAGACTTATCTCAAGCAGACAATGAATCTTTCAGAACGTATGTTCAGAGATGGAGAGAGTTAGCTGCTCGCGTTCAACCACCACTTCTACACAGAGAATTGGTTAACCTGTTCATGGGTACTTTACAAGGTCCCTACTTGGATAAGATGATTGGTAATAGGGTATTAAACTTTTCTGACTTGATAATAATTGGGGAACGTATCGAGAGTGGACTTAAGAGTGGAAAGATTCGAGATACCTCAGACATTTCAACCAGTGAAAGTGAATCAGTTGTCAGTTCTCAATAAGAATGGGAGAAAGAAAGTAATTCCATCCGAGAATCCTCGATACCTTAGATTCAGTCTTCAGATATTTCAACTGTTCAGAGTCAGCAATCTTCTGGGTCTCCATATCAGATACCATTCTCTTCACAGGAACGGTACCCTTCTCCAAATTAGAGACATCCTCAGAGTCAAAGGTCATACCACCGTCATCCGCGTCAGAACGCCTAACAAATACCTAGGAAGCCAGAAAGGTATTTCACTCAGTTGCCAATGACGTACAGTCAAATGTTGTCAGATTTGATCAAAGGTGGGCTGATAGTGCCGAAGGAGATTAATCTAGTGACCCCTCTATATCCATCAGGTTTAATGTCAACGCCCATTGTCATTACCATGCTGGGGCACATGGGCATTCAACCGAAGATTGTAAGGTGCTTAAGAGCATGATTCAGACTCTGCTTGACTCCAATATGTTCTCTGTCACGCCTCGGGGTATTCAGATTAACAATCCTTCTTCATCCAGTCGTGTAGGTTCATCAGTTCATGTGATGGAGGAATTCACCGAGAGCATATGTTCAAAAGAGTATCAGACTGACTTCGACGAGCAATTTTGAAGATGGCTAGTTTAGTAGCAAATAAAGCTTGGAAATCCCAGTTTCCCGAAGCTGACAATCTTTTATATCATGTCATTTCTTTGTATTGGTAGTATCTTTTCTGTTAAAGTGTGAATCTTAACTGTAAAACTTGTCTGTTTTCAATTGATAATGATAATGAAATGAATATGTATATTTTGATTAAATCCATTTGTGTTCACTCATACTTTTTTATTGATGTCAAACGCTTGTTTAAGCAAAATCCTATGGAGGATGACGAAATTGAAAGACACAAACTTCCGATTGTATGCTTTTGAATAAAACCTTTGTTGATGACGTACATGCATTGTTTCAAATTCCTAAACACCGGAGATATAAAGAAAATAATCCCTTGTCAACCCCTTTGAGCCTAGTAGTAGGAGTTTTTTTTCTGAAAACGAAAAACCCTCATCTTAACCTGGGGTATGGTACGTGTCAGTTAATTTGACCAAACATCCAAATTGCAAAAGGAGTGTTCCCGTTCAAGGGTCAATCGCACCTGTAGAGGTCGTACCCCAAAAAAACTTACAGTGGTTATCCATCCCCAACCAAGGAGTGGGGAAGTCACAACCCTTCAAACGATTCAGACATGTCGGTGATCACACGATTTATTCTGAAAAAGAAAAAGAAAAAATAATAAAAAGCCCGCTAAGTTGATAACTTGAAAACAAGTGACTTAGACAAAAATTAGGGCATCCCGCTGGACTTCAAAATCGAAAAATACAAAAGAGTCAGTCCAGACAAAGGCAGGGAAATAAAAAATGATTAAATCCTCGATAAAGAACAAGTCACGTGGCTCCAGACACCGAAGATGAAAAGTGAGTGACTGTCACTCCGAAAACCTCGTGGGTTCCTTAACCATCACTCTTGTCATTCAACCTTTGAAAGGTGAGTGCTTGTGTCGAGTTAGCTAAACATAGGACTGGAGAATATCAAGGAGAATGGGTGGGTTAAAACAAAACTTTGAGCCTTATATCCTTTCTTTCTCAAACCGTGAACCAGGGCACCTTACAACCCTCAAATTACCTAATTGAAGCATGGTTTGTTTCGAAAGCATACTTCGGTAAATATCGCGTCGAAAATGACTCCTAAAAGGATTTTCTTACCATGTTGGTATTGATGTTGACATTCTGATAAGTGATTCGTTAATTAAATGTCACAACATTTTTTTTCTAGTGAGCAAACTTGGATTCTAAAACTGTCATATACATTGCATTAATATAATCATTTTCAAAAAAAATTGTTTTACTTACGAGTAAGTGCTTAATCTCAGGAAAGTTTCTACAATGGAAAGATTTGACCAAGATAAGATGCAAAACAGTTGAGTACTTCATTGAGCAAGGGCACGTCGTGGAAATAATCTTGTCAGGAGATTCAGCCATCCAAGATTCGTTTAATTTGGGGCAATCAGGTTGAGATTCAAATCTCTCGAAGGGCAGTCAGTCTGAGGCGCTCCTTTACAAATCAGCCAATCAGGGGCAAAATCACTTCAAGGCTGGGGCAGGCCACCACAAGAGCACAGAAGTTATCCTTATCCAGAAGGAAATTAATCTGAAGCACCTCTTCGAGGTTCAGAATGCTGAGGCAGTTCATCTTAAACCATCAGGATATAGAGGTTTTAGGTCTCCTTTCGAGAAAGATTTATATAGAGATCCCACATGTTAAGGCAAAATTAGAGACAGAGGCATGTTTCCTCTCCATATTTTCAGAGCTGCTCAGAGCTCCTCAAGCAGGTTCAATCAACCTTCAAGTTCAAGACGTGTGTCGGGAAGTCATAAACCTTGTATCCAGACAAGGCACTTTCCAACCTTGTATCCAGACAAGACACTTTCCAACCTTATATCAGACAAGACACTTTCCAACCTTGTATTCAGACAAGACATTTTCCAACCTTGTATCTAGACAAGGCACTTTCCAACCTTGTATCCAAACAAGACACTTTCCAACCTTGTATCCAGACAAGACACTTTCCAACTTTGTATCCAGACAAGACACTTTCCAGCGTCAGTTGTACCTGACCCATCACAGAAAATCCAAAGTCCAATTCCTATTGGCAACCACCAAAGCCTAATCCCTATTGGCATTCATAAATATCCAAATTCTAATCCCTATTAGCATCCACTTCAAAGCAAATCCTAGTCCTTATTGGCACCTTTATCTAAAGCCCAATCCCTATTGGCATCTCTTAAACCAAAGCCCAATCCCTATTGGCAACAACCAGAAGTCCAATCTCTATTGGAACCTCATTCCAAAATCCAATCCCCATTGGTACCTAGGAAAATTTCACCTTCAAAAAGCTAATCACCATCAGGTTCCACCGTTCTTTCCCAACAAAGTCCAATCATACTTGGGGCATCCTTCTTCCCCTAGCAGCCTGAGCCTGCATCTGTATTCCTGCATATAATTATCATTTTTGCATTACATCCTCAAATGCGTAGAATTTCCAAGCCGTATGGAGCATTACGCCATTTTCAAACATATGCATGCGAAGCATAAGCCAGTTTTGGTACCTTGTGTGGGAATCTGAGTCAACCTTTCAGTCAAATTAGTGACATATTCTCAGATAATGTCGAGCCATTCCCCAACATACATTTCAGTTAATACGCCGATCTTACCCTTGATCAGGCCTTGTCCATCAACCCTTTGATGACGACATCCTAAGAAAATCTTCTCTCCGTCAACCCTTTGACGATGTATTTCTTCGGAAAAGTTTTTCTTTCCATCAACTCTTTGATGATGTGTCTCTTTGGTGAAGTTTCTCTCTTCCGTCAATCCTTTGACGAGGTCAGTTTATTTCTGCCGTCAACCCGTTGATGATGACATTCTAGATGTTATTTTTTCGCCAACTCTTTGACGAGGTGTCTCTCTGATGAAGTTTTATTACCATCAACCCTTTGATGACGATGTTCCAAACTTTCTTCTCGTCAACCATTTGACGATGTCAG